>VWZF01006093.1:1385400-1483157 GCA_013396755.1 Sclerurus mexicanus
TCCCCTCCCCTCTCCTCTAATATAAAAACTCTTTAAAAGGGTGGTGATTATGTATTAAACAAATACATTCAGTTTATGTTCAGTGTAGGATATTTTGGCATTTCCAAGGCAGGATTAAAGGGCCTTAATAAAGCAAATGAACTAAATCCTTATGCTTAATCTGCCAGATTCTCTGTTTTGTTTTGTTGGGGTTTTTTTGTTTTGTTTTGGCTGTTGTTTTTTTTTCTTAGTTTGCTGAGATAGAGCAGGGAATAAGTGAGTAAGGAACTAACATCCCAGCCAAAGACTTACAGTAGCAGATCTACTCATTCACTGTCTGAATTTCCTATAACACTTTTTTTCATTCACCCTTTTCCTCTTCTGTTTTCCACAACACTTCATGACTACTGAGAAAATGTCATTAATAACTGATACAAAGAATCACACATGAGCATATAGATAACTGGGGATGACAAAATATCAACTTGCAGCTGCTCAATTGAAAGCCGTATCTACACAACGGGTAATTACTTTTAATTTAATTAGGAGTCCTGGTATTGTTTCTATCTCATAGATTACATTATAACATGTAATGTGTTAAAGCAGGAAGACGAGCTGTGAGAAGACTCTGAAAATATTACCTATTTTGTCTAGAAATACCATACTTCAATGCCTCTAAGCAATTACTGCTCATGGGCAATGATTAGTCCCTGCATTCTGCTCTGTTTTAGCACTCTGGTATATTCAAAACACTCAAGTAATATGATTTAAAAATATACATTTTAGCTTTGCAGAAGTAACACAAATTGACATATATATAAACTGTGCAAAATTTTCACTGAACTTATGATCCAGAAAATGCAAATTATTGAAAAAAACTTCAATTAATCAGCTACAGAATATAATCATCAAGCTCAAAGAACAAAATATATGATGTACAGGAAATAGTTTCAAGAATAACAATGTTATGTGGGCAAACTTCCTACTGGTGTAAATGGAATAGTTCCTTCATATTCACTCATGGCACCAGAGAATATATCAGCTCTTAGGAGAGCAGTAAACTGAAGGAAAAAAATAGCTCTTAAAACCTGATAAAATTTTGAACTATTCATGTAACTAGAGATATTTCGGTTCTGTAACTATCATAGTGTGATAGTCCTCAATCTATTATAATAAATAATTTTTTGCTAGAACCTGACTCTGTACTCAGAATGCAGCCTCTAATTTTAATACATAGCAGAGTCCATATTTTTTATTGATGACTCCCATTATGTGGCCATTTGCTTTCTATTTATCAGTAAATCTCGATAAACATATTCAGCCAGAAGTGCAAATATTCTTGCTGTATTATTTTATTGTGTTGAACAAACAGATCTGTTGAAATAACTACTGAAGGTTCAGGCTAGCATCTGGCCCTTCTCTTTCTCCTCCTCTCCCCACTCTTATCCACCAGCATTTAACATCCTCTTGCATTGTCAGTGTAGAACAGGGGAGGAGAGGCTATGTACATGATAGATTATCAGCCCAGATTACTGTCCAGTTTATATTTTATCTCATTTCCACTCTCCCTGAGAGTGTGCCATGGAAAAAAAAATTTGTACTGCTCAGTATTAGTGGCATTGGCTTCCCAAGTCCCTTTGTCTTTACTGCTAATGCTAGAAATTGGTTTGGGACTGATTTTATCCATAACCTGAATTTTCCACACTTTGTGCAATCAAATAAAAGTGAACTTGATACTAGTGTTCTAGTTTAACAACAAGTAATAAATATATTTCTTATAATATGGTCAAATTCTGACCTTGAAAAAAAAATTTTTCATAAGACTTTGAAAATGAGGGTAACTTGCAATTTAGATGGGCAGAACCATAGTCAAACCACCAGGGTTTCACTGATGGCTCTTTCAATAAATTGTTCTGTGTATTGAGCAATTTCAGTTCTCTGAGGCTGGTGCATATGTTCAATGCTAAATAAAAGCCTTCATAGCATATACAGCAAACATCATATGTAACCTGAATAATGAAAGGGAAAATATCAGCTTTTCACACTGTAGTGAATAACATCCATAAATCCACACTGCCCCATCCAAAAAAGAAAATTCCCTGTGAAACCAACTATACAAACAAAAAAAACCAACTGTCAACTGCTGCACTTCATAGACTTTCTACTAAAATGATTAATCCCCTGAGAATTACTTTGTGAATTTTCTCTGGGTTTAAGTGCATGATTCATGCATCTTGGCGATCCTATCCTGAATCTTACATTTTGTTCCTGGAGTCACTCATAGCACTTGTGGCATATTACCTAATAATATTCCTAGTAAAGGAGGTATATTTTTTATACACTTGTAAAAATATGAGTGATTAATTCTTTCCATTTGGACACTTTAAAAATAACCAAATAGCAGGACACTGAGGGACATGAATTCCAGAACATCCTGATGAAGGATGCTATCCTTTCCTGAGATGAGTGTGTTGGAGGACTGATAAACTCCCTGCAAACAGGAGATAACTGACAAACTTAGACCTTTCAGAGCTGTGCTGGCATCACAAGACATCATAATTCTTCAGAGACTAAGACTAATTAACAGAAAGAGATGAAGACCCAGGGCCCAGGTTTAATAGGAAGTTCAGAGCCACTTCGCTGAGTCTGAACCCAAATGTCATCAGCAAAAGTCTTAAAAGCTGGTCTTGGCAAGAGTTGTGGCACACAGTTTTGGAGACATTTTCCTTCTCTTATAGTTTAATTTCTGTTTAAATCCTGGCTACTGGAAGTATGCCAGAAGGTGGCAATAGGTCTGACTCTTTACCCTGACTGTTTTTGCCTAAACCAAGTTTATCGTTGAAGGGAACATTGAAATGAAAAAAAAAAAAAATTACTGTTTTGCTTAAGAGAAGAAAAATGAGAAGATTTGAAAGGACTGATAATGATACTTCTTTGTAATCCCATTGGTGGTAAGCATTTAGTTATGTCAAGAGAGAACAGGATGCATATAATAAATGTACAAAATTTCATCTCAATGTGAATAGACTGAAAGTAGAATCATAGAATAACTTGAGTTGGAAAGAATCTATATAGACCAGTGAGTCCAACTCCCTGCTCCTCACAAGGCTGACTAAAACTAAACCGTATATGTTGCATAGCTAGCAACATTTGGGGTCTTGGCAGAAACTACATGCTCTCCTCTTGGGGAGTGGTCTGCTCTTCAGCAAAAGGTGCATCTGCTTCTCTCAGCTCATCTATTTCTCTCAGGTTCTTCTTCACCAGTTGTCCAAACTACACGGACTCTGAATTGCTACTTGGCATTCTCCTCACAATTGTTTCCCTCTGAGGTGAAACTCAGATGTGGCCTTGTGTGTTGTTTGCTCTAAGATGAGAGAAGACTGTACTGAAGTCCAGGTCTGCATTTGTGAGCTTTACACCTACAAGTACCTCACCTGTTTCATATCACTAGTATGCATCACATTTGCAGAATGTCACTATAAACACCATGTCATAGGCCATAACAGAACTGTCACATCTTAGTCACTTCAAAATGAAAATAACATCATATTTTAGAGTACATTTCAGAGGGGTGCCTGTGACCTGAAAATGTCCGGAGCAAGCGTTGCATATCTGGGGGGCAAGGAGCCCAGGTCAGTGTGGGAGATATTTTTTCTCCATTTGGTCTGTAGGTCAGGGACTGTTCCTACAGTAGATACAGCCAGAAATTATGAAACACCAAAGCAAATCCATCTTGTCCTTTACTTTCTTGGTTGATGATCCTTAGCATTAATGCAAGTCATCTTCAAGGAGGCCATTTGCTTTGTGTCCATTAGCAGGCAACACTGCAGGAATGGAACTGTATAGCAAGAGGGATTTTTCAGACACAGTGTCTGTGTCATGTTTCAGAATGAGCCACCTTCAGCCTGCCGTGACCAGAACACCCTTTAGTGGCTGGAGTGTACCAGGAGTGGTCTTCTTAGAACTTTATTTAGCTTCCTTCAAAGGGAATCCAACCTTTACGCTTTGCAATGTCAATGTTTGGCCTGGTCAGGGGATTTTCCTAAGAACCACACTCATGAAACAAGAATAGAAAGATGCACCTATGGCATGAGCCTCAGTAAAAAGGACAATAAACCAGCCTATGATGAAATGTGGTCAGTTAACCTTGACTAATACTCAAACCACAGTGTGCCAGGGGAACAAAATAGGATGAGAAAGCTTGTGGATTGAGATAAAGATAGGAAGATCACTTACCAATTATTGTCATGGACAAAACAGGACTGGGCTTGGGGAAAATAAGTTTAGTTTATTGCAAATTAAAATACATTCAGGAAATAATCACTGCAGCTTTTACCTTTGCTACTTGGCCATTTTCATTTTGAAAAGTAATGGTGATCCCTTTCCTGTGGCATATAATTTCTTCCTATCCATTTTTCAAATCTTTCCAGGCACACTATTGAAATGAATGAGGAAGACGTGTCTAGCTGTAATGATAGCTAATCTTATAGCCAAGATCAAGGTGTCACAAACATTACTGATCAAAGCAGACATACCTACTGTATTTTTTATCAATTGCTTTTTGTGTCCATGAATCAAGATGTTCTGAGGCTTCTCTCTCAATAAATGAATTCTATGCTAACTTTACCCCAGCTCTCTGAAAGACTCTAGAGATATCAATAGAAATTGTTCTTCATTCTTGAGGTTTTAATAATTTAACCTTTCTTATTCAATTCCCATGTAAAACTGGTGAGACAGTCAAACTTCCAAAAGGCGTCCAGACAACAGTATTTCTACAGAAGAGTATCTGATGACGAATGAATGAACAAACAAATAAGCACCAAAATAAAATTATCCAGAGAAAAGTTTAGGTAAGATGAAAGAAATATTTAGAGAAAGAGGAAAATCACTAACAGAAAAACACACATTTCCAGTGAACAAGGTCAGTCAGTCTTGAGAATCATGCAATTTATAAATGTTCAAGTATACTAAAAAAATATCTGCAGTGACTCAAACCCTTTCAATGTTACAAAAAAGTTTTTTCCTCTTTATCTGAATTTTTGTATACACAAGTTATTATTAATATTTAGCATTTATCCAATATTGAATAAGTGAGGCTTGCCCTCCTTACCTGAAGACTAAAAGATACGAAAGTATAAGTCATGCAAACAGAAAGGGCATTCAAATTAATACAAAGACTTCATTAGGGGGAATCTCTAGAAACTTTCCAGAGTCATGAAGTTGTGCAACAAAATCTCAAACAACCTTTCTAAACAAAAAAGCAATACCAAGTGGATTAAAGATCCTGGAACAGAAGTTTGACAAAAAATAAAACTAAATTAGCAGTTTAAGTGGTCAAGAGATTCCTTAAGAAAAAACCATGTCAGGACCAGGTGTTATCCATAGCTTTTGGCTTAGTATTTTGTATTTTTGCACCAAGACTAGCTCGAAACTTCAGGCAGTTCTTTCAGGACTAATCATTAAGGTGCATGTCAGAGTAGTGGTGCTAATTATGGAAAACAAAAACACTGGCAGTTAAGTAGTTCCCATTTCCTAAATAATCACATCTCTCAACCATTTGCAAACTGCTAACATTAATCATATCAGAACAAATCTACTCCAGAGTGGTTGCCAATGCAAATTTCACATGAGAATGAAAAGGAAGCAAAAAGAAATGCTAGTAATTCTGGGGATTGGCTTCTGATTGGCATACCGGGTATAAAGACTAGAAAAACTCAGGACAGTATGTAAAGACTATGAGGCCTTGGATTTTGTCCCTTATACATGAATAAAGAAGAAAAAGAATGTATAGCACCACAATAACATAATTCTTGGAAATTTACTTAAAACCATCTTGAAGACAAAACTCACCCTCCAAGATTGCAACTTATACCCAGGCCATAACCCCCAGGGAAGTTTCTGTGGGGGACTCGTTATTATCCCAATTTTCATAATTTACAACTTGTCATTATTCAGCCTTCAAAGGAAAAATTGAACTGAAATTCAATGCATCCTGAAAAACATTACTAATAAGCACCCCACATATAAATAGTCTTAGACGATTACTAAGTCAGGTAAAATTATCTTAACCTCATGAAGATCATCAAGTCTGTCCCGAAATCACACAACTCAGACAAGCTGCAAGAAGTTATTTATTTTTAACACCAGAGGAAACCATTGAACTGTTATCCCTCAGAGAAAACTGTCTCAAACACAAAATTAGCAGAAAAAGCCTCTCTACAAGACAACTAATTCCATGTCCTATCCTGAAATGTGTTACAGGGACTTACTATAATAGAACTGAGGTGATTGGAAGAATAACCAAAAAAGTGACTTATTCCATAATGAGCATTACCTTCAAAAACAGATGCTGAAATATTAAATATACATAGAACAAAACCTAGAAGCAGCTTGAAAAACTTGTGTTTAGTTGTTCCTTAGACAAGCTTTAAAGTTATTGGGTAAGGGAGCAATTGTGGAAAACACAGGGAAGAAATCCAATCATGTGAAGAAAATCAGCTTTAGGCACAGGAGGCCCTGATATAGGAAATGGGTGAAGAGACATTAAAATGTCAATAAAGACTCTTCTGGTTAAGATAGCTCAGCTAAAATAATTCACTGCAGTCCTGGCTGCAGTTGCACGCTGCCTCTTGACACACAAAGGGAGGAGGGGATAACACGTGTGAAAGGTTATAAAACATCATGCCATAATACATTTGGCACAATGTGTAAACCACAGATAGCATCAACACTGCCCTTCACTGTGATCTGTGTGGCCAATATTTCCCTCCTAGACATCACAAACAATGAGATCAGAAGCCTGATCTACTGGCAGATGAAAGAAAAAAGAGAAGAACCTTTGGGATCTTGTATCTGGATAGATCAGTAAAAGGCAGAAAAACAGATTCCAGAGACTTCAAGATTGTTATCAACATTATCAACACTGCCTGCTGTAAGCTTAACATAAGACAGAAAGAGAAGTATAATTCTAATATTTTAGCACAACCACTTTGAATATAAGCCTTCAGGTGAGCACTGAATAGGACAGGTAGGAGAATGATCAGAGGAGTAATGATTTTAACAACTGTGACTGAGTCTGAAACCCCTAGGCAACCTCTTAACAATCTGAACAATGATCTGAACATTTCCACCAGTAACTAGAGTTCCTGGGAACCTGGCTGTTTCCATCCCTGACATCTTTCACATTTTAACCACATCCTAACCCTAAGGATCTGGGGGTTTAGCTGGAGGTGAGACATTGTCATTTTATAAACAATTACGCCAATACATGAGAATGTGATATGAAAAATTAAAAACTAAAAAACTCGACAACTTAATTATTCCAAAAAACTAGAGAATAAACAAGAGAATATCACAAGGATAAAATAATCACATAAACCCAGTGATGATTGCAAGTTATGCAGCATAGTGTTCAAAGGTGATAACTACTTCCTTCAAAAAAAAAAAAATCATGCTAAAATTACTATCTCTTCTCTGCTGGCAAAATCTACTGCTCTGAAGCACTGTCTGTGTAAAGCTGAATGCAACTTCACATAGTACAAGAATAGTTACCATTACATGATAGAAGAGGATGGAGTAGCCCAGGACAAAATGGAATGAGTTGCCCTGAGTATTAGCTACTTAAAAAAACCCAAATAAATTTCTGACTTCAGAGCTCTTTAACATAGTTCAGATTTACATGAAAAAAGTATGAAAAAGACTGTAAATGGTCAATAAAAAAACACTACTAAAGTGCTAAGCTTACTAACATTGCTTTGGGATTGACTGCTGTGTTGTACTGCTGTCCCAGTGGTGAAACTCATTTGCTCACCGGGCATATGTTGTCACATGTACTACATTTCCAGTAAACAACCAATAAAGAGCTTTCAATAAATCTTCATTTCACATGGTGAAATGTTTCTTCATAGACAGAAAAATGGGACTGACTTCAGTTTGGATTTGCACAAACAGAGAGGATCTGGTACACAGAGCTGAGATGCAGCAATGTCCTTCAGTATGTATCTTCTACAGCTGTTTCAGTGCCAGCACACTTAGTCTATGCCATTGCCAGAGTGTATTTTGTTAACCCAAGCAATGATCTCATCAGTGCACTGTATTTGATCAATCGTGGCTACGCTTCTCATTTCTCTTCTCCAGCATCATTATCAGATGGTCCTGTCTCTTAGACAACTTGAGAAGATATTATTTCATCCAGAAGAAAATGATACAGTTGGTCATGGTTCTGCTGTTTAGCTACTGCAAATAGAGCTAAAGCTATTCACATCCATTGAGACACAGACATACATAGTAGGTGAGAGCACACCATGGCATAAAGCAACTGACTACGGGTCTACTTTGAGAGACATGACATAGTAAAGTAGCATAATAAGGTAGAGGCCACAGACATCCTTTCTGGGCCCTGCAGTGAGGAATCAATATGGATTCAACACTCACTGAGTCATTATTCTATGGTTAACAAAACTAGCAGTAAAGAAAGCAGTTAATTTATAACCATTGATACGTCTGACGTGTAACTAACAAACTTTCCATCTTCTTTTTGAATTTAAGAAATATTTAGCAGTGAAGTGCTGCAGTAAAATTTCCTTTTACTAAAAAACTTTGTTATTTTTCCTAGACACAGTCGATGCAGTATTATAATAAATAAAACTAAGCTAGAAAAAAGACCCCTAACCAACACCTCTTGAAATAAAGCATCTTATTTGAAGGACTTCAAATTGTCCTTTTTTTTTGTTTTAATTTTTTTAGTCATTTTCAAAACCCAGTAATTTATAATGAGTCTCCAAAGTCCGTAATGCAAATCAGAACATTTCCACTATATTCCTGCACACTAATTCTCTTTCCATCTAACAGATTTCACACATGATAAGTAATACTTTATACTTAGCATGGCAAGTGGGATATCCAAATATCAAGTGGGATATTGATGTTATTAACTTCAGTTGTCTGAAAACTGATGTCTACCTTGAGGGCTCTGATAAAAGAGGAACAATGTTTAAAAACTGAACAGCAGAAGGAAACTTAGCTTTGCATCTCTGATATGAATAGCCAATCCAAGGCCAGAACATACGATCCGCACACAAATTTGCTACTGAACCACTGTGTCCTATACAGGTTTGAAAGCTGCAGTGCTTCAGGAGCTGATTAATATGTAGATGGAATGTTTATTCCTTAAGGGTGAAAGTATTTTTCCGAAATTTGGATAGATGGCTGGGGGGCAGTAACAAACTCAGTTATCCATTTTAATGTTCTACCGCATCTTTATCAAAGCTTATGCTTATCAATAGGCTCCCTCTGTAGACAGTGGACTGATCTCTTTATTGACTACAGAATAAGTCTGCATGATTAGCTTGGATTGTATTTCTAACTGTTAGTCTATTTTAAGTACAATGAATCCCACATAAAGTGCTTTATAGTTCTCATCAGTTTGACCTTCTTTGGTTTGATACATGAGTGTGTTTCTTACCTTGGTACTTAATGCTGACTATGTTTTAGCTTGTAACTTTCACTGTTTTAAAAGTTTGGTAAGTTGTTTTGGGACATAGAAATCTTACAAGCCTGGCTGCAATGCAAGTTTAATAGTTTAGACAGACAGAATTTATTAAAAGCTCTATGCCTATGAGATTCTCTTGACTTCATTTTGAAAAAAAAATTAGTCTAAGAAAACAAAGGGCAAAAATCCTGATTTCAAAGCAGGAAACACATTTATAAATGAAAAGTGAAAAGCAAGAAAATGAAGACACGCAGTTTCACAGTCTAAACAGTGCGTGTTACTGAATATAATTTTTTTTCTGAGGACTCCAGCCTGGGTTTGTCCCCCATTTATATTTGGTGGATTTCTTGTTGCTAACTGCTAACTAGAGTTTTCTAAAATACTTATGTTTTCTCTTTTTATTTGAAAGGCCTTAATTTAGAAAGGATTTTTAAAATTTATTAGTATTTAAGAGAATGTTAGTGGAATAGTCTAAAGGTTCTTTCTCAAGTAGTAGCTGGATTGCAGTTTCAGGAGTTTGTCACAATGTTGTCTTTTTTTTTTTTTAAATAACAGTATTGAAGCTTTTTTGGTCTCTGTAATGGTTTACTGGCAGCTTGATTTTTCTAAAATATTTGCTATGTACAGTACACTAAAAAACATTGATAGTCAATTGTAGAGAATACGTGTGACTTCATTGTACCTGTGACAGACTGGGCTTTTAGAACACTTTACTCAATCTTCCCTTAGTCTTGGCAGCTTTGAGGCTTCTGCTATCACAACAGCACTTCATTTTTCTGAAGCATTCAATATTCTCGAGGTTGACTTTTTAAAAGGTTGTCTCTCTGGAAAGCATTTGAAGGGTTGTGGGCTTTTTTTCACCCATGTTTCCACTTCTTTTCTTCTGTGTTGGAGTCATATCTGAAGAGTTTTGATTCAAAAGATCTACATAGCCATCTTGGGGCTCTCCCTATGCTGGCATTAATGCTGGCATTCATGGCACTTTATAGCAAGAGCTTGCTTGAAGTTTCTTTCATTGATATCCGATTAATTTCACGTACAATAAAATGCTGCTGGCTCACACTTAAAAGTTCTAATAAAACAAATTTCCTACTCCTTTCCCACTAATTCTATCCCACTATTCTATCTCTATTTTTCCTCTTATCTTCCCCCCACCCCACTATAGTTTGACCTCAGGATGAACGAGCACACAAATACACATGTACACAGGTGCAGTCTCCCCATAAATACCCTACGGCCGCTTTTGGTTTTGACAGATTTCTGCCTGTTTGGTAGCTCAGTCAGCATCGCAGCTCCAGTCAGACCTGCTCTTCATTGCAATCCTAATGGGCAATTTTAGGCTCATGATGAAGAGTAAGACAAACAGGCAAATGGCTGTAAGCACGCAAGCTTGAAGGGGTTTCATTGCCAGCTCATTATAGTTCCACTAATGAGATTTCCATCCAATTTGCGGGATAGCAGAGCTCAACTCAAAAGAGGGACAGAGCTACCAATACAGTGGGATTAGTATGCCTTATTAAAAAAAATAACCTTTGTTAAATTAGGACTCAGTGTTTGGGGCAGTGACCTTATGCACTGGCACAACACAAAAACAATTGCCGGATTATTTACATCTCGCTCATCAGCTTGGCATAATTGCTGAAGTGATGTACAACTCATGCAATTCACTTAGGCAATAACAAATGCATACTTTCTGTACAATCTGAAGTAAAGTACAGTTAGTAAGATTTTTGATAGCAAGTAAAACTGAATTCTGTTTAGGAAAATGCTTTTATAATGAATGTAAAAAGTAAATGGCAAAAAGAAACAGAGGTCCTGTGACACTAAAATGGAAACCTGTGAGGACATAAAAAGGCATTCCCCAACTCTGTGGTTGCACGAAAGCAAGAGAAATTTGAAAAAAAATTAACAAGTTCTAAAATTTAGCAAAACTTTCTTTCTAATTCACCCAGAGATCTGTCATCTGCATTCCAAATTTGCTAATCTCCAAGTCTCAAATAAAGTGGTATTTATTTTTTGCTTAGGTATAATGATTTCTTTTGATTAACCCAGTCCCTGTGTAAATCCCCTTGAAACACAGACCTACATCTTCAAATTCTGAACTCAGTTAACAAAGGGTGATCACTTCATTATTCAAATATGCAGTTATACATTTCAATAGGCCTCTTATTAGAACAGATCCAGCATGTCACCAAGTTGAAAATAGTTATAAATTTGTTTCATTCTACCAGAAGTAGATCTTAGTTCCCTAAATTGTATTGCCTTTGCCATCATCACAAAGCATATAGATGGAGTTCTCCATGTTGTGAGGGTCTCACTGTCCTGGACTTCTGGAAGTAGCAAATAATATTCAAACTAAGAACTAACATTTGTCCTCGCTGAACATTGCTCTGTCTCCATGGAGGCAGATATTTCTGTCTAAATCCACGTGATTTTTTTTTTTTTAAACTGCAAAGCACTGTAACAGGATTTTTTTTCACAGTAGCAAAACCTCAGTTCTGTAACCAAATGGAGTCAGCCTGGTTTAATCAGGCTATCAATCACCCTGCAGAAACTAGAGAGCAGGCAAATAATTTTTTTTCCATCTCCTGCGAGGCACAGAATACACCATCAAAATGTCTCAGTGCTGCAGTGGATCAAATTTGGCATGGGACTTCCACCAGAAGGTAGAAGTATCAGGCTCTGCTACTTAACACACTGCAAGTTGACATTATGGTAGAAAAAAAGGCAGAGCTACATTTATGGACCTCCTCAAAAATGCTGGAGGGTGGAAAGATCATTAGAAGATGCTATCAGACTGCTAATCAATCAGCCATCAGCCAATATTTATTGCAACAGGCTGGAGATTCAAAGCACCTGCTGGTCTTGTAAGGCAGGCTCTCAAAGTGGCACACACACACCTCAGCCTGTTATTTTTCACTCATTGCACACCAGCAAGACCAGCTGCTAGCTGAAGTGTCCTGGTAAGCACCAGACTCAGCAGGAATCACACCCTATGGATGCCTGGGGCAACAGGACAGCTGAGCAGCACTGGCAACCAGACTCTGATGAGCTGCGTTCTCATGTACTAACCATGGTCTGCTTTGCAATTATAGCTTGATCTTAAGATGCTTCAGAGATAAGCATGCTACACCACAGATCTAATAACGCTCATAAAGGGCAGAAATGGAAGACTTTATTAAAATTTGTGTTCTCATGTGCTCTAGTGACATTAAGTGAAACAGTTCTAAGTTGTTGGCTAAAATAAAATGCTTTAACTGCAGACAAATCTTGCAGGAGCTGCTTGTGCCATTAGACTTTTCCTCAGAGCAAATGACTACCTACCTTGTTGTTTAACTCATGGATGTGCTGGGAGATCTATTGAATATCACACCTCATGGATTTTAAAGCCTCATTAATTGAATTTCTACCCTGGCCTGGGGGCTGCCAATTGACCTAAGTCAGATATTACTATGTTCTGGCATAATGATACTCAAAGCAAAATGGAGGAATGTGCTGTTTCTTCAGGAGTTTGAAAGTAGCTCTAGCGTTTTTGTACAGAAAAATGCTACAGTTTTATAGTTTGATGAGGAAAGAAACCACCACAATCTGCTTTGGCAGCATGTTCACTGTGATTTCTGCAGTGTGTGAACACAGCAAGGAGAGTGACAGGGTTTGGGGGATTTCTCAGCCAAGAAGTGTAAGTCAGAAACAAGTTCAACTCTGGTGAAAATTTTTTTGTCTTTGATTATCATCTCTTTGTATATTTGTAAAATCTACTTCTATAGGGCACAGTGTCATTATATACCTTTTTCTTTTCTTTTAAGTTAGTTCTTTCTTGTGTGTTTATTATTTTTCATGTCAACATAAATGAGGTGTTCTTTGTAGAGTCCAAAAAGAAAGGAAAAATTTAGAATGCCTTTGTGTGTATGTTGCCCTGGAACTGCAGTCTAATGACTCTCATGATGAAAATATTCAGGCATGAAAATCCTCCTGATTTTACAGCATTTTGGAATATTTCCCAACAGCTACTTATACCAATAGATACTTCTGGAGTTTGATTGAATTAGCAGTTTGAAAACTATTTGGGGACAATGCACATGTGGGACATCAGTACTGTCCTGTTATTCAATAGTACATTATGGAAGGAAGTCATACAATACTGTAGGTGTGGAAATTAAGAAGAAATTTGAGGGAATTCATGCTTTTCCAAGGCATTACATTAATATCTGTGCAATTAGTTCAATAACTCACTTCAAAAAGGTCCGGTTTCTCACTGAACCCTGTGGTAGTAGACTTAGCCATGTTTCAGAATTTTTCTAATAAAGTCCAGAGAAAGACAGTCTGTTGCAAAGCACCCCTTAATGAACAGGTTATACTTCCTAATTCTTTTTCACCTGAAATAATCTGTCTATGTCTTTCCCTGGTATTGAACCAGAGGCAGTGCAGAATTTAGGGCATTAGTTTGCCTGTATGAGCTATGATTGTTACATTGCTTGATTCACATGAAATGTAAAGGACAAACATGACAGTGGAAATCCCTTCTGCCAAGGACATTCTGCTTTAGTTTTCATATAATTATTCCTTATGGAAGAGAGTTTTCCTAATGAATGAACCAAAGGTGTGGGAATTAGGTTTCAAATCGAGTGTCTTCCTGTCATAGGAATTAGATTTTAAAGCAAGTGTCTTCCTGCAAACAAAGAATTTGTTCCATGACTATAAAAATAAGGACAAAAAGTTCTAGTTCACAGCCATGTGGTAAAATAAGCCTATAAACTGCTTGTCAACTTGTCAACAGACTATGAAAAAAGCCTTTAAAATAAGCATAGTTTCCTTCTTTTCTCAACACCTGCTTTATGAACATTTTTTACATTCAGATCTTGTAGATAAATACCTTACTTGTTTTTACATTAGTATGGATTTTGTCAAGTCTGTTTTTGGTCCAGCTCGCTGACAGCAGGATTCCTGTCTCTTTGGATGTGTTAGTCGTTTAACCCTGGGTTGGAAATCACTCTCATGGTGCCCAGAGCCCTGGAAGTGAGATCAGGAATGTCATCTGCTCCTTGGACTGGATAGGGGACTTGGGGCTGAGAAGGGAAAGTGCCCTTCCTATGCCCAGGCACCAAGCAGAAGCCTGGATGTGGGCTGCCAAATTGGTGCTGGGTTCACCATCAGAGCCAGGCTCCCCAAAGAGCATAGAGCAGTCTGGTCTTTTAATTAAATACTGGAGTCTGAGGGTTAAATTCCTTATTCTACCACAAGGTTCCTGTGTGACCACGTTAATGATACTAATTTTTTCCTGGAACAAGAACTGCTTTAAGGATATGTCACACTGCAGACAGAAGTGCTTGAGAGAGGTAGCTTTAAACAGGAAGGATAAACCAGTGTCTATCATACTGTGAACTTAAACACAAACATATCTGTGCTGCTTCTGGTAGCTGGGCTACCTTGGATATCTTTGCATTGTACTGCAGTTTATACTGAAAGCCTGTCTTTAGTGTGGTAACATCTACCACAGATAAATCCCAACCCAAGATGGGGCTTGCAGTTTTGTACACTGAACAACTGCTGAGGTGTGCAATGACAGGTTCTTTGCGTACTTCTAATTTAGGCAGTATTGTCTGGACCAGGCATCTCCACTTATGGCAGAGCCATCCTTCTTCTCCCTGGTTTCAGCAAAGCCACTTGTTTTAGGCTGAGCTACTGCTCAGCAGTTAGGATGATCATAGTTTGGCCAAGTAAGAGAAGCAGACAGAAACTTTTGGAAATGTAAGAAAAATTTTTAATTTCCAACTCCTTTCTTCATTCGCTGTTCGGACATCTAATTTATCTGACTCTAAACAGACATCTTGAGTGTGTTGCAGATTTTGGGAGATGTCCACACAACTCTATTTTAGAAGTTGCCTTGGGCTGAGATAGGGAAAGATCATGGAATTTTAAGACCTCTAAAGAAAAAACATGAACATAAATACAATATGGTAGAGGGCTGGGGTTGTGGAACAGTCACAGAAATATCCTTCCACTTGATCAGCATTTAAATAGTTAACAATTGTGGCACCTCGATTATCTCTAAGTTTCACAATGGACAATCCAACTGAATGAACCAGTTTGGCTACATCTCTGTTACAGATAAAATTTCAGGCTCCCTGTAGATTCAGAAAGGAGTATTTTTATCAGCTCGTACCTGGTACACATTTTAAAAGATCACAGTGATGAACACATGGTAGTTGTTTTTATTTTTTAAAGTTTTTTGATTGAACATCAAGGAGATGATTCTGCAGCCAGTGATAACCATGAAGTGAAAATCCTGGAGTTTTAGTTTCAAACTTAAAACAATGCAATAATCCCTATAGGCTCAGTGACTGCAAAAATCTAGGTTAACCAGACCTGCTCATCCCAACCAGTACTAATTCTGTAGTCCTAGGCTGTAAGTTTTCATTGGCTTTATTTTCCAAAACCTGACATCTCTGCCTGTAGCTGTCTCAAGTAGCTGACTCCTTTCAAGTGAATGACATGGATAAAACTTTACTGCTCTATAAGAAGCTGCCTAGAAACCACCTATACCATGGTTGAATCATAGCTTCAATTTCATCACTTTCATTACTGACTTTCAAGGAATGAGCAAGCCCAGAAACACAATTGTCTCTTTCTTTTTACTTATGAGATTCCTGTCAGTGTTGCAGGTGGTAAGGGAATCCAGAGACAAGGGTAGTCACGATGGAACCGAAGGACTTCTAGTGATACTACATTATCAATCTACTCCCGTCCCCTCTTTTTTCAACCTCCTCATGTAGTCATACATAAAGAAGTTCCGATGGGGAAGTCTGGAGGATTTTTGCAGGTCTTTACCTCTCTCAGCCAACAACACATGCTTCATCCTGGCTCTTATCAAGTAACAGCACATATGCCAAGTCATATGGGCAGACATCCTGGATCATTTGTAAAGGCAATGTCATCTCTTCTAGGTTCCTTCTCCCACAAAAGGTTGGACCAGATGGTCTTTTGAGGTCCCTTCAGACTTGGGCTATTCTATAATTCTGTTCCATTAAGCGTCAGCTACAGAGTCTCATTTCCCAAGTTTTGCTGTGTTGTTAGTTTTCATGCTCAATTTGTAGAGAATTCAGTGTCCTCACAGTATCGGCCACCTCTGCTTTTATCTCTCAGTATGATTTCCTTCTGTGTGTGGCATCCACTCTCTGTTGATGGAGAATAATTTTTCCAGACTCCAGAAAAGATCATCAGGCCTTTTTCAATGTAGTGTGTCAGCTAGGAATCTCCTGATTTTCATATACTGCTTTGTTTGCAGAGGGTTATAGTTTCAGCTTCTCTGTAGAGCTGTCTCTTTATGCAGGACATAATCTCAGAGTTTATACAGCATTGCTGCTCACTCCACTGTTGATGCCATTATGATTTTCATGGTTCATCCTTCCTTGTGTGCCGTATACTGAGGAAGCCCATGCTCTGTCACACACATAAAGAGGCCATTGTAGTCCTCTTGTGGATTCCACCGCAAATAAGTTTCTGGTATTTATTTGGTATTCTGTATACCAAACAATTTTGAAGTAGTGACTAGATGTAATAATTTTAGCCTCTGAATTCCTAGCAGCTATTACTTTCCAAAACATACTTCTCTACCACAATGAAAGAGCATGATTGTTCAAATATCCCCTTACACATTTAGGATAATTCACCTGACCAACATATTTAAACTCCATGCCTGAGTCAGTCAGAATATCTTTATATTCAGTGGAGTGCAACAGGCGACTAGTTCATGTCATCTAAAGTAGACATCTAAAATAGCTTTTCTAATATCCTGTTCTTTTCCACTGAATGAAACACATTCAACTGTGGACAAGTCAGATGTGGAGTTACTTTTACTATGCAACCCTCAATATAAGAGGTTAAAGCAAAATAAAGACTATGGAGAGACTTTATAAGCATTTATTGTGTGGAACATGAAAATGCAGAAGATATTAATGGGATAGTTTTATCCTGACAATGGATTAAGATTAGAGAATGTAAAGGATGTC
The DNA here is from genome assembly GCA_013396755.1 of Sclerurus mexicanus. NCBI lineage: Eukaryota > Metazoa > Chordata > Aves > Passeriformes > Furnariidae > Sclerurus > Sclerurus mexicanus. The sequence continues at coordinate 1,402,879 of VWZF01006093.1, forward strand.
AAATAGGACTATTCCTTCATGTATAAGAATGATGGGCAGAAAGGATGAAAAACAATGTGACAAAATATTCAATTGGCACAACATCATTCAGAATAACCAGCACATACAAAGATAAGGAGTTTAGAGCACCATGCAAATCTATGTGAACTTGGATCCTAAAAGAGGTCAGGTCATTGTCAACAATGGTCCAAGAAAGAAATAATGTATATGGTTGAATAAAAATAAGATAGACAATTACCCTAACAAGTTATATCAGTTCACTGCATAAACAAGCAACACATCCTCAACTGGAACACTGTGTTCTGCTGTGGTTATCCTAGCTTAAATCAGAGACAGGAGGTAGAGAAGAGGTTTACTGACAGCTAATTACTGTTATTAGAGTAATGAGAGAACTAATATAAAATAATTCTGAAAAATAATGTGCCTAGCTATTCTAGAATAAGCAAAAAATGAGAGTCTAGTCATAAAAATAATGTGTAATAAAATATAGTGAGTAGGTTTTGCTAGTTTGCTCACATTTCATTCAGGTTTCTAGGTAAAAGATACAAAATACTAACTAAAGAACTGTAGATAATGGGAAAATAGGATTGTGAGAAAACGATCTAATACTCCCCTGCCCTCACAGAAGATCTAACATGCTGTAAATAAGTGCTTGGTTTACTTGATATGAAAAAACATCAGCTGAGATTGCCTAAATTTCATCATTTGGGTGCTCCATTTCTTAAGAATCTTAGTTACAAGGTCGTATCTAATATATAACTCAAATCTTTTTTACAGAAAAGAGTTAAAATTATTTCTGAACCTACCTATAGTCCACATGAAGAACAAGCAATTTTAGTCTTTTTGTAACAAACTTTTACATATTGAAAGGCTGCTACCATGTCTCTCTCACAGTCTGTTTTCTCCTAGACTAAACAAACCAAATTCTTTCAACCTTTCTTCATAGACCGTGCTTTCTAAACCTCTAATCACTCTTGTCACTCTGTCCTGGACTCTCTCCAAGCTCAGTTTTTCTTAAAGCATGGTGCCCAAAACTGGATAAAATATTCCACCAGTAGTAGATAGACCAGAATAATTGCCTCCCAAGTCTCCCATCCAACAATCCTTTTTCTGCGTCTTGGACTAAGATTTTAATTTCGAAACAACATCTCGTTTCTGCCTCACATTCAGTCTGTGGTGCTGAAAATATTTTCTGCAGTACATCATTGTTCCCAGTTACTGTCCATTTTGCACTTATGTGTTTGATTTCTCCTTTCCATACGTATCACTTTCTACTTTATCCCCTTGAGTTTAAACTCATTAGTAGCAAATTTTGAACTTTTGTTTTATTCTTCAAAGTGTCAGTAATTCTCCCAGCTAGTTTTGACATTCACCAATTGTGCTTTCCAATTCTTAATCCAGGTTATAAAAAATATTGTGCAGGGTTCAATTTGACTTCCAGTTTTATAGAGTGCTATTGAGATTTTCTCTTTGAGTGTTGTTTTCCAACCACTTGTTCATCTAAATTATAATTTTTTAATCTGGTTGATATATGATTTTCTTGGGAATGTAATATGACAACACAAAAATTTTTTAAAAATGTCATGATAAATCATCTTTATCTCTTCCAGTTTATTCCAGTCACTCTGACAAAGAAAGAACATAGATAGGGTTGAGATCATTTTGTCTGTACAAAATCATGTTTATCTTGTATGTGCTTATGCATCATTGGCTAATAATTAAGTTCAATATAAAAAAATTAAGTATACAGTGTCCTGTGTAGTTTTGTGTATTTTGGGTTTTGTTTTCTTTTTGCATTTTTGTGAGTAAAATTTTTCTGAACAAAGTACTTTGTTTTCCATCCCTTGGCCTTGTGAATCTCCTTCACACTGTAGGAGTTCTAACATAATCATTTACTGGATTGTTTTGACTGGTTTGTGAAAAGTCCAGGAAAATTCATCTCATTTGACAAAGTATTTGGCCTTTTTTTCTGGCCTTACCTACTCTCAGATACATCCTTGCTTCCCTTCCCTTCCCTTCCCTTCCTTTCCTTTCCCTTCCCTTTCTTTCCCTTCTCTTCCCTCCAGGTAGAATGAGCCCATAGTCAAACAGACAAAAAAAAAAATAGCTTTTTCCAAAAATCTGTGTAGGCAGTAGGTAAAATGGCAGGCTGCCCATAGGTCACATCCAAGAGACTCAACATCTGGCAAGGTTAGTTTACCATTNCCCTTCCCTTCCCTTCCCTTCCCTTCCCTTCCCATAGTTTACTGACATTTTTCTTTTCAAAGTTTATTGTGATTACTTTCCTATTCTTCTTCAGTTCACTAGAATTAGGACCTTTTCATTTCATGAATCTTCTGTCCACCAATTTGTCAAAGTCCCTCCCAAGTAAATTAAATATATATTGGCTGCATCCAATTTCTTCTTTTTTTCCTTCCAAAATAAAAGCTCTTGCCCTCAAAACAATCCAGAACAGAAAGAATTATATTAATAATAGAAATTGACTGATCTGTTCTTTTTTCACAGCACAAAAGAAGGAAAAAATTAGTGATATTGAGATTTAATATGTTTCAAGTTAATGAAAATATGTTTTTTCCCCTTTGAATAAATATTTTTGTGGAACTCACTGTTGTTAGATATTGTGAAAGCAAGGAGTCAAATTCACGGGAGGATTAGATTTAAAAAGTATTAGTGATATAAAATGTAAGGCATCAGGGAAAAATTCAACTATTGTAATGTCTTAGAGTAGGTCCTGTGAAAACATATACTGTTTCTTCTTTTTTTTCCTTTTTCTGAAATATCTGGGGTTAGCCACTGTCAAGATAAGGAAAGTGGACTCCTAGCTGATCCAGTTCTTCTACTTCCATGGATAACCTTGGCATTTAGTTTGTCTGCAAATTCTTTCTAGTCTAAACACCAGTAAGTTAAAAGCAAACCATAAATAAAAAGGCATTGGCAGGCCAAAAAAGATTTTGAGGAACAACTTGCTAACAGCATAAAAACCAAGAGTAAAGCCATCTTTAGACACATCAAAAAACAGAAGTCTGCCAGAGTATCTGTAGAGCTGATGGATAGATGGTGAAGGTGCAAAAGGGGAGCATGATGAAAATAAAACTTTACCAGTCAGGAAACCTCAGAGAATTCCTTGCATTAACATTCACTCTTGGGAGCATAGAGGGAGTCCAACATTTGTGTCTTTTTATGAAGTTAGAAGAACTATCTCAAACGAAAGTGTAAATTAAAGAGGTTTCAGAGCCTGTGCATGAAATGAACAGGAATAAATCTCTAGAACTAGACCGTATTCACCCAAGAGTTCTAAAAGATCTCAATATGTTGCTGACCTATGATCTGGTACTCACTGCTTAGCTCTGGTTCAGTCCCAGCAGCATGAGAACAGCAAACATGACATCGGTTCCTATAAAGGTCTCCAGGGGACAGTCTTGAAACTGGACCAGTAAGTCTCATTTCTGTACCAGAAAAGCTGGTAGGAACAGAGAGATAAGTAAATCTCTGAGTATAAAGGAGGGGAAACAAAGAATAGGGTTGCATTGTCAATGGAAAAAGGTTGCAAGGAGGTACCCACGCATCTCTGTGCAGATGCAGCTTAATTTCAATGAATCCAAAATAAGGTATATTGGGAAAATAATTCTAAAGGTGAATTAAATAGCAGTAATAGACTAACAGGTAGATGTTATCCTTCAAAAGGAAATTCTGGACATGTTCTATTTTTTCACAAACCTCAAGTCAATGCTGCACTGTGACCACTAAGTGCTGACAGCATGTTAAGGAGCTGTTACATGGGCAGCTTCTGTCTCAGGAAATCCCTAATCCATGATGAGAGTAACAGGATATGCCAGGAAAAATACTGTTCTCTCCTTGCCCTGTGTTTCTTTGCTTGGTTTGGGTTTTTTTTTCAGTGTGCTACTGGCAACTCCTGGACACAGGCCAGCAGGCTAGATGGATATTTCATCGTCTCCAGTACAAACATGCTAGCGCTCACATGAATTATCACTGGATTTACAGGCTAGTCCTGAATTCACACTGAAGAAGGAGCCACCAAATTCCCCAAATCATACAGTGATGTATTCTCCCCTGGAACCTTTTCTGGTTTTGGTTGAATATTTCTTGAGTTACCTGAAAATTTATGGCCAGATTTTTAAAACTGCACATAAACACATTTTTTTAATCAGCTAATGCAGCAGATAAACTCATGTTTAGGCACATAAAACTAGAGATAAAAACATGCTTAGGTGCCTAAATACCTTTAAAATATGGCCTTACACATCTTTGAAGATGATGCCAAGACTTCTGTGGACATCGTTAACATAGGGCTGAACTTCAAACATATTTAGCAGAATTCAGATAATGCACAGAGCCCAACTTGGCTCAAGCTCCTCTTAAAGGTCAAGAACTAAAAAAGGAAATTCTCCTACAAAGATGGAGTGTGCAGAGAATCTTTTGGGAAATAGAAAGTTCTGCGCCTCCCAGCCCCCACGCTTATCTTGATAAATACCATAAGGGTAATGAAAAACAAGGAGAGATAAGGAAACAGAGATAAGAAAATAGATAAGAAAAGAAAGCCAAAGTTTTTAACATTTAGTGTCATTAGAAAGCAATATGCCAGCTGGGGAAGTGAAAAAAATATAAGTTTCAGAAAGAGCACCTTGTATTTTTTTTATTTTTTGACACAATAGAAGCATCTGAAGTACTTCTTGCATATATGAAAGAGCTTTAAGCTACACAGGACAGCCCCTACAAAAGAAAACTCAAAAGTCTATTTATTTTTAGGAAAAAGAATAACACAGAAGAAATAAAATGTAACCAATACTGTCTTGCAGATCTGAATCAAAACAAATTTTGAGAAAAAAAAATTGACATGCCCAAATTCTGTCCTAGTTTTTTTCAAGATGCATACCTTTTTGGAACAGAACATCACTACTAAGCCATGTTTCACTTGCTTTGTTTGCAGTGAATATTAACTTATGACAGGAGAAGATCCACTATCTTCCTGTGACACAGTTTCACTCTGCCTTATGAAAAGGGATTACATCTTTTACTGCAGACTATGGTATTCTGGCACTAATTTTACTAATTAGTCTCCAACTTTGGTCTTGAGGATGAATGGTGAGCAAATGACTCTTAGAAGTCTTTCTTCTCTCTACATCTTGCTGTGAAATTGTTGCAATTAATGTATATGGCATTCAAATAGTTCCATGCCTATGGCCTTAAAATCTGCAGCAAATATACCTTTTAAAATTTTAGTAAGAGCTTTTTGCAGATATTACCATTTTTCTGGTGGACTAAGCCTGGCCCATCTGTGATTGTGTTCTTTTGCTTCTGACTTGCACTTTTTGTTGCCACTTATGACTGTGATGTTCCATCATACTGAAGTAGAAACAGCCTTCATGTAAGAGGAGATGTAAATGAATTCACACTGGATTTGGACAATACAACATTAAGGCTTATATATTGTTCAAGATGATGGACAATTTTCTTTTGTTAAAAGTCAGCAAATGCAGTTCTCCAGAGAGCAGTTGTGTGACAGAGAATATCCTGATAAAATGGACTAAAACAACACCAGGAGGAACAAAGGTATATCTCTGCAAATCAGAATTTACTAATAAACCTGAATGACGTGAAAGATTTGTGCAAGTGAAATCATGAGCAATCACCATACACAATGGTAGTTACTGTAGTCAATTGTTTCCACCATTATACATCTGTATATATTTGACTGACTAAATGCAATCCTTTCTTGATATCCAGGTTTTTATTTTGCATTTTATTAGTGTTAAGGCAGCTACGTTGTTGCAGTTAAATAATGATTATCAGTTTCACATTATTACACTGAGCAAAACATATTGTGATAATTGTAATGGACTTTTGATGTCATTTTCCTTATCAGCTGCACCATTTTAGTAGTTTTCCACATCCGTATATATGACACTAGTTATGTTCTGGAAGTGTTAATTAAAGATAATTTAGAATAAAATAGAATCTCTATAGCATGTGCAGCAACAAAATACATGAACTATTTTCATTTCACATTTCCTTACATAGGAATGACCTCAGCCATATATTCAAATAAAATTTAGTTCATGTTCGTTCTAAATTTCTAATAAAAGACTTAATTCCTTTGTCTCTTTGCCAACATTGATTTTATTAACCTCAATTTTCAAAAATGCTTGTTAAATAGTCAGCAGTTATCACAAGGTTATGTAAATGAGAAACAAACACAATGCTTTCTTATATTCCTGGAAAATAGCACAGTATCTCAGAGCCCACCACAGGTAAATGCTTCCCCTGAGTTCTTCATTTCAGGTTGGGTTGTTTTCCCCAATTTTGTTATATAATGTAATTAAGAGGAGGGCTGAAATTAAAATATAGTGTTTATTTATTAAGGTTGACTAGTCTCAGGAGAGTATCTAAACAGATTTGGTACTTCAATACTTTTGCTAAATTCTTTCTTGGCTTAACTCTTGATAGATACACCCAGGGATGAGTTTGGTTCTTTTATTTTTCAGAAAGATATTGCACTGATTTATCCCTGCTTTATTCAGTTTGGCATCTTCCAAGACTTAGAAAGACACAGAAATATTATGGACTATCACTTTAAATCCCCTTCCACTCAAAAAATCCTTTGAATAAAGTAAGGCAACTAAATTTAAAGTTTAAAATAAGACAATCCTTGCAGTAAAAATCAGTCACTTATCAGTATACTTCCATGCAGCTCATTCGGAATTCAGAATTTGGAACACAAATTTAGAATATTGAACATGGCATTATTCATTACCTGGCACACAGTCATTCAAGGCAGTTAGCCAAACAAGCTATCTCTCTACTTACAGGTGAAACAATGTTTTTGAGAATCTTAAAAATTTGAAAACATTCATAAATCAAAATATAAGGGTTTCTAAGAGGGAAGCTAACATCATGCCAATTTTAAGTATACTGGATAAGGAAACAAGTCAGCAGTTTAAAAGGATTCTCTGACAGGCACTTCCACTTATTCAGACAATATCAATTAGTGTCTGCAGAGTGGACTTGCCCATGATGATATTTCAATTGGTATTTTTTCCAGATGAAAAGAGACCCTATTTTTTCTCTCTTTCTTTTATACTGCATCAAAAAGACCATTTAATAGTGAATTGAGGTATAGAATTGGTGTTTAAACATAAGTTTGAAAACCTGACAGGTCCAGAAACTTTTCCAGTGATCATCAGCACTCCTCACAGTGTTTTTCCTCTATCTGCAAGTCATTTTTCTCTTTTTACTATGGTTGTCCACAATGAAGGGTGTGACAGGACTGCAGTGGTGGGAAGGGCTGGTGGGAACTGGCCCAGGAGAGGACAGAGACCTCAGACACACAGCCTGTCCCTGGAGGAAGGGCAGCCAGTCTCAGCCATTGCACTCTTTCCAGCCCCTTCACCCTTGCCTTTGTGCTTGCAGCCATGAACAGTATTTCCCAGGATGGTGGAGGGAGCGAGGGTTTGCATGTGTCCCTGAGAAGCAGTTCCATCCCACCAAGCCACTGTATACCCAGAACCTTCTTCTCTCCCTGTCAGCTTCTCACAGCACCACAGAGTTTCCATAAAAGGAGGAGAACTTGGGAATTTGAAATGAACATTTTTTCAGTAACAACACTGACTGCTGACCAAAAGGAATAAAGCCCAAACCGACTTAGAGTTGTGATTTCCAGAGTGGCCTCATGTGTGTGCAGGCAAGGAGGGCCAGAAGTAAATTGTCAAGTATCCCAGTGGCCCTTCATTAAACTATCTTAAACTGCTGTGTGATCAGCAGAGGCAGGGCTAAAATAATGGCTCTGAGGCATTCTCCTGTTATAGTGCCTGTGCTCACCTGCATCATCTTACCAGCAATGTAGTCCTGGCTGAGAGTGAAGAGAGACCTCCAGAACAGTTTGGAAAATTGCTGTGGCTGAATGAATACAACCGACTAGTTTAAAAAAATAAGCTGCTAACACTGTTCAACTCTATTTCTGCCACTATATCTGTCTTAGACCATGCTGGAAACTTCCACTTCATTTGTAATGTCCATGATTTCCAAGACTTTGAGTAATTTCAGCATGAATATTTATACCAATACAGTGTTTTGGTGGTCACTTTTCATCCTTTGGTATTCCTTTACTGAAGTAGCGGACCTTAAAAAATAACCATCTCTGGACAATACAGAGCAATAGCATAAAGTTAGATGATCAGCTATGTCCCATGGGCAACAAGTATTAAATATGATTAGCCCCCATAAGTGCTTCACAAATGTATTGATTGTAATAACTTTCTGAGAAAGTTCAAAAGCAAACGTTTGTGAATAAAATATATCTCCATTAATATTATCTTCAGTGTATTATACAGTTTATGATAGAAGATACAGCAAAAAAATTCCTAAAGTTATGGGAAAAAAATAATTCATAACAAATAATTTAATCACATCTGCAAATATTATTCTGTCTGCTTGGAACCCCCTGGAGTTTCAGCTGGATTAGTTTGCCTTCACTTCCTGTCCTAGACATTTGTTTTTATGTTTCTGTCTCTTGTTAAATAGAAAATGCCTTTCACCTCAGTGGATGCCAGCATTTCAGTGTTGGAGGAAGAGTTTCACACGTGTAACCTACAGAAAGTTAGACAAAGACATAAGGATATATAAATGGGCAAGTATGTGATATGTTCATTAGTATACAAGGCAACATGTACTTCAATGCTTGTAACCTGGGTTGGATTTATAACAGTAGAAAGGGGTATAACTGCTGTAATTTCAATAGAGCTAGAATAGTGTAAACCCTTCTATTCCTAGAACTCAATATTTATGTGGGTCCTCAGATTTAAAAGGATCCGAAAAGTACTTGGTGTTTTAGTAAAAATCTCTTATTTGTATTATAGCTGGATTAATAGTACTTAAGGAATACATTATCTGAGAAATTTTACCATTTTTCATCAAATAATGTGTTCAACAAGTGGTTTTATGAGGTGTTAGAGTAACTCTATGTGTAGTTGAATACTATACATAGTTGAATAAAGAATTCAATAAACAATGGTAGCATTTATCAAAAATGTGTGCAATTATTTTATTCCTTTAAAAATGTCAACTAATTTCTATGTAAAAAAATACTAATACAACTCTAATACTGACCCCCTTGAACTTTTTATCAACATTTCCCCACCCCTTCCCACTTCATCTCCCAAAGGAATAAACATCTGAATAAACGTCTTCTATTCTCATTTTATGGAACAGAGATATAGCAATGTGAAATACAGACCTTGACTCAGATTTTTTTCATATACACAAAGAGAGAATAAGTTCCTTCTAGGAACTTTTGCAAGTCTGCAGTTGATAAATGACAGTAAACAGTATCAACATCTTAGAACCCTGAACATCTTAGAACTAGTGAATAAGAGATTCCACCTTTCCTTCCAAAATACTTTAACCTCCATTGGTGCAACCTACATTTTGTAAAATATCACAGTGATTAACCCTTCAAACAAGAAAATATCAGACTCCTTTTAATGTCCAGCTTGCTCTGAAGGGATTTAAACACCTATCTGACTTGCCAGGGGAGTAGACTGGTTGTCTTGGGAAAGGTGGGGTTGAATTTTTAGACACTGCTTAAGAAGTATTTCTGTATTTAAAACTGAACAAACTATAGACATAAATCTTGAATCAGGTCTTGGAAAATAGTCCTCCCTCTTCTCTGCTCTCCTTCCTTTTGTGTTTTCTCCCTCCCTCTTTCTCTCCCTCCCTCTCCCTCTCACCAGAGAAGTCATGCTTTATTTTGTTCATCTGCTGCACCCTCAGCAATAGGCTAGGAAATCAAAACCAGGCCTAGAGTTATGTACTAATTTGTGGATCAACTGTCTTCCCCACTTACTGATACAGACAGTGCATAATATGTAAATAATTGTGTACCTCTGATATAGACATAGAAGTTTTATGAGAAGCAGAAATAATTTAATGAAGAAGCAGTGTAGTTTGCTAGCCTTTTTGGGATCCTGCACAATGAAAGGTGCCTTATAATTTATTATTGGTGGTACTATGGTTGGTACAAAAGCCTTCAAAGTGTCTTATCCCAGACAGATTCTTACAGTTGAAAAGACAAGAATATATACAGTCTTTAAAAATTGTGATCTGCCATGATCTTACCTAATTTTATCTTATTGGGAGTCTTCTGCATACATTTAAATAATGATCAGATCTTCCTTCATCTTTATCTTTTCAGAGTGCTCATGCAGCCAGAATGATATCAAGGTATTAAAATTCAAGCGTTATTCTTTTAAAAACCAATTTTTCTTTTTCTGTAAGTCTATGGTTTAATTCCATGTAAATTAATTTCACTCAGGAAAGTATTTTTTCACTTCAAGTGTCTTTTAAATGCTTCTTTTTACACCCAACCTGCCGACAAAAAAATTAGAAAGCAAACAAATGAGATGATTTGCAGTGAAGAGACGGGATGCCAAAAGAGCATGGTATATAATTGGAAGAGCACAGGAGAATGTTTAAAATAAGTTCAAGAACAGCGATAAGGCTAAAGATGATGTTATCTATTGGACAGAAGAAGCCATTAACATACACCAGAGTGTTTTCAATCACTTAATCAGAAAACCCTTTTCCTGAGCACTGTTTCTTGTCTGTGTGCCATGAACAAACATAAATATTTTGGATTTCCTGCATCCTTCACTCTGATAATGGGCTCTTAACTGTAAGCCCTTCCCACCTCAAAGAAAGAGCTAAAAACAATGATAAAACATGAACCATAGAGATGATTTCTAAACCAGAGGAGTTACAGAATTCAACTGCATGTTCAAAATGGCTTTTGCACTGCACTGTTAGTCCTACTTTAATATGAATGTAATTTAAAATGAGACAAAAGGAGAAAAAGGCCATGGATGAGGATGAAACTCTTCTCAATGAGCTAAAATGACTAAATTATCACTAACTGCAGTGGTATATGTTCAGCAACACAGAAACAAAAGCTGAACTGTTCTATTTTTACAGCAAATATAAAATTTATTTTTCAGTGAAATCACATTTCATTTCATAGAAGTAAAATTAGAGAGAGACAATCTTGTGGGATTTTTGTTCCTCTTCATTTTATGTGTGTGGGAAATATTCAGTAGCTCAGATATGTACTTGTTCCAAAGGAGATCTGGATGATTTCTATAGCTGTACAACTCCATCAAAGCTTCATGCACATATTCAGTCTGCTTTCTTACAGTTGAATGGCACTCAAGTCCTTACAGCACTGCAAATCCAAATATTGCACCAGGGAAGGGCAAAACAGCATTCAGTCTGTTACAACCACAGTATATTATCAAAAACATTCCAAGTTTGGCAACATCAGTATAACTTCAGGAGCTGTTTTCAGATAACTCTGACACTGCTGATGCAATGTTTTCCTTGGTCCAAATGAGCTGTATCAGTCATTTGAATTATAATGAACTAGGAACAGTACAGTGTGTTTCAACAAATAAATCAAAGTGGAATACTTGGGCATCAGGTGAAACTAACTTTAAGTAATCATTACATAGAAAAAAAAATTGGATACATTTTAAAATGGTTTTGTACTGCTTTAAATGATCAGGAGACAAATTTGTTTGTTATGTTACAACACATAAGAGAAAAAACACGCCACATAGTAGATTGATCACTAGTCAAGATTTCCCAGAAGTTATGTGAAAATAAATAGTGCCAAATAGTCGGCTGGTGTAAAGGGCCACTCTGAACTAAACAATACCAACTTGCATGAGATGAGGATCTATCCGTTGCACTAGTTCAAGAACTTGAAAGTTGTAACTTGCATGGCTTTAAAGCACACACTTTTTGTAGAGCAGTTGGTTTAAATTCTGAATTAGACTACAAGAATATAAAATATATATAAATACATGAACTAAAAAAAAAAGGGGGGGTGTTCTGGCACTGAAGCAAAGTCACAGAAAATAATTACTCAGTTCCATTAAAATATTTTGAAATATTATACCATTGAATTACTGTGCAAAATATGCATTTTCCCAGATGGCATGTAATAGTTATCAGCTTTGTACTTAGGTGTAGGAGGTCATGAGTTATTTTTTTTGCCATCACAGAATGTGATTATGGGCTCACACTTGTATTCCAAGTAAAAACAAACAAAACCTTGCATACATGCAGAAAGCTGAATGAAGAATTGAGTCGATTCAGTGCTCTTGGTGTATACTCCCTTTCTGTCTCCAAGCTAGCAACAGGAAAATGTATGTGAGTTTTAGATTTATGATATCTTGCACTTGTTTTTCTTACAGGTGAGATGCACATTTTATAATAAAAAGGTGATTATTTTTTTTCCTGTGGAAACTGCTAAGGAAATCTGATGGCTCATTAGAGACACTGTTTTCTCATCATAAACATTTCCTCTCATTACTGAGAAAACTGCCACTAATCAAATGTGTTTCTGAAGCACTACAAAAGGATTTGGCATTAAATTTCAAGATAATGGTTGTTAAGTGCAGCTTGTTTCATTCTTAGTCTTCATTTTAGTCTGCTATTTCTTTATTCTTTTTTCTGTACACTGGAAAATGTGCAGCATTGTTTGTTATAGAGTGTGGGACACAAATATGAATCAAATCTGTTTACATATGATTCTGATTTTGGGGGCCGGAATTGCTTCTCAAACAATCAGACTAAATAACTGCTACAGAAACAAAATACGAAGTCGGTTTGTTTTTTCGTTTTAAAAAATGTTGGTTGAATCACATCAAAATCTCAAGACAATTCCAAGATGAACTGACTCTGAGAGTAAATGACCTCTTCATCTCAGTGATAAAGTTCCAGCCAAAATATTCTCTCGGTCTGAGACGTGATTCATTAGAAATATGTGCATGGTGTGGAGCTCTACTTTCTATCTGGCAGAGTCCAGCCTGCAGACTGATAAGAAGCAAATGCAAATGTCCTGATAAGAACTGAATGCAAATATTTATGATATGATATTCCCTGGGAATTATGTGCAGATAAAACAAAGTGTATTATTTTCCCGCTTCTCTTTCAGGTTTGCCAAAATGCCCTTTTTCGCTTTCGGAATTTGCATTTCTTCAAAATTGATTCGGCTTGCGTATTATGTTAAGCTATTTGTTTGCTAAGGATGGTAATTAGTTACTGTAATTACAGCAATGACAGTTGCTAAATTGTTTTTAAAGCATTACAGTGAGCCTGTGCCAGAAGATTGCAGTATTTTTTTGGATTTAAGCAGAGGCTGGAAAAACTCCCACTCTAAGGCCAGCATGGGATTTTCAACTACAAAGCTGCTTTTCCTGATTGAAATATTTTTTTAAGAAATCATTAATTTGCATTGATTGTAAGTGCTAACTTTAAATTTTGGTTTATTCACAGATCACAGAAATATTAGTGATAGTGGGCCCTCTGGGAAAGGAGATACAAGGGGGACTCCCATCGTAAATAAAAGTGAAAGCTGATAGCAGAGGAAAAATGGTATAACTATTACTCTGAGCCTGTTAATTAAACTCTTTAGCTTAGTTTTTAGATAAATTAAAAACAATTTAAAAATGCCTGATTGAAAGTCATTCCTGAACTTTTCTGAGGTGCTCAGAGCTAAGTAAGAAACTCAGAAACAACTATATTCACCAAGTTCATATTGTACAGCACTTTCTGCATTGAGACAGAGCAGGAAAAGGAAACGGACAGTTCTTCCAAATAAACTCACAAAGTCATAAAGTCAAATAAAGGTTTTCTCCTTAGTGTCTTGACACTGCAGTCATTGCTTTTCCATTTTTATTTAAAGGCTAACACTGGACACTTGCATTCAGAGTACATACAGGGTGAATATTTGGTGATAATCCCAGAAAGCTCTAAGTTTCATCCTTTCCTTCTTCCCCCTAGCATTTCCTCCAAAGGAGTGATTGTCACAGCAGGAAGAGTGTGCAGCTCAGCAGTGGAAGAGCCCCAGGCATCATAGCATGAGCTCTTCCTCTTCCAAGACATGTGGTCTCGGGAGATTAGCTGGTGTGTGTGTGGGAACCCTAAGGCTTTCACCCATCTCTTCATTCAGTTCCTCCTTCCACTCCACCCCCGTATAATCTCATTCCCCACAGTTTATAGGAATAGACATAATCACTGCACTTTTCTTCCTTTAGAGAAAAGGCAGCCTCCTTTGAGGCTACAGTTCAGCTCTGTAACTGGGAAGAAGAACACCTGTAACCCACCTTCTATCACCTTCATCCCTCTCTTGGATGCCAATTTACCTAAAGTCCTGGCCCCTGAAGTGCTGGGATTTTTTTTTAAGATTCCTCCCAGTCCCAAACCCAGCCTTTCCTGGTTGTTCCTCACCATATCTTGCTGTTTTTTTCACCTGTCCTGTTTCACCTGCCCATCAGTTGCAGGTGGCCAGCATGCAGTGCCCAGAGGCAGCACACACCACTGCATTTGTGCATGTGGAGTGTGCACTTCTGCTGACCCTGCTGCTACAGTCTTTAAATAGACAGGACAGAACAAAAGCAAAGTTTGCTTCATGGTTTGCAGGCCTCTGTTTTCATTTTGACATAGAGTCAGTCTTTCAAAGGTGCATTGTGCTTTACAGTATCATTTATCCAGCTTTAGTTCATAGGCATTTCCAGATGATTAACTAAATACCTAGTTCTTGCCCCAGAACACCTGCTTGAATCAGCTATTGTCCTCGTGCTTACACAAAATTCTATTATTCTGATAATATAGACATCTTATATTTGTTTGGGAAGAAGAAATCTGTTCTGTATTGTCTTCATGAAGTAGCTAAAGATCCAGAGAAATGCAAGTCCCATGATATTACCAGTTCATTTAATACAGGGGAATCTTGCTGTTTCTAATCGTGAGGGAATAGCATGCTAACAGCTCATGAGAAACACATGGTGTGACATCCTGAGGTCACTTTTCTATCCCGTATATAAACTTACAATAGTGGATTTTGACTGAGCAGTATTGGATCAAAGAACAACTTCAGGAAACATAAGTTAAGATTCAAATATCAGCTAAGTGATTGCTTAGCTACAGAAAGAAAAACATCTCTCCTGAAGTGAGAGAGTTTTCTTGTCCTGAGTTTCAAAGGCTTATTCTTTACAAAGTTTATTAGCTTATATTTGGATTATACTCTTCACTTTGAAACTCCTACAAAGGATTTACTTCCAAGGCCCTACACTAGCTACATAGACAATATATCAGGATATAACAGCCCTATCTGCCAGTAAGCAGTTTTGTATCTAATTTGTAGTTGTATTTGGATGTTGGTGTTTTTAGAGAAGCATGAGAGCTATCTTTAAGCATTAATTTGGATCAAACTTTATATGGCATTTTCATTTTAAAATGGAAAATAAGTTGATAGTGTGAGCATGCATGGTATGTCATAGACTATCCTTAGAATCTCTATTAAAGGAGTTATGAGAAAGGAATATAAAAACACCAATTACACATTAGGCTTTGCAAAAACTTGTAAGTACTGATAATTCATTGATTAGCACATCTGGAAAACATTTAGTACCATTTATTGACCGTTTACAAATCAATATATAAGATCTAATCAAGTGAATGAGAACTGTTCATATATTGTCATATTTCTTACAGAAAGTGAGTTGCTACCTACTTTGGGTTTCTGAGAGCAACACAATAGCAGAATATATTTATATTTAACTTATACAATAAGCTAGGAAATATATTTGATTACTGCAAGAGTAAGCATGACTGTAAAATGACGTTCTACCTCTGTAATGACTTCCTTTTGTTTTATGTATATATATACACAGTGCTATCACTTGCATTATGCATGCAGAACCTTAAACTGCACTACTTGTGAGTTTAGCAGATATCATACACCTAGATGCACAGTGAGATGCATGTGAAAATATGCAAAGCACAGAACAGTGATATACATATTTGCATAAACACACAAAACATAGCAATCTACTTCTTGAAATCAGGATCAAGGCTGTGCAAACAGGCATTGGTCCAACTCAGAGGTTAGCACAGCAGGTTATAAAGGACATGCGAAGAGTATATATTGCCAGCTTGATTTTAAAGCAAAATCAACTTGCAAAACACTGGGGTAACAGATTGGTGTCTGCTTTATTTGGTCTTGGGTTACAGCAGTGCAACTGCATCAGGGGAGAGTCCTGGAGAGAGTGGAACATTGCACTGTCTCAGCAGCTGAAGGGCTTTTGGAGAAACTGTTTCTGAAATCCAGTCTGGGTGGGAATGAAAAGCATAGGGACTTACAGAGAGGATTTGGGAATCTCAGGAGGGAGTACCAGGAAGAGCAGGGGATAAATGCACAGCTAGCAGTTTGAGGTGATGGACAAAGAAAAATCTCGAGGACAAAAGAGGAGTGTGCAGACCTGGTGTGATCCAGCTGACAGTTTCTGAGCAGCCTGAACCAAGCAGGGAAGCAAAGACAGACCTGGGAGGACTCAGATGGTTGTAGCAAAGGGCTTTGTTCCCTGCTTGTGACTTCTGTGCACTTTGACCTAATTGCTTTGTTTTTTCTTTGTGTAAGAATTTATTAATTACCCTGGTTTAGATTACAAGAAAACCTGGCATTTTGAATTTAAAGTCCCTGTTTTGCATGGGGCTTGTCACTTGCAGTGAATACAATACAGGCAGATGCCTCTCACACCCTTTCTTGTTTCCTTTTGGTTTTTGTTTAGTGTGTTTTGGTTTTGGTTTGGGTTTTTGGTTCGGGGTTTGTTTTGGTTTGGTGGTTTATATTTTTTTTATCCTAAAAGCCTCATCTCTTGGAATCAGGAAATAACAGAAATACATTCATTAAAAATACATTCCCAGACCATGCAGAGTTTAAGGAAACCTTGAAATTCACTCAACTGAAACCAAACTGAACAAAACAAAACAAACAAAAAAATCAAAATGGGGGGGAAAAAAAATCCCTAAACCATATCCTTTTCAAAATCTTATTATTTTAAAACTATTCTCAGGTTTTTTGCAAACTTGTTAATGCTTTAACTGTTTTACTCTGTGCTGTCTAGGGACTGTGAATACAGAGCATCACAATACCATGTGAAGAAGTTTTACACTCCCTGAATAATAAAGCAAATGATTAAATAGATTTCTCTGATGTGATGCATTGTTTAAGGTGCTGTCTTCCCGTATGCATCCTGGCAAATGATAGGGATTAAAAGCCCACACAGCATTTAATTAACACCAGTGCTCTGGCTACAATAAAAGTTGAACAGATAGATACAGTGCTTGGAAATGGATGTTTGTTTTCTAGCTTGAAATACATGAAAAGGATTAAGTTAATAAATTATTGCAAACCTCTCACTTGACCAAGGCCAATAGACCCCGATTATCCTCACTACTGCTGATTTTATTCTATCAAAGATAGAAAAAATATAACTACACATAAGTGCAAATTTCTGTGTTATTATGATATTCTAACATGAGAAAATAGGGATGCCTTGACTGCCTAGGTGTCTGTAGTTGGCTATGCTTTTGCTAATAATGTCTCTTTTTGCATTTCTGTCACTGCCTTGTACAGGTTTGTTGGAACTGATGATCTATCAGGGAGAACTTAAAAAAAAAAAAAGAGTTATGAAGTGTGGGTCATTATCAGAGAACAACCTGTCGTCAGCCCCATGGTGAGCCAGTGACTGGATGCAGCTGTGATGGGGACAGGGTGGGGAGCAGACTGTAGAGACACTCAAGCAGGTCACACTAATGGGATCTAATGGGGAAGAAGGAAGACAGGTCCCTTTGCACTTTTTTCTGCCCCCCCAGTAAATCCACCACTGACCCTATTATAAGTCAGAGCACTGTTACATTAGTGCCTGAGGTAATGAGATAACTGCTGTGTAAGTCCTCAACCACTAAAATCTGTCCTGTATGTTGCCCATTTGAGCCTTCTCTACCAAATCTGAACTACACACAATCTGGCAGGAATTTTCCACCTGAAGCCTTTTTTTTTTCCTGCTCAGAGAATCTTCCAAATGATCAGTTTAGATGTTTTTCTTCCGTATTTCATGAGGTTAAACTCCGCTTTAATGTGTGATTGTACTGCCAGTCAACATCATGTGACATGGAGCAAGTATGCTGTGCTGGAAAATGCTAAGAGGGAACAGCTACGGACTCTTAACCTAATAAATTCTTAATATGTCTTTTCTATGATAAGTGTTTTGCAGTATTCTGTTGAATTTGATGAGTTCTCATCAATAGACAAAAAGAATTTCAGTAGACTGGAGCAGGCTTTTAGGATATACAGGTCTGCCAGATTCAGTGACGGGCAGCACTGCCTTGGACTACCTTGGCCACACAGACTGCAGAGCTTTCAGGTTCCCTGTCAGCTGACCACAGCTAAGAGCTGCCTGTATCACCTGCTTGTGATGAAGTTTGGATGTCTGTGACAGCCAGGAGAGTGGAAGCTCTGCAGTAATCAGTTTGAATTGGATTTTCTAGACTTCTTCCACCTTTGAGACAGAGGACTTCCCCGAGTTAGGGGACTTCCTCAGAATGATGCAGACATTTCAGACAAGTTAGGTTTCCCCAGTTAAGTCCTCTTAGGGAGAGACAGTTTCTGTGTCCTTTGACTGGCTTGAAAAATGTAATAAAACATAATATCTTATAAAAAATGCAAGTGGCAATTTTCTAACCACATAGTAGATCTCAGCTTTAGATGAGCTAAGCCACTCTTTAGGGTCTATCAACTAGATCCCGCTTAACTATAAGAGAAGCTTAAGCACTTTAGGGCTCATACAGGCATCTGCCTGTAGAGTCCTGAATTTAGGTGTCTTAACATAGAGCTGACATTCCTAAGTTATATCAGCATTGTGTAGGTATTTACCACCAGTTCTCCTTAGTGCAACACCTATTTCAAATTGCATAAAGGTGAATTGACAATGCAACCCACACTTCACAGCTGCATCTTACCCCTTGATAGAAAAAAAACCTGCCCAATGTACCTATTTGAAAGATTTTCAGTTGGTAGCATAAAAAAAATTTGCTGTTTAATAGAGTCACTTACTAATGAATTGTCTAAAGAAAATTTGTGATGGATGTTTTGATGGTTGTGAACAGGTATAAGGAATGTACATTTATTTTAACTTACATCTATAAACTTAGCAGTGTTAACTGCATAGGATACCTTGTCTTGATGTGTCATCAAGACATATCTAAATAGGACAAACCAACAAACCCAGGTACTTGTAACAATTCAGCTATAGAAGAGTAGGCATCAGAATTATCTAATATATTCTGTTTTTCTACAGTGTGTTGAATAGCTATTTCCTTACAGTTTTACAATGACGTATGATTAGGATTGTTATACAAATATCATATGTATGTGTACAAAACACATCACAATTTAGGAAGGTAGATAACTTTTCTGAACAAATCACTAACAAATGAGTGTATCCAAATATAATATTGGAGGAATTCTGAGATATCTATGATGTGTTGAAATAAACCAAGTTCTTGCTGGCATGAGTTAGAAGATGGCTCTGTTGTGTTCCATTAAGAGGATGAATGTGTCCTAACCACAAGTCCTAAAATAGTCTCAAACTCCATCAAAAGAAATTCATTCAGTCCAGGTGCACCTCTTTTCCAATAAAGTTTTGATGGTAGATGATAGATGGTAAATATAAATTAGCTCTACTGGATCAAAGACCAGCTGTAATGATGGGGAGAGAAGAATGGCTGTATTCATCATATCATAAAGCAGAGAGAGACATGAAATGGTACAAGTTACACTGAGCTGACTATATGTGAAGAGGAGAAAAAGGAAAGAAAAACTAAGATATAGAAGAAAGATTCTGAATCATCATGCACAGTCAGTACCCATATCTTCAAAAAATGATTACAGAAATATGAAAAAGCTTTTATTTTCCAAGTGGACTATGCAGATTATTTATGATAATTTCATTTTCCTTGTGTTGAAGACTCTAAAAATATTGTGAAAAGAGACTGTAATCCTAGTTTGGTTTTCAATTGTTGCATGTTTTAATATTAGCATTAACTTTTTAATCAAAATATAAAATCAAAATAGAAGCTATCTATCAATAATCTTAAAAGTTTCCCTAAGAAAGAAATCTACTTATAGATGAAAATACATATATTACACAAAAAGAAAAACACATAGACTATGGAAATTTAAGCATTCTGTATTTTTCCATACTGAAATTGTTTTGACCTGTGAGATCCTATACTGAAAGGAAAAAAAAGTTAAAAAGGGGGATTCCTAATCTGACAACTATTTAGGACAGCTAAACAATCCCTTTCCCACAAAGCTCAAGATGCAGTTGAAAACAGACCATTAATTTTTTCCTGCTCTTTTCACAGCCTTCATTCATCTTTTGTCAGTAACTCCCTTTTTGCAAGAATTTGTCCCTTTGGACAAAAGTTCTACTCCCTCTTCAAGTGCTTAATGACTCAAATTTATTGTTCAGAACTATCAGCGTTAAGATCCAGCCTCTGAGTTTCGTTAAGCCCATGGCCACAGGCCTGAGAAGTTGAAGAACATTTGGGATGTAAAGGGGAATCAAAATTGCTCAAGGCCAATGCTGGGCTGCTTGTTGGATACCAAAGGCTGAAAAGAACATGATGTTTTTTCTCCAGTGCTCAGAACCATGCTCAGCTTTGTTTTGCATGGTTAGGACTTGCTTATGTTTGCATGCTCTAGTCACAAAAAATGCACCAAAGGTAACATATCCTAAATGCAGTAAATATCTTGATATCACTGATTAATGCAGAAACTCAGTCTCTCCTTTCTTGATTTTCTAGGCACCTGACTGTTGCTAGGGTTCATATGTTGACCGAGGCATAACTAGGTAAGTTTGTGCTTTGGCAGCCTTTGCAGCAGGGACCTTCTGTGTTTATATACCACTTACAGAAGTGAGGTCCTGGCTTATTTTAAATTAGATCAAAACATTAAAATAGCAATAATAGTCAGGACACTGGTAATAACAGCCCATCAGGCTCACCTGACAACTACATTTTAGCACACTTGATGATATTTCAATTGATGTTTCAAATGCTCTGAAGAATTTGAAAGCTCCGCTGGTTTTATGCAGTATTTCTTTGGCCTTTCTTTAAGAGCAATGCTGTATAAGGACACAATAAATCAAAATGAATAGATAATTCATTTTCACACTTATGCAAAACAGTTTAACTTCAACACACAGTAAGGTCATTGAAGGTTTTACTTGTAGATTTTTTGTGATTATGTCTTCATTATGAAGAAGGTCTGCTGATTGACCTACCTGTACCAAAGAAGAGATCGGCCCTACCCAGGACCTTGGACCTGTGAGCTACCTCTTAGACCATCCAAAAACAATTTATATATTAAACAAACCAGAAGTATTTTACTTGCCTGTATAGTGGCAAGTATTGAAAAAAAGACAAAAGAGATTTCCTCATTAGAAACCTCCCTTTTGACAGCAGAGAATTACTTAAAAGGTTAACTCTGCTTCTGATTACCTAGTAAGCAAACAAATGCAGTGGTTCTTCACATGAACTTTTCAAGCCAGCCTGGAAACAGTGCAGGACTATATTTATGGTACAATATACTTATGGGATGCCTGTGTTTCCCAGGTTTATGAGAGATTTCTACCACACAATAGATGTTGTAAGACTTGAGTTTCCTTAAAAAATCATAGGGGAAATTTTGCCACATACCAAGTATTTTGTTATATTGTTGTGGTCTGCTGCAGTATAGTTTAAGTAACAAAACATGAAGAGGGTTTTTTTAAAGCTATAAATAATTTTCCAGTACCCAGAGTATTAGACAGCAGAGGCAAACTTTGTCGGTATAATATGATGCAAACTATTCTCCCTATCAGGTTGTTTTGATTGAAGTTAAATCATCAACCTCATCTGGAAGAGGTGTTAGGCTCTAGCACAAACAAGAGTAATAACATGCCAAGGCTTCATATGTCTTGTTGTGTTGTACATATCTTAGAAGACAATTTCAGTTGTTCTTGTCCTGCCTTCCCATAAAATGAATCAAGCTGTACCTACTTCGTAATTTTTCATTTTTTTTAACTATTGTCTTTGACAACACTGATGCAACTGACTCCTTTGAAAATGAATGTTCAAAACTGCCTTGGTACATGGGTGTTCCTATCACTCTTACAGCCATGATGGTCTGAAAGTGTAAATGAAACAAGATTTGTGGGTGACTTGATGAGAGGTTGTGCACCTGAAAGTATGCCTGTTTCTCTTGCTACTTATTACCTTTTCTTAAAAGTTTTGTCTCTTATGGGCTATAATGCATTTATATATGCACATGGACATTGATTCTACTCTCTGTTGTCATTTTCGCAGAAACTCTGACTATATTTTCCAATCATCTCTCATACTGATATGTCTTAATCCTAGTTGTCTCTTTCACAGCTTTTCCCATAAGAGTGTGAATGAAAAAAGGTAGATTCTTTCTCTGTGTTTGGCAATGCTTTGCTTATATGGAAGCATCTTGGAGCTCCACACAATTGGATGAAATTTAGAGCTGTTTTAGAGCAATCCTAAATTATGTTGTCAGGGCTGCCATAGAAGCCAAGGTATGAATGTCGGCAAAGACTTTTTCCCCTGCTCCTCATCTCTATTGGACCTCACTTCATCACCTAATTATATATTTAGATATATTCAAAACAATGAAAACCCCCACATTTTTAACTCAGAAAATACTAAATCAAGTGCGTATAAGTGAGAGATGTGATTTTCACCTAATGGCTGATTTAAGAAGGCTCAATGAATATCTGATTCTAAAAATGTGATGACCACTTTGGAACTGATCAAATAAGTATTTCAAAGGTTATGCTTTCTATTCAGAACTCTTTACTTGCCTTGGATGAAACAAGTAGTTCAACAGAAGGAAATGTACCCATATTTCTTACTGTCTTACACTTTGCCAACATTTGCACAGTTGGCTTACCAAGCTACTCTCTCTCTATTGAAGTGAAAAGCACAGCTTGGGAAACACAAGTAATTCTCTTTTTTTTTTTTTCTGAGAAAAACATCATTCTGTTGGTTAATAGTAATCAGAAGTCATTGAAGTGTTTACTAGATGGCTAAGCAATGAGACTTACTAATAGCCCTTCCTTCAGAAAGGGTTATCAGCCTCTGTTTCACTTTCATGTCTTGTGTCTTTTATCTGAAAAGCACTTTTTAGGCCTACAATTCATGACAAACATAATGAAGGTCCATGCAGATTTCAGATTTCTAATCGACTCACTTAATTTGTCAATGAATGCCAACCTATCATATCTACTTAATGTATAGCATGCTTAAAATAAGCAGAACTGCAGTGTATATTAACACAAAGGGGGTATTTCACTGCCAACAAAAGACTGTTGTACACAAGTTTTTAACAACGTGTTACTGATTCCCAAATGGTGTGTTACTGATAGTAAAGCTAGCCTTTATAATCATCCCTAGAATGCATAAAGCACAGCACTTTCGCATTTGTGGAGCATTACTTAACGGTTTGTCTTTTAGAAAACAAAGAATTCCAGACCAGGATTCAAAATATTTGAAAGCTAAAGCTCCTTGCTGCTGAGTTACTAGTAGCTAAGTCATTTACCAGGAGATGTACAACTAAAGGAGGAATCGCAGACCTCTCAGTGGTGTAGAGATCCTGCAGTTTTCATAAAAGAGGACAAAGCTACACCATCGGTACCGAACAGATTTGGGTCACATGCAGATGTCTTGCTTTTGCTTTGGAACTACCACATTGGCTGTTACTAAGAATCAAGTTTTATGTTTAGAAAAGGTATGAAGGGCTGCTATCAAGCTTATTGTATGCTTTTCAATTTCTGAATGCTTCTGTTTGAGCTGCTCACTGAACAGTCATGACAAATATGGAGTTAAAACTTTAAAACAAAAACTGGACATTCGTGTAATCTTTTTGAACACTTGTGAAACTAAACGGCATTAGTAAAGCTTGCATTAGCAAGATTATATTAGTAAAAGAAATACAGAAAATATCCCTATGGCACTTTCTACATTTTTTAAATGTGAACACCGCTTTATATATATGCCGTTCTTGTCAAATTTTCATGCAGTTCTGCACTTAGTCTGAATTTCTGTAATACCATTTTGTATTGACGAATCCACACATCCTACATATCAGGTCAGAAATACTGAAACAATAACATAGCTTGTAGTTTTAAACACTTTTCAAGTAAGTATTGTTATGATTATTCCCTTGGCAATGAGGGTTTGAAATTCAAGATGCTTTAGACACAAGTTTAAAAGTACAGTTGCAAACGTCTTTAACAAGTTAATGCAAAATTCTTTGTTCATTACTTGAACTGCCTTACTGATTTCAGACAGGGATGCTCACATAAGAAAAGTGAGTAAAAGTAGTAGGATACAGACCTGATTTAATGTTCAGGATCATTGTAGATAAAGAAAGTGCTTAAACCAAAATCTTTCTAATATAGGCAGTTTAGCCAAGGGACTAAACTGTCCTCTTTTAAAATACAAGAGCCACAAAAGACACAAAGATATGAAGGGATCATGTCAGTGCAAGGCTCTATCTGAAATTCATACACTTTGGCATTAAGCTTAGCTTTACTATTGGCTGTAACTTGAAAGAAATTGCATAGCACCTTAGTACCTGAGCTTCACTTTCTGTAAATGGAAAAATAACTCTATTTCTGCTGTGTATTGAGATGCATGGTGCTAATGCTCATAGAACAAAATGGTTTGCTAATGCTCATAGAACAATGTCAAAGTCTTTGACAAAAACTGATATGAAAGTGCAATATATTATTTCAAGAAAAAAAGCTTTCAATAACTTATTCAATACAAATCTTATATTCAGACCACCCACCAACACAAATAATCAATATATTACTACTTATCATAACTACTTTTTATCATATTTTAACATCAGTACTGAGTTGAAAATGGAGTTTTCTTAGGAAGCTATGGTAAGCCACACCACACACTAAAACTTCTATTCCCAACACCTGCCCTTTTGCAGCTAGTGCTCTTCTTGGGGTTTGTAGCTGGCCAATAAATAAATAAATAATAACCATAATTAAAGGGGAAAAAAAAAAGATCGGAAAACTGTGAAAATTAACAGAAATGCAAACCAAGAATATTAAGCCGATATTAGAATTATCTTCAAAGCTTGCCTGTTGGTATTACTGGCCTTAAGCATACATTTGCAAGTTACATAAAGAAGAAAACCTCTCAAATGGCTGTTCCAAACCCTAATTGTTGTAACTTATCCATGCATTTCAGCAAAAATTTTCAGTCCTCTGCAGAAATGTTTGTTCACTTGCTGCAAACGATGTCACAAATCTTCACTGCAACAGCTAATATTTTACAATTGATCAAATAAACTGGGATATGTATTCTAAATATGTGACTTAATGAAAACAACTTAAAGATTTATGCTCCATTTAATGTACTTAGCTGAAGTCTCATGGGATTGCCAAAGGAGATAAAAACTGCAACATGGGTTAATGCTTAGTTATCTTTAGTTAACTTATATAGCTTAGTAATCAAAGGACATGAAAGGAAAACCTTTGATAAAAAATAGCCTATTTCAAAATTCCACAAAAGACAGCTGCCTTTAAATATAATACAATCCAAATTTTTATACTTCTAAACAAGAGCTCATAGTTAAACTTAATTTGCAATTTATAGACCAGAACAGTATTCTTAGTTGCTTGGTATTCTATTAAATGTAAAAATCAGTTTGGGGCGAAAAATGAAGAATGTGAAATGATAAATAGTGATGATTCATATACATATTTTTCTGTTCATGTCTTTCACTGGCTTTTGCAAGAGAACAGTGGAAAACAAGATTCTGCAATGTAGAATGTTACTAAAGAAATAAACAGATAAATCATGAGTAAATAGTCATCTAGGTCCCTGTCAAATTCCCAATATTTTGCAAACTGAAATATAAGTAAAAAATGCCTTTGTTCAATCAGTCCACTGCAGAAGAGTGTTGTTGATTCTTAAAATTATATCCCCTTGCTGGTGAATATTGCTGTTGGTGTAAAATGTTCAAGTGGTATAACATTGCTGATAAAAATGTTAAAACAAAAATTGCTTCATAAGTAAGAATTACACCAGGCTGTTCCTGTGCTTGAAAGCAAGATGCAAGCCCCCTCAGGATCCAAGGTAGATCCAAGGCATCTATTCCAAATCTTCTTTCAAGTCTTCTTAAATACAGTGTTTGTGCTCAAATCCTCAGTACATCCAAATGCACATGTTCTTAAGTACCAGTGACTGAGATGCTGTCTGGGACTGAACAGTCTAGATATTAAGCAACAGAGATTGAACTGAAAGATTCTGCTCGATGCCACTATGCAAAATATGATGTGCATAAACACAGAGGATCGACCTTTAGAAGAATATTCCTCTCTCAAGTGTTGTATTACGGGAAGAAAATAACTAGTTGAGACAAGACACTTAGGGTCAGGGCGGGAAAAAAAAAAGAATTTTTTTTCTCTATGGATGTTTTTGTTCTTTTGAGGGAAGGAGGGGCAGGTTGGTGTGCCATCTGTGTGTGTGTCTATCTGATGTCTCCTTACTGCTTGTCCATGTATACCTATGGATCCTACCCCATCTTCATTTTTGCATCTCTCTATCACAGAGATGGGAGAAAATTATTGTTCTGCTATTATTCTACTATTAGTTTATTTGGCCTTGTGTTTATGAGATTGAACTTTCTGGTCAATAATACTATGTTACTCCAAATCATAATAGTGACCACTGAAATCTGGTGTTTGCTGTCAAATACAGCTTTTGTCAATAAGAGATTTGGGAAATCCAAGAGGAAAAAAACAAAACAAAACTTTGTAAGAGCTGTAGAGTATGTTGCAATATTTATTGTGAAACTCTGTAGCTGTGGTTATAAAAGGATGGAATGGGGGAAAAAATTCCTTTCCGTCTGTCCAAGCAGGCAAGGAGAGAAGAGAGGGCATGCTGAGAGGCTGTATCAGTAACACTAGGCTTCCCCTTGATGGCTTAATGTCAGCAGGGCTGGTCTTGTTGAAATTAATCCAGTCACAATAATGGCATTAAGACATGCATTTATACCTCTATTGACTTTTCACGTTCACAGGATAATTGTTGTAACATTTTCTTAAAGGCCAAAGACCTTTTGATGATAAATATATCTCATTACATGGAATTTTATATGTAATCATCACATGAATCTCAGTGTAATTCAATGGGTGTATTTACCATATGTTAATCCTAGCATAACAAGCCTTTAACCTATGTGACTTAATTATAGGCATATCATCAGATTTACTGTATAAAAAAAAAGCTGGTTTTTTTTACTCACATCTGCTTTTAAAAACCCTCTCACTTTTCCTAATTATTTTGTGAATTGCCTATCAATTAGTGTATCTTCTCTGCTCCTCACCTTGCTTGAACACAAATCCAGGGATGTGTGTTACCACTATTTGCTCAGCTAATACGAACAGAGGTAGAATTAGAGAAGCTTCTGCATGGTACTTTTGAATAAATGTAGACCTGCCAAAGACTTCTACTGTGAAATACTTCCCAATTGGTCAATGTATAATTGATCAATTGTGATGAGATTTTTCATTCAGCAGTGAATGGCAAATACAATTTCATTGTACATGAACGTGACGTAAGGCAATGTCTAAAGCCTTCCTGAAAAAGAGAAATATTGATATCAAACCCACTTAGTAGCCCAAATCTATGTATACTTAGAAGAAATAAAGAGAAGATACAGGAAAAAGTGAAGGAACTGTGTTTATTTAAATTAGGAAAAAAACTCAGTTGCCGGAGCCTAAATTGTGGATACATGTGAAATATTCAAATGTTCTCCCTGACTTCTGGAAGAAGGATGGGATCACAGAATTGCAGACTGGTTGAGGTAGAAAGGGAACTCTAGAGGTCACCTGGTTCAACCCAGCTTCTCAAGCAGGGACACCTAGATCTAGTCGTCCAGGTGGATTTTTAATATCTCTAAGCAGGGAGACTCTACAATCTCCCTGCACAACCTGCAACAGCGTGCAGAGGTCTACACAGTAAAGTAGTTTTTCCTCTTGTTCAGACAGACTCCGCTGTTTCTTATTTTGTGTCCATTGCCTCTTGTCGTCCCACCAGGCATTACTGGAAAGGGACTGGTTCCATCTTTGCACCCTCCTTTCAGGTAGTTATATACATGATGAAATTGCCTTAATTTGCATGGGGAAAAGGAATTGTTGTTAACAAAATCATTTAATAATCAGAATTGTGAAATACTGGGTTTTGATGAAAACTACACAACTACAGGTTTTGAGACCTGGGTAGAAACTATCAGATGAAACTTGTCTAGTCCTCTGTGACCTTTGTTCTGTGAAATTGGTTACACTGCACAATTACCTGAGGTGTCCTTCAGCCTTGCATTTCAGTAATTCCATTACTTTCCTCCTTTTAGTTTCCCCATCCTATTTCTTTTCACCAGTTTTAGAGCACTACCATCACTTGAGCATAGACCTACTGCAGGAAGCCAAAGCTTTCCTAAACTAGTTATTGTACCATATGGCCTTTTAAAAATTTAAACAGATTTTAGATATTCTTTCAAACATATACTTCAACATGGTAGAAAATAAACCCCATAAAAACAACACTTCTTTCATGAAAATTCCATATTCATATGATAGTATCAGCAATTTGTTGAGAATAAATCAAATAAAATCTTAATTAAATCAGGTTAAAGAACCACGGTGTACATAAGTTACATGTACTCAAGTTTATAGTGTCAAAAGGTATTCAGTCACCAGGCTGTAATGATCTATATGAAGCAATTTCTGGATCATCAGTGATTGTGTCCAAAATTTTGTCAAGCTTGGGAGAGGTTCCAGAGCTCTGATAATGGCAAACGTAGTAACTCTTCTTTAAAAAAAAACAGAAGCAGAGGACCTTGGAATTATAGACTAGTTAAAGACAGACAGAAAGACACACCGACAAATTGTTAAACAACCCAGCTGAAAGCACCATGAAGATAACAAGGTGAAAAGAAACAGCCAGCATAGATTTGTCAATAACAGATCACATCAATCTAATTTCTTTCTTTGACAGGATAACTGCATAATAGCATAGCAGAAGGCCAGAGATTTTATAAATCCTGACTTCAGCAGGTCTTTCAACACAGCTCTGCATATTGGTCTCATAAGCAAGAGAAACATGGTCTGGATGATTCAGTGAAAAATGCATGACTAAGTGGTTGAAAAACAGCACTCAACATAATAATTGCTACAGATTCTCTGTCAAACTGGAGGGTATTTCAAACAGAATCCTGTAGCAGTCCCTACTGGTGCCTCTGTTCTAGCATGATTTCCACTAACAATCTCAACGGTGAGATGGAGGATGCAGTTGCATCTTTTATATGTGGTATTTTTCCACAAAGTAAGTGGCACAAGACAACATTTTGGCAGCTCAGTCAGAATACAAGCCACTCTTCAAGTCATGGAGAAAGTATTAACAAGTTAACATGAAATGTAGTCAATATACCTGCAGAAGGCTAAATTTAGAGAAGTTATATGAGCTATTTTTAAATTAAGAATAAATAGACAAGATTAATGTAAAACAAACAAACATAGTGGGCCATAAACTAAAATGTTTCTTGCTATTGCAAAAAAGTCTGGAGCTGACGTGGAAGTCAGAAGTGTTCTGTATAAGCTCTTGGAGGTGGTGTTCTTGATGTTCTGTTCTCCTTGGGTATTGCTCAGACCTCAGCTTGAGTAATGTTTCCCATTTTGGTCACCACACTTCAGAACACATACAGACACTTTAGAGAGAATCCAGAGAAGAGTAACAGGAATGATAAGAGCTTTGGAAAACGTGACCTACAAGGAAAGGTTGAAGGAGTCAGATTTGTTTAGTCTAGAAAAGGGAAGACTGAAGGGAAGCATGATAATGTCTTCAAATATATAGAGCTTTTTAGAAAGAGTGCAGTGATCAATTATTCTCAGGGCCTGAGTGGGATTTGTGAAAAAAGAAAGCCTTATAATTTGCAGCAAAGGAGATGCAGGTTACAAGGTTTCCAATTGAAAGGGCAGTTAAGAGTTGAAATAGTTCACTGAGGCAGATTGCAGATTCTCTTTCACTGAAGGTTTTTAAGAACAAGTGAGATATGTCATGTTTGTTTTATGTATAGTGAGGATAGGGAATGAATTATCCTATGTCTGTAGATACCTTCCAGCCCTATATATCTCTGATTCCCATGACAATGAAGCATTGATTCCACAGACACACAAAAGGATGTTGTGGAATATATCTATAGACTGCTTCTTGACAGTCATTTGTATGACTGCATTGTGGACTGTACTGTGTGTTCCAGAAATTAAAGAGCTCAAATGTCCCCAGTAAAGATCTTTACTAAGTTTGTTCTTCAAATAATAAATGAGTTTACACACATGGATAAAATGAGCAAGATGTCCTATTTACTCTTTACACAAGTGAAATAAACACATTTCTCTTGGAAATGTGAAATACTAAAATACTTTGTTTCTTAGAAGAAAAATGACTGCTTGTCAAACCATGAACCAATAAGTAGCTAAAATGAAAATAAAGACAATGCCCACTGGGTTGGTATCCTCCTATCTCATTAGAGTGAATTAGATATCCATAAAATTGTGTGATTTTGTAGCTGATAACAATCACCACATAAACGGAGACCAATATCACAGTGTTTGATCAATGGCAGGAATTCGCTGCAGCATCTGAACCTTGGAGACTAACATAACTGTTCTGCCCATGTCCAGATGAATATCTAAGTATAAACAAAGTCAGGGTGACGTGAGCCAGAATGTGAACTAAGTACTGCTTTGCTCTAAGTATGCATAAGTGGGTTTTTTGCATTATCACATGAAATTTGTTAATGACAATGAAAGCTGAACAGCTCCCATGAGGATGTCAGTGGAAGAAAAGCTCTACTTTGGTAAATCAGCACACAGGGATGCCAAGTACTCAACAGTCATGAGTCAGGCCTCCGAAACCATGAAATCAACTTTAAAATATTGCTTTATAGGGTCTTACAAGGTTTGTTTCATTTGCCTTCTAGGTTTTGAGCCTGCAGTGAGGACCCAGATCATATTTTTGGGCTTTTTTTCAGCAACAATTAGAGAGAGTCATTAGCTTTTTAATTTTTGTAGGAAGGAGGAAAAGTAGTAAGGAAAAATATACATTTGCCATCAAGTGCCTAACCAGTACCAGTTCTCATAACGGTTCACTCTTCCTCCCGATGTACATGAACTGCTTCACCTTGTTCAACATGGTCACTCTGTTTTTGAGCAATAGAATACAGACAGCTACACTGCTTCATTGTCAGTGCACTGCCTAGCAAAAGTTTCATTCATGCTACGTAGTTCTCTTTGTGACAACACCTGGACATGACTTATGTGACAGCAGATGTCAAGGACCAGCCTCAGGAATAAATAGAAGAGAAGCTGGAATTCTTAAGTAGGACCAACGATGTGCTTTTTTCTAAGTTTTATTTCCATTTCCATAAGAAAGAAAAAAGCACACAATGTGTGTTCATCTCCAAACAAAGCTAAGTGACAAGCACCCTTCAAAATCCAGGTGTCCAATGCTTCATTTAAACTGCAAGTAAACAAACAAGAGGGAAATCCTGCTACCATTCAAGTTCTCCTGGCAGTATTTAACCTCTGGATTTTTACACAAAGCTTCATTGGACAGGAGGATTAGTTAAAAAAGGAAGGAAAAATGTCACTTTGGACTTCTTCCATGCTACATTATGGTCTGTGCTGGAAGACAGGACAAGCTGGATGCCACAGAAAATAAGAAAATACAGTGAATAAATACAAAGGAAGATAAATATATATATATATATATATATAACATGTAACTATATGCAACATATTAGTAAATAATTTTTAGGCATGTAGATCTAGATAGGTGCCCCATTTACATATATATTCACATAGAGATACAGATACACATATACACAAATATGGGGTATATTTGTACTGCACAGCCCCTTCCTTATCTCCAGAATACCTCTCAACAACAGCACAATTGCAGCCTTTCTTGAAACCTGTTTGAACTTTCCCTTTACTGTGAGGACACTGAATTAACTTTAAACTAACCTCTAATTTCGGATTTCATTTAATACAAAGCAAAGTCAAAAGCCAGCAGGTTAAGACTGGAACATTAGAGAACGTGGCATCTCCACTGATACAGTGGGTGGGGAGAGGAAGCTATTAACATGTCTGTAACACTTTGCTTTATACACAACTACCCTGCTTTTAACTCCAGCCTTGGTCGCTAAGGTCAGTCAAGACAGAGCTGACTAATAGTGTCACTTTCCTACTGCCTTGTGGCGCTCACCCCTGCCACAGCATGACAGCCCAGCGCTGGAGGGGGTGGTGTAGCACCTACTGGGGCGGGGGAGAAGAGCTGATCGTGGCTTTTCATTAAATGGTGGATGTTAGGGAAATAAGTGTCATACTGCCATAGTTATAAAGATGTTGAAAAGAGAGCTACTTAGCCATTCATGAAACACTGTTCTGTTAACACAATAATGAATAGGACAAGGCCCCTCATTGTCAAGCAAGTGGTGGACTTTCACTACGCATGAAGGGCCCTGAGAGCCCAAATTGCTCTAACCAAGTGTAAAGAAGCTCACAAAACATAGCTGTCAACTCATTATTTCAAGTTTAAAATAAAAGTATATGTGATGAAATGCTCCAACAAAAATTGAATCTTCGGAAGTTCCAGTTCACAAATACATCCTCCAGACTGCTGTACGCAATGGCCCATTCATATAAAGTTATAAGCTAGTGGAGCATGAAGCATTCATTCAGTCATGTCATTTTTGAATATGAAATAACAGCAGATTTTTTTTTCAGAAAGTATTTTAAGTTTTCCACATAGCTCTGGTTGTATTTGTATTTGTACCTGTCATTCAATAGAAAAATAAGCCCCTGTATAAGAGACTCTTCTCAAGATCTCGAGATCAGTCCCATCAGCAAAGAACAGTGCAGAGGAGTGAAGGCTGCAGGCAATGCCTACCCCATCAACTTTTCCCCAGCTTCATAACTAACTCTCAACACACCAATGGGGTTAAGGATCCAGCACTCCCTACAGAAAACTTTCAGCAGGGAGGCAATGGTACTGAAGCTGAGTATTTTGGCCATAGGTACTGCAGTAACTGGAATACATGATCTGGAGAAATCTGGGCCAAATTCAGCACCATCAAACTGAGTCCATCTCTTAGCATCAGGAAAATAGACCAAGAAGCGCTATCCTTCTCCAGCAGAAGAGCTTGCATCCTGAATCCATGAAGCAAAACACTTTTCCACCAGTCTTCTATGGTAATTCAGATTTCAAGAATTGGAAGGTAACAGGTATTAACTTTATAGGTGATCGTTCTGATTCATATTATTGTAAATCCTTTCAAGATTTTAAGCAATTCATGATCCAGTTTTCTCTTCCTAATACAGTTTTTTTTATCAAATACAGCTTTGGGTCATTTCCATTCATGGAGATCTGAATATACCACCCTTAACTAATGGGATAGAATACCTTATGCTAAATGCACTTGATATAACTAAATTTGTTACTCACGCTTATAATGCAATTATTTGTGTAATGGATAAAAACATTAGAACCACAAGAAATTTTCTAGAAAATATATCTGGGACTTCAATGACATTCTGAAATGGCAGAATGGATACACACATAAAATATAACAATTATTGCAGAACATCAATATCTCTTTTTTAATGAATTATCTTTATCGGAAAATGAAACATGCATTTGATTGTGGTATATGTGGGACTACTCTATAGAGAAAGCTAAGACAATAGACTTATAGAATCAAATTATGCAAAACTTGACAAACACTTATAAAATGCAGAGGAAAAATAATTAATAGAACAGCTTAAAAATAATCCACCAGATCAAAAACTTTTCTCTTAGGCATTATTCCTGAAGAATATTCCTGAAGAATTATTCCTGAAGAACTTTTTCTTCAATCTAGTATAGCTTTCTGGTATTTTATTTTCTCTATAAAAATAATGTAATATATAATAAAAATGGCAAAAAATATCTTAATGACATGAAAAGAATTTCAGAGGTGTCACAGATTGCCCTGTGTAAAGAGCTAGCTATTCTAAACAGGATGGAGTATTAAACCAGAGGATTGAACCTTCCAACAAAACAGATTCTTTCCTGTAAAAAGGAACAGGTAGTTCCTCTAATGTACCCATGTGGAGAAGATTTTTCAGTTCTGTAGTGCTACAGTTTCCTAGAAATCCTATTCAGTTGGGTGAACTCACCAAAAAGGGAAAAGTTGTAACAACTGGAGTGTTTGCTTAGCCTTTTTTAATATGAAATTAATTTTGAACAATTATTCCCAGG
This sequence comes from Sclerurus mexicanus, assembly GCA_013396755.1. Classification (NCBI taxonomy): domain Eukaryota; kingdom Metazoa; phylum Chordata; class Aves; order Passeriformes; family Furnariidae; genus Sclerurus; species Sclerurus mexicanus. The sequence goes on from VWZF01006093.1 coordinate 1,437,187, forward strand.
TTTAAAATCAGGCAAAAGACTTTCTACTTGTCCATGAAACCAGATGAATAATTTTACTTTCTCTAAAGAGACTACGGATTAGATAGATGTTTGTTGAAGATGATGCACTGAGAAGCAATTACACATTCAGTAAGGACTTCTATTCAAAGCACACAGACAGAGCTGAAGCATAGTGAGACATCTGAAACACTGAATACAGTTTTGATACTGCAGTGAGAGGAGGACACCTATAATCTTGGGCCAGTTCAGTTTAGGACCTCCAGCTGGACAGTCTGGAGCGCTTGCCCCATAAGGAGAGACTGGTGGAGCTGGGCAGTTCCAGTCTGGAGAAGGGGCAGTTTCAGGCATCTAAATGCATCCTGCCAGTATCTGCCGGGAGGCTGTGCAGTTTCCATCCTTTTTGGTTTTCTAGAACAATATGGATAAAGCCCGACATACTAATAACATAATACAGTCAATATGATAGTTGTGTACCCCAACTATCATTGCTTATACTGACGATCATATTTTCTGGTGGGCCTAATCAACAGGAATCTTAAGTCAGTGTAAGCCTAAGGAAATTTAGGCTAAACAGTTTGTCCCTACTTTATTTACAGTCAATAGGTAGTTACTGGCTATGTCGTAGAGTGATTCAGTGCAGTACTATCTGACTTCTTGTTTCTCTCTGTGGCTAGAGAGAAGACAGTAAAACAAGGAGACTGATTGAATGGTATAAACTGCTCTTCCTTATTGTCTCACATTCCTTCTTCTGTATCTCATATAGTCAACCTAGAGCAGAAGGATTCTGAGTTAGTTGAACTTGAATTTTACAGGGATACTTCCTTTTCTTTGACCACTGGTATTCTCAATGCATAGAACACAGATCCTTGGGAGGTTCTTCACTACTCAAGTGTAGCAGTGAGATTTGAAAAGCTTGGAAGGTCTCGCATGACGTGTCCTGTTGTGCTATTTAAGACAATACTTACTTTTCCTTCATAGATGGGAACTATTGAATTAGGTCCAAAGACCTAATTTGGACCTAATATTGAATTCGGCCCGAAGAACTACTGGTTCTGTGAGTCAACGCTATATATTCAATGTGTCTAGAGTCGCCAACAAGGGAGAGGAATCAGTCCTCAGTTTGAAGGTATGAAGAATTTAATAATTTGTATACGTGTAGAAAATTAAATTTTAATTTTCTTTATTAACATTTAATTGTCCATGTTCTCTTTGATAGGTACACTCTAGAAAACAATTAATGGAAAGAGCATGTCAGTTAATGGGAACTGCAAAATTAGTGCAATGCACATCTGAATTCACTTAAGTGGAGTCAGTCTGAGTTTACAGCTGTGAAAATTAGGATAAAATCTGGCCCATGTTTTCTTTCTCACTAGAAGTTTTCAGTTAAAGAATGACACCATGGCCATCTTCATGTCTTTAAACTGAAGCCTTTTCTTGCCTGCATCTCAGTTCTGTACATGGTATCAGAGTCTGAGTATCAGCTGGGGTTCTTCCAGGAAACCAAAGCAGTACTTCTTCTCACTGCAGAACTGGGCTACTGATGTGAAGTGCAGAAACACAGGCTGCATACAATAAGAAACACCTGGGCTTCATATAGCCCTCCATCCTGGGATTTATCTTTCTAGTAAGCACTCCTTAAATGCTAGTTATTAAAATGAGAGAAACAAAAGGCCTTTTGTTCCTTCATAGTATTCTGAAAATAATGTTGATACTTGGTAAATCCTTTCGTGGTGGAACTATTATTTTGAAAGCAATTGATTATATTTGAACATTGTCTCAGAATGCCAAAAAGGTACATTTTTCCAACTCTAAGGTTATTTCTAATGTGAAAAAGCAAGACACAAAACATAATTTTTGAACATGCCAGCAACATGAACTTGTTCTTTTTTTCCTACTGGTAACAAACCAAGGAATTTCTACAATATGGATGAAGGAAATGCTAACTATCAATAAAATATAGGCTCCACAGGGAAATGATCAGATGAATATATTTATTTTTACAAGGCTAAGCTCTATACACCTTAAATATTGCAAGCCTTGTAAAAGAAAACGATCATTGTAAAGAGTGATGGAGAGTTTTCCATACAGCAGTCTTCTAAAAAGCTTCAAACATATTTCAGAGTAGCTTGCATCAGCAATGCACCCTCACTTAACTTCATAAATGTCTGAAAATGGGAATATGTGCATATGCCAGTGAGTCTTCAGCCTATTTAGGGTTTCTCTTGGACTGTGTGTTCAGAACTTTGTTCTGAGCACCATACTGAGTTGGAGAAGAATCTCACAAAGTGGCATAGGTGAGATTATTTTTCAGTTCAGGTCTGTCTCCCACCCCTTGCTTCTTGGGCCAGCACATTTTATACGACTTGTGTGCGTCAATGAGCACTCCAATGGGGCCTGCTTTGTTGAGAAATCAGAATTCAAAGCAGGAACGGGAGAAGGTGGGAACAAAACTGGAAAGTGTGTAATGATGTAAGATATTGTACTACAAGAAAGAAATCCTTTTTTCCTCATTGTCACATGCTGTTTAGTGGGTCCCATATTGCCTCAGCACTACTGGTTGGTTGTGGGTTAGCAAGGTGTATGTGGCTGAAGTGGAGGAAAACTGGGTAGGCAGGGAAATGAAAGGATAGTATAAAAGGAAGGGTTTTGATGCTGATAGCTGCCCTTGACTAGCTAAAATGGGCAATAATGGGAAAGATATATGGGATAATCTACTGCCACACAATCCCACACACATTAGCACAATTATGACCAAGTTACAGCACACCTGTTATGCCTAGTCCTTTCTTTTCTGGTTTTCAAGATAATGTATTACAAGACTTTGTGGTAATAGCTAAAAAATAGAAAGTAATTTTCTAAACCATTATGATTTTGAATACATTACCCCATCTCAAACTCATTCCAACATCACTGCTGAATTAAAGGAAAATAGGGATTTTAACTGTACTCTGAGTCTAGGAGCAGGGAAAAATAAAAATAAGGCAGCTGACCACTGTCATGAGTGTCACAGACAGAAACCCTCCCTCTTAACTTTTTTTGTTCCAATTTCAATGCAATAGATTGTGACTTAAATTTCTTGTTCAAATACTCAATCAGTGACATTTAGGCATATACATACTGGATACAGAATTGTGTCCCAGATTTTTCTAGAATGACAGTAGACACTTCCTGGGCATGAGATTTAAAAAAATAATTAGAGGATATGTGAATCTATGCCTTACAAGTAGGCAAGCATATCATACAAAATATATGTGAGTCAGGATAAAAGGTCCTGTGAAATAGATTGCATTCTGGTATGGCAGTTCTGTGAATAACTATTTTGAAAGTTAGTTTAGAAAATAATTAAATGTAAAGTCATTTTAATATACAAATGTCTGACAGGAACTCGAAGTCCAACCCTTAACCCTGAAAAAAAAAGATAAAATAAATTTAGATTAAAAAAGGATTTGAATTTCTCTAAAACCCACAGAAAATGTTACCGTTTAGTAATGACATTCCCTTTCCATTTGACCCCAGCTTGACATGCTGAATTGCTCTGAACATCCACCACCATGTACAGAAAGTCTCACTTCTTAACTCTTGCTATTCTAATTTGCATACAAAAGTGCATTAAAAGGGATGTTAAGGCTGTGACATAGAACAATAAAAGCAGCAAATTCATAAGTAATTAGGAAATATACTATATAAAATGTTCTCCAGAGCAAAAGGGCATGCCAATACATCACAGGTGATAGAGTTCTATGAAAAAACAATGGAGTTTTCTGATATATAATGCCCTGTTCCTGTTTAACAGGGGAAAAAAGAGTGACTGCAGCTAGTAAAGAGGGACTAGAATATATATGCTTATAAAATATCGTGGGTAATTCAGAGACAAAGTCAGCACCATACTTTCAGAGGTATGGATAGGTAAAGGACTGCCTAAAAAATATTTTAGACCTCTATTCTCCTATATAAGCTATATTTATGAAAGAATCAAAGGTATATTCATTTCTTTCCTTTATCTTTTCTCATAGTTTGCTCCAAATCCCTCTGAAATCAGGTGGAGAGAAACAGGAATCAAACAAGACAAAGGTGAGAGCTCTTCGTATGTGTGGGGGACTGTCTGCTTTCCTGTAAGGAAGGCTGGATGCATTAGACTGATGGGAACAAAGGCTTAAACACCTACTTTAATCAGGTGAAGAATTGCAGCTTTCCACAGGTTTCAGGCACTGACAGAGTTAAGTGCTAACACGTTGGCAGAAGGATGGCTCAGGACATAGGGTGGGATTTGTTATTGACACGCTAATGTCAGTGAGACATAAAGCGGCATCACAGGCATCTGGAAGATGACATTGCAAGCTCTTTGGGAACCTGCTCTGAAGAAGGGGAACGGGAACTGTTTTACATATATGAAACACTCAGCACAACTCTAAGTGCTAAATAACATATCGGCATGGTTCAGGGGCATATACGTTTTGCTGAAGGGGGAACAAGTTGATAATAGTATTAGCTATTTTTGGTATTATTTATCAAGATGATACTTGGCCAAATTTCCTTGAATATTGTAAGAAATATTGCAAGGCAGCATTTTTTTGTTTATATCTCCAAGCCCCACTTTGCTAGTTCTTTTCCCCAGAGGTCTTTTACAGATAGTTTCTCAAAACCAAGCTGTCAGTGTTTCTGCAGATGCAGCCTTACCACAGCATAAGACTCTCCAAGTCAGGTCTGCCATAATTAGTCTGTGCCTCCGCCAGAATCACCCATTTGTACTCCATTCACAATGGTGAGTCCGTAAAGGGAGCAGTGACATGAATGATAACAAAACAGTGATTTTTTTATTATTTTTTTTAACAGATTAGCTCAGTGCCTGAATCAACACACAGACTATGAACAAGCAGACAAGAGCTGATGAAGGGAAGGGTATTATAGATCCCACCTAGGTGGGATTAATGCCACTGCAGAATTGGGCTTTGGGTCTCCTCCTCTTTTCTTCTGTTCTGTTTCCTGCCCTTGCTCAAAATTTTCAGTATATAAAAGCTAGTGAACCTTTTTGTACTTACACTTTGTAAAAATATTCTGGGTAGAAACATGTATCTAGTTGGAAGGCAGGATGCTAGTTATATAAAGGAGTTAAACTGTTAAACTTACTGCGTGCCATTAAAGATGGTGGTTACATATTCCTTTATCAGAGAAATCTAACTCAGCCTAAAGCACAAGTGCCAGCATTTCTTGATGGTATCTTGTATTTTCTATGGAAATTGAAGAATAATGGAAAACAGATTCTTTTTTTTCCCTCTAAATGAACAGAGCAAGCTTATGCTTACTCATACATAATGTTCATTTCTTGGAAGTTTTAGGGAAATCACCTAGTATTTGTAAAAATATTTTCAGTTCTGAAGTTATTGTAGATGCAGCAGTTGTCTGGGAATCAATATCAGAACTGTGTTGTGTTTTTATTCACTATTTTTAAAATAACATTTTTCATTCACTCTTTTTCACATATCATTTTTTTTATTTTAAAAATACCTTCCAATCTAGGAGCAGGAAAAGATCATATTAAGTCAGGTGAAAAATCTTAGTCCTTCTACCGAATGGAAAAAGCAAACAGCCAACTGCCTTAAAATGGAAGAAAGATATTCCTAATACTTGCAATGGGATTTGGTGTCAGGGAGCAGCAAGCATGAGTGTGTACCAGGAAGGAAAACACGTCAGATGATGACACCAGCACAGGAAAAGGCAGTGCCTTCACTGGTGAGATGCAAACAATTCTCTTAAGAAAATAATAGAGGTAGGAGGCAAATTTTTCCTCTAGATGTTAATAAAAGAAGTATTTTACCCTAGCTGATTTTTAATATCTGAATTAGGTCTGCCAAGGTCCTTTGTAAAGACTTTCTAACGGCCCTAAGTTTGGGAGTCAAGATTTCTTTTGCAGTGCCTTCACATCATACACATTGAGATTACGTCTTCCCAGTAGTCTTCCTAAATTACTTCTTAGCATTTTGACTGAACGCAGTAAAGCAGTAAAAGCTTAATTCACCCACCAGCAGTGAAATATACATACTAAGCTCTAGGAACGCATCTCTTTATTTAATGCTTCTAGAGTATTTTCTCTGTCCCAAGGCCCACGTGCCTCTGTGTGCATCTCACTTATCATCCAGTTTGCTTTCTTCTAGCACTCCTACATCTCCCTTAACCATAAGGTCTCTGGTGCTATCACTCTGGTATCTCCTGTTCTTTCACTGTAAGGCCTCTTGTTCTCTCACCCTTAAATATCTCTTGGTATAGCAGATTCCTCCAAGTTTCACCCACTCCTTAAGTCTGTTGTTGTCTGTTGTCTGTTGTGAACTGTTATTACAAGTGCGATGCAACTAGAAAATTATGTATTTTGTCTGAAAGATGAAGTAATTTTGTTTTTTATTTGCCCACGTTTCTAACCTCTCTATGATCCTTTGTATCATTTCTTGCAGTTTAGTACACAATACTGTTAACATGCTGGCTGCGGCTTCATCTCGAGATCTTTGATTACACTATTAAAGCCTGGAACTACTATTTAAGAGTACCACTGCCCTCCACAGGAAAGGATGGCAGACTTACTGGATTGTGTCCAAAATACTGTCTCTGTAAAGCCACACGTTATGGAGAGTCTTCTTCATCTCATTTGGCACAAACCATTGACTGTCAGTGCAATGGTCTGGGAGGACAAAAACATGACAGTGGTGTATGTTCCATGTATTGGTGAGATCACCCAGGGAATGAAGATTCTCAGAAACCCTGTCCATCTATTCTCATTAGCCAGTGCCAAGTGGCTGTTGTTTCCTTTTCTGCTTCTGGGTAAAACACAACACATGAATACTCCTTCCTCAACTTTGCCACTTGATCAACAGTAGAGAGAAGAGTTAATCCTTTGCTCCTCTTGTGAAAGCCTGCATCATGCAATTACTTTCTATGAGTTGCCTCTCTGTCTCCCTTAATCCGTATCTCCCAGAGCAAATATTCCTTCTTCCTATAAAATCCTTTCATTTTGGAACTGCCTCACTTGCAGAGATTCCTTACTCTCTAGTCAAAAGCACTTGAGACTTAAAGCCAATGAAGTAATTTAGTGGATAATTTCTCCTGTAAATCCAACGCAGTAATTATCCTACACTGAGAGATCTACACCTTCTTTCTCTCAGCTTTATCTTTATCACAGAGACTATGAAGTGCTCCAGTCTTCTGTAAAACTCACTTTCACAGGGTCAGTAACTGCTACCGAACCAGATCAAAAAGAAGAAGAAAGCTCTCAGTGCTTTCCTAGTTCCACTCTAGTCTACTGACTGCATCCTCATTTTGCTGGTATATGGACCTGATTCACCACTTCTCCCAGTCAATTATGCTGGAGTATGGTAAATGCTGAATAACTAAATTTGAAAATAGTAAGTATATTGCACGAGGTAACAATTCTTTGGGTGTCTGGATGTTTTTCACTTTATCTAAAAGCTACTGATTAACTGCATTACAAAAGATCAGCTCCCAACACATAGAATTAGGACTGGCCACATCACTCTCATCAACATTAACAGATGTGCTCATCTATAAAGTCAGTCCTTTACCTTTACATGTACTGAAGTATTCTGAGATAAGACCATTGCAGAGGGAAAGTGAGTAATATTCACTCCCTCACTTCTGGTTTAGTCTGGAGTGATTCCACCAATATCAGCAATGAGTTGTCTCTTTTTTTGTTCCCCTATAAATAAACACAAGAATGGCCAGTTTTACTTCTCATTATTTATAAATAACAATGTGAAATGTTATCTTAAAAGGAAATTTTGGTAGTGAAGTTACATATCCTTTACAAGAGGGATTTATAATGGGAACATATATAGAAAGAAGCTATACCCTTGGTATTGTAATTAAGCTTTTAAAACATCCGATAATTCAGTGTTATTTGTTTTTCCTTTCTTTGATGAACTGATAAATGTCACTTGAATATTTGCATGAGCACTCAGTAGAGAGGCTGGTTTTCTTCAAAAGAAAATAGCACACTTATTCCTCCTCTGCTGTATATAAATTCTAAATAGTACCTTGGCAGAATTATGAAATAAAAATGAATGTTTTTAAAGGCGTTTGTGGAGTCTGGGGAATAAATGATAGAATTTTCTTATATTTCTCATATATGCAGATAACAGATACATTTAATGCAAGAAGGAAATAGAATTTTAATAGAATTTTTAACTAAAGATCTTGAAACAAAACTAGACATACATTTTAATTGAATTTCTGGCTCAAATTACAGCAAACCATTATAAATCATTAGGAATCAGTTTTAAAACTGCTTTCACTTTTACCCGTATTACAAACACAGAGGTAAGCTTTTACAGCTACAGATAAGTGTTAATAAATTACCCGAATTTCAAAATTAATGGCTGCCCGGCTGCTTTGGGGAGATATCATTGTGTTTCATGAATATTTTGATTTTGTGATTAGATCAAAATGCACTGAATTCCTAAACAGTCATAACTAAGGTCTGCTGATCATAAACTGTTCTTTTTTAATAAATTATATTCCTCACAAATCTGCTGATATGGAATAATTAGAAATTGGTTGCCTGCATTTACTGTAATATTTGCATGACTTTAGATCTCCACCTACTGATCTAGTGGCTGGCAGGAAATGTACATTTTATACATTTCTAAATATACCTTGCCTGCAGAGATAATGGTTTATATTGTGATGTTAAGAAGGTTTTTATTTGCAAAAAACAAAGAGGTGTCACTTGCCAGTTCTGGAAGACATTGATTAGGCTGTTTATGTCATTCCTATTCAGAACTTATTATTTACAGCTTTCCTGTTTCCTTTCCTTTGTAGGAGATAATGATCTGTCTCCTGTAAACTGCTTAAAGTGTGCCTATTTTCTCTTTTTTTTTTTTTTTTAGGGAATCTTGAAATACATTTTATAGAAGGCAAGCATATTGAAATGGAATGTAAACGGTGTAAAATACAGCATATTAATCGAAAACGATATCTGTCAGTATAATCTTTAAATTAAGTGGTATACAAATATTTATAGTTAGGGAAAATGAAAATTGCAAATCCATTTTTCATTGTGGAAGGCACATGTATCTGAATGTGATCCTGTAAGACATACATTCCACAATTAAACGCACTTACGTTTTGGGGACTATTAATTTTAACAGTGCTGTGCATGTGCATATCTGTTTTTTGCTACAGATCTTCATTGAGAGAAGGGAGTGCGCATTGCTATCTAGCATTCAGCTCTCAGAATGGCCTAAGCACACAGTGTCCCTATGGATGCTTTATAACCAGGTGCTTTATGAAACATTTCGAATTTAGAAAGGTGGCTTCACTTTTCTGACATATGCAGTAAAGATTTAACATATTTGTTAATGCTTACTGTATTAACATCATGAAATGTTAAAATCAGTGCATCAAAGGGGCAGGCTACAGCCTGCTATATAACATACTTAGATGACAGGAGAAGTGTATTTGGGATATTCACATGCTAAAAATAGAATAATCCTCCATTTCACAAAAGCAAAGAGAAATTTTTACCATTGCCATGGCTCTGTAATGGGAATGATAGATCAAGGAGAAAATACCGTTGACAGGCAAAATCTTCAGCCAGTTCACAAGACTTATAATTTATTCTAATGATGCTATCCCTTCTTGAAGAAAAGTTGACCCTGCTGCCTATTTTCTCATCATTGCTACCATAGTTGTTTCTGCAGCTCACTGGATGACTGGTCTTGTAAACTAGAAGATATATAAAGCAACCAAGGACAAAGCTGTTAATTGCTCACAATCATGTTTTTTATCAATTCAGCCAAGTTTTTGTGCTGTTTATTTTATGGGTATTTATCCCATTCTCCCTGGCAGCATGACCTACTTGCATTAAAACTTAATGCTGAGTTTCATTAGCAATGTATCCTATATCAATTTCAACTAAACACGAATTAGATCTGTTTTCTTTTTTAATATGAACAAAATCAGTGCTGTAGAACAATTTTGCTTGTTTAATCACATGTATTGATTGATGCTTCCTCATTAGCTCTCAAAATTGCCACAGAAATATTAATCTCTATAGAAAGTGCTTCTGCAATTGTGAAAAATCTGATAATTAGGCCAAGCACAGGTTAATAAATGTAGTGATAAAAAAGAAAATCATATGTGCCACTAGTCATACTGGAAACAAGACTCCTGGTTTCCATATTGGAAACCTGGCACGCTGGCTGCAAGTCCATGGTTCAGAGCCTAGTGGAGTGCTGGCCCTACCTTCAGGACATTGTTTTCTAGTTCATGAGTAACCTCTGGTCAGAAGCAAACCCACATGGCAGGGTATGCTATGTGCAGGGGCTTTGTCTGTCTGCATAGGTGGGGGCACACTGCCTAGGCAAGGGGGAACGCGACCCACTGCCATTAGAGGCACAGGAAATGGAAGAGAAGGAAGATGCTCTCCCAGCACCAAACAAGGTACTTTAGGTGCCTAAACTGGAAATCTTTGGTTCAACAAAGGTTTTTTTTCAGCAAAAGTTTCTGACAGGAAATTAACTTAGGCAGCCTAAACTTTCCCCTAGAGGAAACACTCTGTCTTCATTAGCAATATTGGAAGATGAGAAAAACCAGCCTCCTGACTTTGGCATGCAAATTAGGCATCTAATTATACAAATAACTGTATAAAGACAACACACAATGCAAATCATTAATAATTGAATTGAACTGGGGTGGTGTTTCTTTGTTTTGTTTTATTTGAAACTGTTAAATTAGAATCTGCAAAATAATCTGGAACATAAGACTGAAATTGGAACAAATAAATAACCAGGCTGATGTATTCTCCAGAACTCTATTTGGTGCTCTATGGAACAGAGACCTATAGATAGAAAATCACATGGCCTAGAATCAGAAAAAAAATGTTTTACTTTGAAAGCTATGTTTGCCCAAGATATCCTTAAAAAGTACTATGTAGGACATGAGAGCTGCTATGGTTACAGCAGTGAAGATTGTTTTATTTGAACCTAAAGATTTCTGTGAGAATCCTAATTCTACCCTTAGCGGATATAGCTAACTCCCATTGATGTTAGTTCTTCATGGGACAAAGTTTGGGCCAGAGGATTGTTAACTGCTATAATTCTTATGAAAAGAGAATATACATTTCTTCTTGCAAAGAAATAACAAGGGATAATCTGAAGTGCTCTAAGCCACCATCAGGAGGAAGAATTATTATCTTTTCTTTTCACAAAAAGAAACGAACCTACATTTAAGCTAATATTGACAGATCTCTGCAGACCAGAAGAGAAACAATCCCCCAGCCTAAGCAAAGCATAGAGATCAGTCCCCAACATCCATTCAGAGACCAGCTGCTGGTGAAAGACAACAGAGGAGCCAGGAGCCAGAGGAACAGATGTGTCTGATGAGATGTGTGCGGGGCATATTTCTGGGACCCAGTAAGTAGGCCCAGCTATTTAGCAGATTTTGTAAAGTACCTTTTGTGTGGAGAATAAATAGACTAAAATATGATCCTAAAGATTTCAGGATCATACATGGCATAAGAAACTTGGGCAGCATCAGTGTTCTGCTGCTGAATTATTTGTACCTGCACATGTTTGCATTAGCGATAGTGACTTCAAAGCGCTGTGGTGACAGTCATTCTGCATAATGCCAAACAGCCAAGCCTGTTTTAACAAGGGGGCAGGATTACATTTTCAACAGTTCTGGCGCTATTTGCTTTGTGCAAGTGCTTAATTGTATGTTAAATTGACTGTAGACATGATCTATTAAAGCTTGGTTTTTCAAGGGTACCGCAGGGAGTTAGCATCCACCTCCCCATGACATGCGGTGTGATTTGGGCAGGGAACTCCCTCGGGCTCATATGAATATCCCAGTCTCATTGTATGTTACTGGACAGACTTGGTGAGCATTGGTCTGATTCGGGTGGGCTAATTAGTCAATATTTATGTTGTGTTCTGCAGGCTGTAAAGTAGAAGTGCTAACTGTTGTTGTTGTTGTTATTATTGAATTACAAGAGGAAGTTGTGGAAACCTATCCTGGAGCCCTCAAGTGACAGCTATGAGTCACAACCCTGCTTGCACAGGTTGTGTTAAAATATCCCCAGAAATAATAAAAATGTTAAAATAGCCCCAGAAATACCGGGGGCAATTTCTGAACGTCATGCATTTGCATGTGATTACGGTCCCTGTCCCTGAGATACAGAGAACCACACATGTGACATGAGGAGGCAGCATCATCCCCTTAACGGCAAGGTGCCCAATACATTTGCCTTGGTTGCAGTGAAATGCAGTGTCAGAGTACTACAATCTCTAGTGTTGCCTATCAGTACCTAAACTGCAGGACTTCTTCAGTATATAGTCAAACTCAGTGCATGTGTCATGCAGACTTTCAAGATCTGGGATTTTCCTTTTAATTTTCCTAAATCCTCCCTCAAGAAGCTGACTATTCCTCTTGTCTCCCATTCCTACCCAGCCATCCAGAATCTTCTTTCCTCCATCACTGGTGTGACACACATCTCTGCAGAGTTCCCTGGATGTGGTGATTATGACAAATGTTATGGTCAAAAGATTGGGAAGGTTGTTTTCCTCTTTGGACTCCATTTGGTAAGGACCACAAGGGAAGGAGTACTCAGGATTAAATTAATAGAAAGTGCATGTTACAAGGAGAACTGGAACTATTGAGCGTGTTGCTACTGCAGTCCCCTGGACATAAAGACAAAAGAGGCAAATTGCCAGAGATAACTGGAATGTGGGGCTAGTAACATTTGGCATGTCAGAAGTCCCTCTTCATTTGACTCTATAACATCAGAGCAGAGGATAGCAATGTTTAAAAATGAACAGCATATTTGGGACAGGCTGAAAAAAGCCAATCTCCATATAATACCACTTATGTGGTATTAACACTTTCCAACTCTCACTGGAACCACTTTAATTCCTGATGTGTGTGGGAACATCCCTATCCTTATCAAGTTGAAATAGTATTCCTTCAATTCAAGTCCACCCTTGTGCCTGATGTTGTGCTTATTAATGCACATATTATTACCATGACCCAGCAAAGCAAAATCATTCTGCAGTGTAAAAAACGATCACTTTAGGAAATGAAACCCTAGCCTCAACATGCTCGTAGGCTTTGCAACCAATTAAGAGTGTTCCATGAAGTGGGAGACTTCCAACATTGCCTCACACGTGTGTATTTTTAGAGTAACTTACAACAGCTTGTTGCAAAGATGGGCATATTATAGTTCTGCTGAAAAAGGCAGGTATTCAAAATATTGATGCCTTACCTAAATTCTGCGTCATCAGAACAGCAACTGGATATGGCAAAAGCAAAGAGTTGAAGAAGGGGAACATTACCCATGAGATTTATTCATCTCATACATGTGATAAATTTCTTCAAACTGCATCTGGAATTGTGAGTTCAATCTGGACTGGCATGTGAAAAAGAGCTCACAAATCTGAAAGAGGCTGAAGTAAAGTAGAGAAAATCAAGGGAAGGTGGGTATCTTTAAATATATTCAACTCAGTAAACCCAAGAGTAGGTTCTCATGGCACAACAGTGCTCATCCTAGAGGCACCTGTGTTATGTCTCAGCTGGGATGTGTACCCACACAGCAAATAAAAGTGCTGTGAAAAAAATGCTTTGAGACTCCGAAGCAATACAGATGAGTTTGAAGATCATCCCTCCTGATGCCAGGAGTAGTTCCCAGCTGCTATGTGGGCTCGCTGTGCGCTATTGTACAGTGTTGTGCAGGTGCTCATTAAGATCCAGTGGATATTGTATGTGCAAGGACAACCCCCCTAATTCTTGCTCTTGCTACTGCCCTGCCCCATGAAGTTTTATGGCCTGCAGTATGGGAGTGGAAGATCACTGTCCCTCTGACTGGATTTCTTCTCTCTTTGATTAAGTGCTTAGCCTGTTTTGGGGCAAGCACTTTAGACCAACATTTTCAAAATTAAGCTCACCAACCAGACACTTTAACCCACATTTGTCACTTCAAAGAATGGACAAATTCCACATCATATAAGAGCTATAGCTATCACAAGATTGATTTGGAGGTATTTGTGCTCAGCAGCTCTAAAAACTAGGCCACTTTTATTTAGACTCCTAAAGCCAAAATCAAATACTTAGCTTTGGGCAACTTCATCCTGAACCTTGGTCCTAATCTCTTTTTTAATTCTCTGCTAAGTAGAAGGATGCAAATAGTTACTGTGTACATAAATCAGGGTTGTTTCAAAGATTAGATAGGGCTTGTAAAATGTTATGCAACACGTTAAAGCATATCTACTCTTATTCTGTACAGTCAGTGAAAATAAAAAATAATCACCTTTATCTAACTTTTTCTGTCACCCACATTACAGTATTATTCAAGTTGTGCATTAAACTTATGTTTTCCACATGGGTTGACTTTCTCTACAGAGAGAATAAAATTGTTGTGGGATGGTTGCTTTGGATTGTGGTCATTTTGTTTTAAATTTACAAGCTTCTTTGGGTTTCTGTTAGATAATTCAATGAAGAAGTTTTCTACTGGCTAAGAAGAAAATTTGATAAAGTTGATATGAGGAAGATCAAGAAAACATTTTCTGATACAGAGAAAGATTGGCATTAATGAATGATAGGAAGGCCAAATAAAATAATTGGTTCATTTTTAGCTGGAGTTAGACACATTATGGATAATTTTTTAATATCTTGGACTGGTGGTAATGTATATAAAGATTTTTGCATCTTCAAGAAGTTTAGAATTACAGGTATGATAAGCGCTTTGCATAATAGTTGGATTATGGAGTTTAAATATTCTGGAATTTTGCCATTAAATTATGAGTATATTTTGGTGGTAAGAGCACAAAATAAATTAAGACCTTAGGAGAATCTATCTACATAAAATAATCCATTCTTAAGTTGCTCCGGGAAAAAGCTCAAGGGATTCACTGGACAGGTTGACACATAAATTCTGTTGTATGAGTAGTCTGAATTTACTTTGAGAATAACTGCACATCAACAACCATGGTAATCCAACTGGAACTCCTTTTAAGAGAAATTACTCACAAACAAGGAACACATAATCAGGCTGATGGTCTTCATGCAATGGTGATTGCCTCTGATACTGCATACCACCAACAGCTTGAAACTGGAAACTCCCATTATATTGTGACTATATCAATCCAAAAAGCCCACCTTTTTGCCAGCATGAAGTAAGCAAGGGTGATTCAACTTTCTCCCTAGTCATGAATATTCATTGTTATTCATGGACATTAATTAGGCCTTTCAAAAAAAAAAAAAAGGAAAAAAGGAAGGTCAGGAAGATATATCCAATAACTAACAGTAAAATTTTTCATGTGGTATTTGTGTCTGAAAATTTGCCTATCAATTTTACACCCCAAAGTAAGGAACTATAGTGTACACTTAAGGTACTCAACAAGACAATCACTCTCAAAACATGCAATATCCAAGTAGAATATAGTACCTATAAACTGTGCCAGGTACTAAGAAATCCATCTTATGTATACAATAATAAAACTGGATTCATGCTGCAATAGAAATCCTATAGAGCAATATTTATTGACTGAAATTAAATACTAATTTTCAGAGTAAAGTATTGAAATCATTTCAACATCCTTCTAAATCTAAGAAGTTATTTTAATTTGCTGGCTAATTCATGCATTCTTAGGATGTAATGTTAGAAAAAATAATGTTGGTAATATCACCTGGCCACCCTCATGAAGCAGGCATATGGAGGTTAATATTCTTTATAATTAGGCAGAATTGTAACAAATAATGCTCTAACTGTATACTTTCACCTTTATAGAAACATTCTGCAAGACCCCTAATTTCAGGCAAAGTCACAGGAGATAGTAATGATAAATACTTTTTGTATTGCACCATGAAAACAATCAATCCGTGTGGAAATTCTCCATACTGAGATGATGCTGGTGGTAATAATTTTCCAAAAAAATTGTACAATTTCTCCCAGAAGAATCAAAGGAACACAATTACAAACTGAAAGAAATATCTGCTCTAAGAATCCTTCATGCACCTGAAGAGAAGGAACACCAAGTGTTCTTTCCAGCTCTTTTAAAGATATTTCAGCAGTGCTAGACAAGAAACCTCCTGTCTCTGTTAGAAATCTTTTGGCTTTTTGGGCTGCACAGGAAAACTCATATCAGGGTATCACATTTGAAACACAAAATAATTCCATTCCCTGCTCCCTACCTGTTATCATTCCCTCCCTGCCTCAACAAACAGCTGTGGGGTAGGTCTGAAAAGAAATTGCATATAATTTCAAATTTTCTCTACTATGAAGAAATGCCCAATGACTATTATGGTAGTGTCAAAGAACTGGATATTTACTTCTTGACAAATGTACTTATCAACAGGTGAGGCTGGGTGCTTAAATTATCTAGAGTAGAAGATGCAGTGTCTTGAGAATGTGTTAAAATTGGGTCAATTTTTAATGCCTGAAATTTTCAAATGAAGGCAGAATTGGTCACAAGAAATATGATAGTATTTCCATGTCAGAAGCTCGTTTGACTAAAAATATTTAATGAAAAAAGTTAGTTAAAAATGGTTTAAAAATATTTAAGAATTCTGTTTAGTTTTTCTTCAGTGTGACTGTTTCAGTTGCAAAGTAATGATCAATACTTACATATTCATTTCAAAATATAAATATGCTTTAAAGATACCTTCAATATTTCCAATTTATTGAAAAAGTAGGATCCAAGTGTCTGCTAATTAAATTTTGGAATGGTTCCCTCATTAAAAAAAATAAAAAATTAAAAAGGAAGTTTATTTTACAAAAATTATAAAATACTGGATTTTGTCCATAAACAAAAAATATCATTCTAATTGGGCACAAAATCTGTTCTTCAGCTAGCTCTGATTTTGGAAATCATCTTTAAACACACATGGATCAGTAGCCTTGGCCCTAGTTTCCTCATATTACTTGAGAGTTTCTTTTTTGTCACTAAATGTGTTTGAAAATGTCACTCCACTAAAGTTATGCGAAGTTGGATTATTGCGTAAACATTAATTTGATTTCAAACATCAGGAAAGCCCATTCTGTTAGATTTCAGACAGGTATTTTTTCTTAAGTATTGGATTTCTCCAAGACCTCTTTTTCTTTTATGTGAACCCCCCTGAGCTGCCTTTGCCTTCCTCCATACCCAGCTCTGCACTTTCCCCTTGCTGCTGCAAGATGATCACTCTATTCCCCTGTAGTGTGTAAACTCTGTTCTCTCTGCACTGAAATCAGTGATTAGTGCCCACAGGCAGCAACAGAATACAAATAATCAGTACTCAGAGATGTTTTCTGAGGGACTGAAGGTGAATAACCTTCTATCTAGAGTTTTTTCCCTCACATTCAGTACGAGCCTTAGCTTTCTCTTCCTATTCACTCCCTGCTTTCCTTTACCATACCTTTTACAGCAATGTCTTTCTCCTGGGCTCCTGACTCCCAAGCTGGTGAACATTTAGTGAGGAGATGTTCATATTACAAGCCAGGTAATGTGAAGAGAATGAATTTTGAATAGGCCAGAAAGTCTCAAGATGGGCCTGGGATGCTACTTTTTGTGAGCATTTAAAATCATTCATCTGTCTTCACAAAGTGGGTCTCTGCCCCATAGAAAAAAAATGAGAGAAGGAACAGCGTTCAGAGCATGACATATTTAGAGTTTATCAAAGGACTAACTCAATGTTTTCCAAAAGCTGATGGTGCCAAAGCTATCCAGTAGCTGTTTGCATTTGAAGTCACACATCAAAAGGAAATGATGGTGTTGAGATGCTGAGCACAAGCAGAGTATGGGGCTGACTGGGTAAACTGCTGGATAGACTGTACCACAGGATCTCATATCCCAGGTAGATACCACTACACTGACCTCGAAAGAGACCACAAAGCTATAAAGCACAAACTGTTTTGAAGTACATTACAGCTCAGTCATTCTCTGGTGTTGAAGATGTTCTGAACATCTGGCTTCTTGTCCTCTGCAATGGGAGTTTCAATGTGAGGTATCACCTGTCAAATTATCAGTCTTAAAAAATTCTGCTCTCTAAAGGTTTTCAGAAGTATGTCTTTTAAAATGCATATCTTACGGGCAGCAAAAAAAACATTTTAATGAATGCTAACATGTTTGTAAACACAATGAAAATGGTATTTCCTACTGAGCAGTATAAGATCATTTAAATAAAATATCTGCCTTTGGACATCAGACCCTGCTGGTGATCCCAATAGGATTTGTGGTTCATTTTCCTATTGGAAAACACAGCATATGTGGACATGGTTTATGAGGACTGATAAAAAGAGAAATCTCTAACACATGGCATCTGTACAGATTTCTCATTTTTAAATCTGTATATCTTAATAAACTTCCAAAATTCATCCCTGAAAATGTGTTGACTTGTTCCAAATGCCTCATGCTAAGAGGCGAATATCAGCATAAGAATTCATTATTTTAATAGAACTAAAGTCTGTCAGAGGTAGGAGAGCAGAATGCAAATGTCAACATTGCTGGAGGTACCAGCAAACTGATAAAGCCCATTTATTTATATGACTATATTTCCAGTACAACAGTGTCACTTGAATATCTTCAGTCACTTTATGTTTATTCTAGTTTCTTTATAAAGTGACTTCCATCTAATACCACAACCTGATGTCCTGACTCAGTAAATACTGGGTCCTCACTCGACAAAAGATTATTTGAGCTAAATGCTGAAACTAATTAAAACTGTGAATAGAGACAGGTTTTCAAGGTGCTGAGTCCTTCTGCACAGTTTGAACATCTTTCACTCTGTGTGAGAGCTACAAGTGAGAGAGCACGAGCATGTGAAGGTGACCACAGAAGGCTTGGGCTCCTTGTTTTGGTGGCAATCAAAGCCTGAGGGTCCTGATGAGTGAGCAAGACCCACCACCTGCTGCCACCAGTGGCTGTTAGATTGTATGGCAACTCTGATGGCGTATAGGCTGTAGCCATAACTTCCCTAAATACTGTAGACACAACAAAGGAAGATTTTTCTCTTCTGAGTTCCTTTGTACACCACTTCCAGTTTGGATAGATATTGGGTTGTGGGGTTTTTCTGATACCAATATCAGAATTTTGTACAGGGCAACGAAGGAGACCTTAGCACAGTGTGTGATGGCCCTCATATCTTTTACTTCTCAAAAGTTCTCTTCTGTATTTGCCTTCTCACGGCTGCAGATTCCCAGCCTCCTGCAGCCATCCTGCAATGATTTGGTACACTACGGCCCTCCCCTGCCACAGGCATTTCCAGATGGTGACCTCTCAGCTCTCAGGAGGAGTTTCTGAACATATTTTTTTCCTAATGAAGACCAAGCCGAAACTGACACATTACTTTTGAAATGGCCCTGTGGGATGTGAACTGTAGGTAGCTATCAAGTAGCTGTACTTCAAACAGCTGTAATTTTATGTGTTATAAACTGCCCAATCTGTTCAACTCACTATGCATTTTAATTTATCTTTCTTAAAGAAAATATATTTAGAACTGTTTTCTTTTTTATTTTGAAAATATTATTTTTATGTCCTGTTGAGAATAGCACGAATATTTAAATGCACATATCCACAGTAAACATATTTACTAGTATTTGTATAACTCATTACTAAGCTAACGAAGGATTATTCACACTCATTTCAGTGATATATATTCACTAGCATAATTTATGACATTTGCAACACTGGATGGCTACTGACTAGGAAATTCTAGCTATGTGAGATACAGCACTGAAAAAAATCTGAGGGAACACATTTTTAAACGCAAGGTCTGAGTGCTGATTGACATGCTTTGTACGATAGTAAAATCTGGCAGGTGCATTAACTTGCATTCCTCTGATCTGTACACATCCACACTTGTCTTCTTAGGGTACTTGGTAATAAGCTTCTTTAAAGATCCCTGAGTAAGCACTGAAGATAATATCTGGAGTATGTAGCACTCAGTCCTTTTAGAATGGCTTTTTCCTGCTCCTTTCGTTTTCTTAAGAAAATGTCAGTTTAATCATATCTTAATGCTTTGATAATGCGTTTCTTTACATAGCTGTAGAACACTCACTTCAGTGTTTTAAAAGAATTAATGTAGATGTAAAAATGCCAGTTAAATGAGATTTCTTCCAACAGGCTAACAAAACTGAAGTGCAAGGCTTCAAAACTTGCAAGACACTTGCACAGCAACACAAATGTACCATAACAGAGGCCACTCTGTGTTTACCATTACTGAAGAAGTTCTGTTCTCATCTGGCAGCCTCAGAGAATCTATATACCAGCTCACCTACTGTCAAATACTGCAGCTAACTTTCTCAGAAAAGTTTACTTCTGATTTCTACCTAGCAGTCCACAACCATCACCAACCCAGGAACGCCTATATAAGTTACTGGAACTGGCCAAACTTATAATGGTGTACCTTTCAGCAGAAGCTGAATAAAGTAAAGAATTGTACTGTTTCCACTGACTTGCTCCATACCAATAAATATGTTACGAAATCAAAATATATTCTCTTAGAAGACAACACAACAAATTCCACAGATAGGTTGTCCTGAAAGAGCAAGTCCATCACAGAGTTGAGGGAAGAGCCTTCAGAGACAGAAGCACATTCCTCAGCTGAGTTCTGCTTTGTTCACAGACTCCAGCAGATACATCTCCAACTACTTATGCCTCTTAGCAAAAGTAGCCATGACTTTACCTTTCTATGACTTTCTTCTTGCAATACCTTCTCAAATACAAAACTTCCTAATAAACTTAAATTAGAAAATTAAATGCATTACAATGGCATACTTCGAAAACTATAGCATATTCATTTATACATACATAGCAAAACAGAAAACAAGAAAAACAAAACACAGGCTTTTTTTTTACCCTTGGCCCTGGCCCAGGGAGGATTTATGTTGTTTCACATTTAACTTACGGAATCTGCATACTTAAGAGATTTTACAAAATTCCTTCTTCACTATTACATTTGACTATCATGAGAAATCTACTTTTTATTATTGATTTGTAGACTCAGATCCTCAAATAGGTATAATGGAAAGGTTTTTTGAGTCTTGTACATTCATTTCTAAGATTAAAAGAGGCCCTTTCCTCCAAGAAGAGCATAATTTATGTACTGCAATACACATTGCATGAGATACATTGACAACTTGCATGTCTTCAGCTGTAGTCACTTTCTATAAGTAGAAAATGCTTCTAATTCCCTGTGTGTCTTGTAAAAATTAAATACCTACTCTGAAATCCAAATGCAATTTGGCAGAATACAACATCAAGTAAGATGATCCTATCTTCGGTATTTGGCTTGAAATGTCAGCCAACACTCTCCAGTGTTTCAGTAGGCGTAGAACAAAACCAAGGAAAATCCTCATCCACACCCATATGAATTTAATGAAATTAATTTAATGGATGAAGGAATACATAGATCTGGAATATTTGTGGTCTGATATTATTTTAAAAATACTTTTACTGCAAATTGGTTTCATATGAATAAATGTTTGGAGGATGTGTCCTTTTTGTGCCCTATGTCAGAAGCAGCATGATCAAGGCCATAATTGGAACAGAAATAATGAAGCACAGTGATTCAGAGAGTTCATCTTTCATTTATGCCCTTATCTAAAGCCTGTGGAAGTTAATCAAAAATTTTCCGATGATACAGTAGTCTTTGGATGCAGTCCTTGCAGAGGCACGAACAAAAAAGTACAGGCATGAAATCTACAAAGTTACATAGTTGTGTAACAAGTGAAAATGTGAGAGAATCAAGCCCTTCCTAGCTGATGAAGCTTTATCCAGGAAGCTTAAAAAAAATTCATGTAGTATAAAAAAATTATAATATCATTGTTCCAAATTTATTTTCTAATGCAGTGATTGTAGCCTTGAGCTTGCCGAAGAGACACTGTATGAGAAACTATGAGCAGATTACTATTTGAGCAAATTCCATCTTTTCTTTTTCCTCCAAGATCATGTTTTACTTCTGTACTGATGAAATCTTCCACCATCTTATTTTGCGATATGTTAGCTTGATTCCAGCCCCATTGTCTAACGTCTATTCTTTTGGACTGTTTCGTGTAACTATACTGACAAGTCTGTTCTTGTTGTCACCCATCATAACCAAGAGAGTGCGGGCTGGATCCATTTTTACTTCGCTTGGTTTACACCAGGGAAAGGCAAGCACATCTAACATGATCAAGAGCCAATACAGCCATTACTTCATGGTGAGCACTAGGTGGGTGACAGCAGACTATTTTGAAAACTAATAGTTGGACTTCTTAAGTAAAAAGTCAAGATGGGCATATCCTTTTGAAACTGAGAACTGAGAAATGATAAGAGCATTTCAGAATTCAGAATAGAAATTGCAGTATGCAGCTTTTGTCTTTGAACTCCAATATAGACATACTGACAATAGATTTTATGCCTGGAAAAGACCTGCTTTATTGGCATACTCAAAAGTACAACTTCGCTTAGATGAGAGAGAACAAAGCTCAGATGCCTGATATGGAATAGCAGAAGAAAGAAAATAGAAAGAAGTGCTGCTGTTGAAACAAAGAAAGTACAGAATTTGACACAGAGATAAGGTCATTCTGATAAGTAACTTGCAGATCTTTAAGCTAAGTTTTAGCTGTTCTTCCCATCCTTCTCACTCCTTTAAAACTCAATGAGACCAAGCCTGTGATTTTGTTATATAAGGATGTAGCTAAACAACATGAGGCCAAAAATATTTCAATTTAGAGCTCTTGTTTCGATCTGCATCAAAATATTATGGTTAGTTCTCATCTAAGCAACTGCAGACTTTAAAAGTATGTCTCAAGAAGTTTGTGGGACTTAAGATGCTTTGAATTAGACTTTAAAAATTTGCATTTTCTTCTCCCAAATGATGATCTAGGGCTATATTTGATAGGTAGATCTCTCAGTAGAGTTATTATGTTCAAATAAAATGAACTCAAATTACCTGACATCTTCTCACATAAAGATGATGTCTCAGTTTTGGCAAAAAAAGAGAAATTTCTTTTTCATCAGGTGTAATGAATGCAAAGTCCAGCCTTCCAAACTTTATTTGTACCTTCCTCTCAATCATTTTTTGTGCTCCATTGAGCCAGAAATTGTAAATAATTTTGAAGCAGTAAACAATGCATCAGCTAGGGGATGTAACCTCTTTATCATTCTTCACATCTAACATTCATTTTCTTCTATTTCATATTACACTGGCCTTACACTGAACATCAAGTTTGCAGGGCATGGACCACAGCATTTGAATTGTGTATTCTGCCAATGAAAATCCAGTCCTGACTGGACTTATTATTGCAAATATCAAACAATCTTAAAACTCACTAAACTATTACGGATGTTAGTCTATCTGATTAGCCAAGATTACCTCCAACTGTTTAAGCTTGCACTATTTCATGCTGCATAAAGCCGTCATTATATTTGAATGCCTAGTATGGATTTGCCACTGTAGAAGTACCAAAAAGAAATAAAGATACCAGATAATTCAATTAACACAGTTTTCACCTGCTTCAATTAGAAGTCCTAGATCCTCTAAGGAAAATTTCTTAAGCACTCCACAGATGAGAAATATGTTTCCCCTGGTGAAAATTAGGGGAAAACACCTACTATTAGTAATTTTTCCTTAAGAAAAGGCAGACTGCCAGAAGCTTTCAAGCACGCATTTATTTGGTCCTTACTCAATAAATCCTCTTCTGACATTAATTTTCTTGCCAAGTATTGTCTGATTTCTAAACCTCCCATTTCTGGGCAAGATTATGGTAGAGATGATAAATAGCAAATAGTCTCTAGCAGCATCTGCTCTTAATTTTTAGACACCAATCAGTCAGGTTTCGGACCTTGACATGGCATCTGAAGGGCATCAGTTTCAGTGACCAAAAATCTCCCTAGAGCACTGGGACAATGTTAAGTATCCTTACTAATAACTCCAGGTCTCAGTGACCTTCTATCTTCAATTCCTGAGATTGCCATGTGCTGTTTATTTGACTATGGAACCTAACAAGTGCTAAAAAAATTAGTTTACCCTTTCTTATGCAGGAGACGATCCAGAGGATGGGTTATGATCATTCGCTTTTTTTCTTTAGGGGCTTTGCTGGGGCTGCCTCTAAAGTACAGCCCTGACAGCCTTAATCTTTTTTCTGTGCTAAGGGGAAGACAAACTCAGAAGCAGGAAAGTCATTTGAGCAAAACTGGGCAGATTTGCAAATGTAGATCTGATGATATTCCATTTGGCCTCCTTTTTCTCCAGATCCAGATCCTGAATTAAATACTGCCAGGTAAAGGTCTTGCTGGCATGGAGACAATGCTGGCAAAGGAAAGCCTAGTGGCAAAAAAATGAAACTTACAACAAGTCCATTTAGGAAGAGTATCTTCCTGTACATTTATAAGGAGATACGTAGATATATGGTCATGTTAAATTGAATCTTTGTCTGGTTTCCCAAAGAAAAAGGCTCCAGATACATCGTTGTGTTCTGCAGTTATGACACAGGCAGATGTCACCATTCTCAGCCATATTTCTATTTTGCTGAGACTACACCAGAACATGCACCATGCGTCATGCATCACATATGTCCTGCTGTGAAATTTTAGTGACATTCACATATAAAATTCCACAAAACTGGGAGAAAGTTCCTTTCTCTCTTCCAAAACCACCCATCTACTTCTGTGCTGAGTGGAGCCAACCAAAGCAAGTGCAGTTTGGGCAGTTCAGAGAGCTTGTTCACTTATTGCCTTATATGTAAATCCAATTTCAAAAATCCAGGATGTAATGAAATAAATACAGGAGAAGATGGCTGTGTCCAGATGTTGGCAGTGATGTCTAACTCATTCTAGCTTTGAGGTTTCCTCCCTACCTGGAGAAAAACAGAACTGTCTGTGACTTCTCCTGGGAAACGGTTGCTTGTTTACTCAGATGAAGTAGTGATGGATGTCTTGAATTGAGGAATACCCCCCACGGAAACCACCCCCCAAAACAGCAAGAAGGTTAAAGTAAGGATTAATGTCAACCCATAAGATCAAAGTAAGAATCCATGGATTTAAAACCTTAATGACAAAAACAGATTCTGAAACAAGCTCTAAAATAACCCTTGTTTGCGTTGAGGCAAGCATCAAAAAATAGCTTGGTGCTGTCTCCAGGTTATATTTTATGGGGATTAAACATTTGTGTAGCATTGTGGACCCTAAATCCTGAATTTTCGAATGACCTTCCATTTCCTTC
This sequence comes from Sclerurus mexicanus, assembly GCA_013396755.1. NCBI lineage: Eukaryota > Metazoa > Chordata > Aves > Passeriformes > Furnariidae > Sclerurus > Sclerurus mexicanus. Next base: position 1,462,366 of record VWZF01006093.1, read on the forward strand.
TCCCTTCGCCCACTGAGAGTGTCCTGTGAGATGAACATTCCCTGGTTCTGGGTAGTTATGTAATGTGGCCATCAGCCACTCACCAGTCAGTCAGAACCTCTCTCCTTTCACATCTGGTGCACATTAGGTTTTTGGAAATCTGAATCCCACTGGAATCAGCAGACACTGCAGCCTTCCCTCTCTGGCTTCAGAGATTCAAGTGGTTACAGGAGATAGTTTATATATAATCAGAGGAAGATGTAATATTATGTGTTTAAATGCAATTACAAATCAACAACAATACATTCTTCAGAGTCTGCATAAGGCATTTCTTGCAGTACATCAGTCGCTGCATTGCGCGACCCTGAGAGATTTAAGGCATGTCATATAACAAGAAGAAACCAGGGGAGTAAGCAAATTTGCAAATAAACATGAGGCACAGTGCATATAGACTTATAGATATTGAAAAGTTATGGATTATGAACAACATAAACCAAATTTTAGTGAATTTGAATCTTAGTTTCCTCTATTGATACCTCTGTTTGTATTATATTACAAAATGATCAGGAATTTACCATAAGAGAAATCTGAGAACTGGAAGAGAACAGCACAGGAAAAACATACAGAATACCACAGGGGCACACAACCTACAAATTCACAAAAGGCAATTGTGACTATAATTCAACTTGAGCCAAATCTTAAATTCACCTCTAGACAGAATAAAGTAAGAATATTCTCCTCAGATATTTTGACAAAAATGTTGGTTTTCAGGCACATTTTCCTAGCATTAAATCATTCTAAAATAATTGGAAATATATATCAGTAAGAATACTTAAAGGGGCTAGCATAACTGGCTGGAAATATTAATATCATTTATTTTTCCAGAATAATGAAGGGTTTTTGCAAATAAAAGATTGTATATCAGATTTATAGAATTCACATAAAAAGCTAAATATAACAATAATTTCATGAAACATATTGAATATTGATGAGTGTTATATTTCGCAATGCTCTCTGAAGAGAAGTGAAGAAAGCTCCATCACTTCAACCTCTTAAGGCTGGATTAAGGAAAACAGTTTGGAAGGTGAAAATTGTAATTAGTAGATATAGAAGACTATACATTTCTAGCAACAGACCTTCTCCATCTCCCATTCTTTTTGGTTTATTAATGTGAGCAATACTGAGATGCAGAATTATGTATCATCACAACATAGCCTTACTTTCCACAGATAGAATTTATCTGATGAGATTTTAAAAATCCTGATGTTACGCTGGAGAAAACTGAAGCTGTCAGAAACCAAGCTGAAACCTGAACAGTGTGTACTCAATTTCCAGTCTGATTATTCAGATCCATACAGTTGTTAGAAACTGAATAACTGTTGAAAGTCCTTGATTACTGCAAACAACTGCAGGGCCACAGCCCCATTTAGCTGTTTCTCTTAAAAAAAATTGTTGAGCTTCTGAACTGCTATTATTAACCTGTTTGGGTTTTTTTTTGCCTACTGCAGCAATTATCCAATATTTCTGTCGTGGAGAATGTATAATAAATACTTCAACATTCTGAAACGCTACAGTTTCAAGCCAGTACTCAATAATAGCCCTTTTACTCTAAATAAAATTTTGTATGTATGATTGTCAGACACAGCTTTCTTTTAAAACCAAGCTACTGATGAAACAAACTATTTTATATGACACTGCATTACACAATACTTTTTCTGTATTGTCACTGTAGTTGTTGTTGCTATTTGGTAAAAAAAATCAATCCTTATGGTTAAACTGTAACTGGAATATGTATCTTTATTCACAAATCCAGTATTTAATAATCTTTTGTACCCAGCAAATCATGCAATCACATCTCACTTCATTCCCCAACAGAATGGGTGATATCCTCTGCCTTGCCTCATATAGCTCAGCATCAAGCTTTGAGACTTAATTAGCTAGAATCCGTTAAGTGTCTTAAAATTCCCAGACAAAATATGTGGAGACAAATGGAAATAACCCCTGTTTTTCTTGCAGGTCTCTTCAATTGCCTAAAATGTACATAGAGTATTTATTTGGATCATTTTATTTTTATTATTTTCCAATTCTGGCAAGGTTTTTTCTTTCTGCTGTTTTAATATTTCAGGTTTAGGATGGGGAGAATAAAAAGCCCCTGTGGATGTACACTGCTTATAGCAGCAGCTGAGATACCACAAAATACAGGTAAAGTCAAAGAAACACAGTTACCTAAATAAAAAGGTGCTGGCAGGGAAAGTCAAGGAAAATCTTTACCCATCTTTTCTTGGAAATAATAAGGAAGGTATCAAAAGATTTCAACATTTCAGGATTTCAAAATAACTGGAATTCATAAGTCTTAAGAAAAAGGACTTTGCTAAAGTGAAGTAAGTTCAGTCTTTGCAATGTAATTCAAATTGCACTTGTAATTCAGGTCCTGGAATTAACCCACTGAAGCAAAGCTTGAAAAGATTTAGATTTACTCGGGCTACCAACAATACAATAATATCTTACAATTTCACAACTCCCTGTCTATTGGTGATATTGCCAAACGGCAGTAATCTGTCAGTTTGAGGCTCAGACTTGCTAATTGTTAAAAAATGAATCTGGACATCATTCCTCAGTCTCTGTGTCTGAAAACTTGTACAGACTCAAGCACTTTTTAATCAGGTTAAGATAACAACTGAGCTCTTCATTGAGATAGTTAAGGAATCATTTCTATGGTGGGGCTGAAGCCCCCCTTTTTAAGGGAGAAGGAGTGTGTTGAGGAAACAATTCCTTCATTTTTCAACAACTGACCAGTTGAAAGAGACTGTCTCACAGCATTGTTCTGCTTGAGGTACAATTCATATCACCTCAGCTATCATTTTATTTGCCAAGGATGAATCCCTTGGGTATTGAGCACAAGATGATCATTTTATACTGAAAACTAATTAATTAATTAATTACATTATTTAATTAAAGTTTATTTATTGTTTTTATTTTTTATTATTGGGAGGAAAGCAGCAGGGACCAGGAAGGGAGAAAGGCAGGGAAAAGGACCTGGATGAGGATATCAGTACATGACACAGCCAGCACGTGGGGCTGTGTGTGGGCTTTCTATACAAGCAATTTAGACTAACTCTGTCCTTGCATCTCTATCAAATTTGGCAACAGTTCAGACAGTAAAGTAAATTCGGTTTAAAGCTTCATTTTTAATAGCTATGCTCTTTGCCTCCCTCCCAAATAATGCTACAAAATGAATAACACTACTGTGATGAAAAATTTAAAATGTCATCAGCAAATCCAGCTATTTTTAGAAGTGTTCATGATTATTTGGAAATCCATCTGTCCAGGGGACACTGAATCCAACTCTTCGTGGTCTAAATCTTCATCCCTGATGGCAAGTGAACTTCAGCTAACAGGGTGCCTCTGCTGATTTCAGTGGTCTTTGGATCCAGCTCTCTCAGAGTAAAAAAAGCTGCAGTAATGTACTGAAATTGGTTCTATGTAAACAGCTAAAATAATAGGAAAACATAATGAGTTCAAAATTGCACACACACAGAGATAACAAACAAAATGCTTTGTACAGATGCTGTTCGCACATGAAAAAAAGAATCACTGGGAGTAGTACAAGGAAAGTATTGCTGGTGAAGTCAGAATTCTTTCCAGAATTTTATATGATACCCCTACAGGAATGATATTTGTTATCACTAAATATGTATACTTTTTATCTCATAAATAAGATATAATTTAGTATTGGAATATGGTATTTTCTGCTAAAAGTACCGTATGCAAAGCAGTGCAGTTTTACATATATTTAGCTTCCTGCTTTCTCTCTTTTAAAACGTTTATTAACCAGAAAGACCTCACTGACATGTAAATTTCATTTTCTATGCCCAGCAGATTAAAATACATCTGTTTCAGGCATCATTCAGTAAAGAAAAAATTTGAATAGTTCATTTTATTAGAAAAAGATTTATGTCAGCATTCAACTACGACAAGAGAGGGGATAGTGGCATGTGCACAATACTGGAAACAGATTTTCCATGAAAAGTATCTGTACTGAACAGAAATGTGCCAGAAATAATGTGAGATTTTTATGAACAGGTTAACCTAGTAGGCTGTGGACAACACCAGTTTTTCCAGGTAGTGTATTCTGTTCCCTCACTGTAAAATTTACTCAGACTCCTGAAGTAACAACCAACTGTATCTATGTACATTTAATGCACACTGGGAGAATGTGTATGATGAAGTAGATGAGAGCCAGTCCTGTCTCACTATATGGAGCTCCATGAGTTGAGGAAAGAAATTTCATTCGCTCAAGGGTTTAATTGTGCTGTCTCAGGAAAAGCTGGTTTTATTTTATTTTTATATTTCTTGCAGTTTACAACAAGACAGTAGGCTAAACATCTCTTTTATAAAGGAATAGTAAATATAAAGCATAACAAATACAGGAATAACACATCAGAATGCAGAATCCTGTGCTATATGATCTAGCAGCACATTATAACACACTGGGATATGAAAGGTGATAAAGTTCCATGCGTGACTAGGTAGTTTAGGGAGTGATAACAGAATACAGATCCCATCTTATCTAGGTCACTAATCTGAAGGCAACCTGTTTTTTGTGGCTGAAAGTCATTGCTATCCAATGGACTTTCAGTACTCTGCATGGTTGAGACCATGATAGCATCATATTTTTAAGAGATAGTGTTCCCCTCCTCACACCAGCTGAACTCTGGTTTCTTCCAGGACTGGACAAAAATAACAGTGGTCCTTTGAAATATTTGATTCTTTAAAATGTCATGATAGTATGCAGAGTTGTCATGCTTTCATAATGTAAGTATCAAAAGTATTCATTTCCCGGGAATATTCACACCAGTTTCAGAAAAATATTTAAGTCTGTCAAAACTAAAGAATACTTTTCAAAGCTGGCCTAAATACAGAAAGTGGGAAGCTTTCTTGAACTGGACCACACAAGTAAAAGGTAAAGTGGAAGAAAGGATATATCTGTTAAACAACCTCTTTAGGGATAAAGTAATTCACATCAATACAGGAGCATTTAGGATTGTTATTAAAACCTACTGACAGGTGGATTCAAAAGAAGTGGATGCCCCTGCACCTCCAGTGCAGTCCTACCATCTCAGCTGCAGGTCTAGAGACTAAATTACCACAAAACTTCAGATGCAAACCACAAAATAAATATATGTCACACTCGTTGAGCATATTGCAGCATTGTAATGTGTTCCTGTTCATACAAATATTTGATAATACTGAACAGCCAACGCAGACTTGATGCAGAAAAACAGAGTACTAAAACAGGGACAGAAAGAGATGAACTTCAATACAACCATCATTACAGCTTGATATAAAAGCACACAATTTTTTTTTTGCATAAGTTGCTAATCCTTGCTTATGAAAGGGATCTTTAAAAACATATATAGGATTTAAAAGCACTTGTGTTACATACCTATGAGATATTGAAATAAATCTCGAGAAATTAAAAAAATGTATACAACTCAGTTTGAGATACAATAACAATATAATAAAAGCAAATTTGGAGGGGAATGGTAAGAGTTTTTTAAATACTGGTTATAGTATTCAGCAATCACCATCTGTGTTCTTTACTGGCAAAGGCACATACAAATTTGCCCCATGAAATCTCAAAAAATATAAATCTCAAAAAATATAGATCTCTGTATTGCTCTGGTTCCACTCTGCTAAAAACAACTTGTAAGATACTGAAAAACTGATTTGCTTCAAAACCTTCGCACTGACCTTTGGATTTGACTAACCAGGACTAGATACTTAGAAAATAGTTCCTCACATTGCAGTACAGTTATTAATAGGACCACTCTTACTTAGGAAGGAAATCTTAATTTTGTACAACAATTAAAATCTAAAGGCATTGAAATTATTTCTTAATTAAGTCTGTTCATCCTTTAAATATTTGCACAATATATTTTCCATATGTATCAATATTCGATTCTGTGTAATTATCTCAGTATATATACAAGCTAGTGTGAATAGTGAGCTTGTGTTTGCAGATATGTTATGTTCTGTGTATAAATACACAAACACAAATCAGAAAGTTTTACAGACTGGGATTACTTTTACACCAATTTTATGTTCATGTTTGGGAGCCATTACAATATGTTACTTAGACATAGGAATATTTCCCTATTTTCATATTTTAAAAAATGGAGTAATAAATGAGGTTTTGACCACATTTGCCTGTCTGCAGTGTATTGCAACACCTGATTAGAGATCTCCTCGGAAGGACATACGTGATAAGAGTGTACCGTATGTCTCAATTTAAGGTTAATTTCCTGTTTAAATAAAACATATTAAACTATACATTGCAAAATACCAATAGGAAAGTCTTTTTTATTATGTCAAAAAACTCCATTTCTCTTTTTGTTGTGGATGTGATTTCCAAGTATTTGTACCTCCTGAAGGATTAACAGTAAATGGGAAGTAGAGAAGATTGCCAGTTCATGGTGTGGGACCACGCTAGGACCCATAGACCATTTACTTTTCATTAACGAAATCAGGTATGGCAAGCCTTGTTTAACCCATTCCTGTTCCATGGAATCCATTTTATTCAATGCAAAACAGCCTTAAAAAAGCAGGCTAAAGAAAATGCTTCTGAGAACTGTGTATCAAAAGCTGTTTCCCTTAATTAAATTCTTGGCAATAAAAAAATACTTATTATTATATCTATACATTAGGTCCAGTGGCATCCATCCTAAAGGACCACAGACAGTCTCACAAGGAGTGCATGCGTGTTTGTCAAGCCCACGGTGTCCCAAGGAGGTGAAATTTTTCAGAACAATTAAGAGAGATGCCTTTTAACACAGGAATGGAAAAGGATGCACAAAGATGCTGCCTGGCATGATTATACTTTTCTTTCATAAGAAGAAAATTCAGAGAGTTCCCACTGGCTGGAGTTTGGAGGGAAAAGCCCCGATTCAAACTGCTGGTGTAGGCAGGTGAAGCACCATGGCCAAGCTTGCAGGATTGGGCCCAAGTGCATTGCTTGGGTGCTGCTGCTCTCGCTGTGCCGTGGGGAGAAACTGTCTAGCAATGGTTTCATCACCCACACTTCGAGTTAAATATCATTCAATTATTAAGGCCTTTAAAAGCAAGAGAGACTAAAAGAAAGAAGAGATCTTGGAAAGATCTGAGGGGAAAATGGCATTTTTTATTAGTATAGAGATTATTTAACTTTGGAGCTCCACTAATGATAATTTCTGTGACCAAAAATGTCCCCTTATGATTAATCAATTATGCAAACCATCCCCATTTCAAGGCTAGTAAAGACTTATTTAATGACATTTTTCATGCATCTCATGTCTTTAATATATTATTTTTTCCTTTTGCTCTGACAGAGAAATCTGCTCTGCAGAAGCAGCACTGTGTGCCATCAAATAAAATCATTCTCCATATCGAGAAACAATTGTTTATTTATTATGCATTCTAAAAATTGATCCTTTTAAAAGAACTGTTTCAGTGTTCAGCTTGTTTCTCTGCAGCATGAATTATTCCTCCACCGGCATGTTTTAGTACAGAGCATTCCAACAATAATGGCATGAGGCACTGAGAACAACAGGCCCACTGCAAGGTTGAGTTTTTTTGCTTTCCCTCCTTTCTGCTGCCTGAGGAATGATCCCATTTCACCTTGGATATACCCTGTCTCTACAGATGCCTCAAGAAGTCATTCAGTCCTTTCACTAATTCCTTTCTGGTTATTTTCTGAGAAGAAACTGGCAATAATCCCAAACTGCATGTTACATGGTGTGGACTAGCGTGTCCCCACAAAATGAGCTGAGGCAGCCAAACTCATTTCAGTAAAGGCCAGTCCACAGCAGTGTCTGAAGGCTTGAGGTTGGCACCGTACACGCTTCTTTACAAAGCAATTTGCAAAGCCCCGTTTACTGAAGAGAGGAGAAAGAATCCTTCAAGAAAGGAACTATTTAAGACAATGGCTCAAAATACGATTCACATTTTAAGGCTGATCTTGACATCACATGAAAGAAAGAGGTACTTACTAAACAAACAACAACATGTTAACAAGAGAGATTAATTTATTATCATGTGTACAAGTCATACGGAGATTTGGGGAAGATTGAAGGAAAGCGGCTTCCACAGTTGTCTTGCTCAGGTTTAGTTAGCACACAAAGATCCCATTTAAGGAAATAACAATGCTTGGGTCATTAGCACTGCCGCAAGTGAGCGACTCCTTGTCTCTCCCCTTGTCATAATCTATGCGACACGGCGGTAAGACAATTGTCACTGCAAACTGCATCCCACAGTGAAAAGTGAGAAAACAATTGCAATGTGCCATTGGAATGAAACAAATAATTAGGGCGAAGAGGAGCATGTGCTCTACAGTTCCAGATGCATTCCCTTCTGTTTTGAAAGATGCAACGGAACCTTAATTAAACTTGCACGTTTAAAAGTAAATATTTATTTACTGTAGATTACCCTTCCCCCAAAAAAACCTTGGTAAAAATATAAACTCCTGAAGAGTAAACTTGCGTTGTATGTACTTTGTTCATGATAAAACAGATTAAAATAAAGAAAAAGCAGGATAAAGAAGTCTCTGCCTTGGTTGACTCAAGATCCCCATCTAGCGTCCAGATGAAGATTAACAGATCTTTTTTAAAAGCGGGTTTTTAAACTAATAAACAAAACAAACAAAAAATACCCACAAGCAAATCAAAACCACCAATAAAACAAAATGCACACACCAAAACCCCCCCAAACCAACCAAACAAACAGAAAAATCTAGAGATTTCTTTCATTTTTTGACGACTGGTTTTCTTCTATTCTGTTCTGTTCATGTCCTTTTACTGCCCTCCTCACCACTGCTTATGAGAATCTTTAAGGAGTACACTAAGTGATATAACAGATACTTCATGTATTTTTTATCCTATCTTCTCTTCAGTAGTAAATTATGTTTAGGGACATGTTTAACAGCTGTATCATGGAGAAAAGTGGCTTTAAGTCCAACTGGGTTCCTGTTAATTGTTTTATGTTCTTGTTGTCACTGCATATGCACACATTAGTTTGAATTTTTACTATTAAAAGCAAGATCAGAATAAATTTCTGAGAGCAGCAAGGACCATCATTTGGGAACCTGAGTTCTGTTGCTATCACTTGGGCTTGACACATTTCCTTCCCACAGATATAACCAGACTGACACAGGGTGTGATATCCATGGGATGCTCCCACACCTGATCCTGCAGTGGAGAGCAACACAGTAACAAAAATCAGTCAAATTAAAAGCTGCAATATTTAATACAAACCTATCATAGACACTAAAAAGTCTTTAAAAAGACTGTCTAAAGTTGAAGGGAGGAATTTCTCACTTTTCTCCTCATCCTTGTTCCTTGTTCTTCTCTATGCTTCCCACAGTTTGGGTCGAAAAATTGATAGGATTTTAAAATTTTTTTCACAATATGCAGGGCATACATTTTAGACAGCATCCTTTACCTAGCAATGTGGGAAGAATCATAAGCTGCATGGACTCAGTAGTGCACATGAAAGATGAATGCTCTTCTCAACTGCTCAAGCCTGATGCTAGCTCAGCTAGATCCAAAAGTGCTGGCCCACACTTCCCGAGTGCTGGGTACAGACATGAAAAGGCTTCTTTATCCAGGGACACACAGCGTTGTCACTCTTCCATTTTATGGTGCTGGATGAAAGGGTCTTAGGGTTCATGGTGCCTTGATGGTTACATGGCTCAGAGTCTCTCTCAGGTGTGAAGTCCTGGATGTACCTTCAGTGCTGGCCACAATCAACTCAGTAGAAGGAGTAAGAACATTATGAGATGCCTGTTGTACTTAAAAACAAACCAGAAAAGGCTGAGATGCTAAGAAATGTTCGGGTTTAATATTGGTTCTGACAGGTTTGCAACAATTATACAAAAATTTGGAAGAAAACTTCTTTTTTTGAGATATTCTTGGGCTAGCGCAGTCTGGGTGAAATGAGTCTGCAGCTACCTGGGGCTTGTGCTCTTTCTCTTCATGTGAACTGAAAAACTTGATGGGCACATTTATAAAGCTGACCGTGGTTTTCACAATTTCATAGAATCATAGAAATATTTAGGTTGGAAGGGACACTTAAGATCATTGAGGTTCCCAGGCTTTTGCAATAGTCCTTATATTTACAGTGGTGAATGCCCCTAGAATTGGTAATATTTCTGAAAGTAGAATCAATTTTTCAAGAGCAGGACTGTAACTAAGCACATTACAGCCATGCTGAACTCAGCGAGTGAACAAGGCTCTCTGAGCTGGCTCCTAAACCCAAGTGGATATTCTGTAAGGCAAGGATAAAACACTCTGTATTTTCTATATTTAAACTCTCAGATCGGGAGTAGGCTTTCTTAGACACAGTGCAAGGAGTGGGCTTTCTTACAAAGACCACATACTTCTGCTGCAATATATGGAGACGCTGAGGTAGTGTCTCCCACCTCTGCTCAGAGGCTTGCCTCAAGACCTGTATAAAGGCAAAAGAATGAACAGGAGTGAAGCTCACATGTCCTATTAGTCAGAAGGATATAAACAGGCTTGAAGGAACAAGACAATTACTGCAAGTGACAGACAGTTATCCACATACCAGTCACCTCAACAATGTCAGATTTCCTCGCAGACAAAAGGGCAAAGGGGTTTTAAGTATGAAGGTTAAGTAGACCATTCTCTTAGACATTTTAGGGATGGATGTTAAGGGAACCATTCTCTCAGACATATGCCAAACCTGGGAGCAGTGTGGAAAAAAAAAAAGCATGATGTTTCTGGCACTCATGGGTCAGAAGAAGGTTAGAATCCACCATGTCAAAACCAAAGCAAGACACAGAGGATAAGAGAGAGGATGAGTACCTGACAGCTGAAGTAACAAAAAAAAAAAAATGGGAGCAAAAGGAGGTGACAAGGGTAAAGCACTTTATGGGGCAGAGCAGTGCCTTTTTCCCTCAAAACACCAAAGGCTGAGACATGCTTTTGGCTATTATTAATAACACTATTTCTTTTTAAAGTAAGAATCAACTACACCTTTTAAAGAGTAACTGTAAAATTATAAATGCATATATAATTATATACTATATGCCAACATTTTTTGATTGTTAGAAGCATAAATATCTACAGAAATTTCTATTTTCTTTTATTTGTTTAAGCAAAATCTGATGACTTTTCCCATTGTTCTGTCTCAGGGTAAAACAGTGTATTGCATATAAATATATACAGTGAGTGTGTGCTTCCTTTAATTCACAAATCCTTAGCTTTTCTTTGGCTGCTCTTACATAAACTGCTAAATATTTTGTTTAATGTAAATGATAGAGAAATAGCAAATTGACTAATAAAATTAATACATTTCTCATGATCTCCTATGTATCAGTGAAATAATCACTTTTTCAGTGGTCACTGCATGTTTTTCACCCGTATTCATCAAGGCTTGTTATCCATGCTCCTGGTGTTTTTAAGAAGCGTTTTCATATCCAAATTTTTTTCCTCTTCAGATCAGTTCTGGAATTCCTTCTCCATCACACTTTGCTTTCCTCATTTCCTATGATTAACCGTATCATGTCTCATAGTTTCCTATCTGGTATGTAAACACCTCCCCATTAGTAGTTTGGCCAGGACACTTTTTGTAGGACTTCATGCTGCTGTTTGATAAGATAGCAGGAAAGAAGCTATTTTCTGATTTAAAGATAGGGTATCTCTCCTCACTGTTTGTGTGGCAGTTAAAAACTTCTAAAAACATTTGTATTCCCATTAGTACTCTGATGGCAGGGCACAGATAAAACATGTCAAATTTTATCAACGTGCAAGAATTTCCTCAGTTCTTAAGGTGTAAACCAACCCCTAATATGTCAAGCATTAATTCTTTAGGTAAACCAAAAGTCACAGAAATTAAGGGACCTGTAGGGTGGTGGAGACCGTAGAACTAAAAGGCAAAGACAAAATCTGGCCTCATTTGCTAAGTTTTACATCTAAAAAAGGGCTGGCAGAAGCTGAGTGGTCTCACAATTGTTGGCAGGGTGGCAACTTCACAGGAATTTCTTGGTGAAGAAGAAGTTTTCAGCTATAAAAACTGACAAGGTTTACAGTTATAAACTGATTCTCCAGTATCATTAGTATCTGACCACCAAGCATGCTGTGTCACTTAGACTTTTTTGTGAGGTGTACAGGGACAGGTTTACTAACAGCATTGTCCCCAATTTCCTAGCATTGTGTGCTTCACACACAAGAAGTATTTGTTTTCTGCTTAAATTAATTCTTTTTATAAATAAATACAACTCCAGAACAGTGTGGTATACTTTACAAAAGTATCTGTGAATATGTGGAGCCACCTCCCATTGCATCTGGGGGAATGACTTCAATATTTGGGCTAGTATTTCCTAAGAGCTCCTGTGTGCTCCCTTTCTCAGGCATAACAGCAGTATTTAATAGTAGGCTCATGACCTTTTCTGGGACTGTCCATGCAGATTAAAAAAACTGCAGTACTTTTTGCAAGTGTGTAATCTTTTCCTCAGCCACGTCCTGTCAGTCTTCATCTGATGACTTGGTATCATTAAGGTTGTGTTTATGTGGCCCTTAAGCAGTGTGCTGTCACCTGGTACCAACACAATGGTTGACAAATCAGGAAAAAAGCTGCCTCTGACTCCAAATAAAAATAGAGAACAACTTGTCCAGCCCTCCACATTGCCAGTCTAAAACTAGCTGGGGTGCAGCCACCAAAGCTGTAGTGTCAGCTTTGGGCTGGTAAACTCTTCCTATGTGCTCTTTGTATCCCAAGGAAATCATCACTCATCTATGGCTATGAATAGTCAGAAGCTGAAATATAGTTTTATATTTAAACCAGACATTGTTTATTTAAAAGAGAGAGTGAGAGACAGAAGATACTGACAAAGCCAAGAAATAAAATACAAGCCCAACCAGAGACTTCCTAGAGGAAACTAAATATCATTGTGAAACAGTGGTAGCATTAACCTTCCATGGTGCTGTCTCCCTCTCTGGTTTTAGCAATCCTTGACAGGTCAACCAAAGGGGAGGCTGCTTTTCTTCATCTTCCAAAACATTTGGTATGGAGTTCCAAGAAGAGGCTGGGGCAATACCATCCCATCTCCCGCACAGGCTCCAGATGAGGAAGCAGCTCTGAACTGTGTTGTCTCAGCCACAGCAGCGGCTGCTGCTTGAGAACTGCTTTAAATCAACACGTGTACCAGATGCTTGGCCCCGCCAGCTTTGGCAGCTGCACCATCTGTCTCAGTCCCCGTGATGGAGTAGACTTGGTGGACTGCTTGTAATTCCCATGGGATCCTCTGCATAGAGCATACATTGCCAGGAGTTGCTACCTGGACTCTGCCAGAAAAATGCAAGGAATTAATCCATCTGAATGCCCCTGGGCAACAACGAGGGTAATATCTGTTACAAACTGTTTCCCTCAATCTGCATCCCAGAAGAGGTAATCTTTATTTTAATGCAGAACTCCCAGTTGTGATGACAGCCTTGGATTTTAAATATACATAGGCTTTTTAAAGTTCTACCAATTCCTTCTTTCTTGTATCTTTTAGCTGAAGTCTGGAGAAATTGTTATCACTTGCCCTTGGAATTCAATGCTTCTCTCTTTCCAAGCTGCCTGAAGGATCTTCTCCTTATCTCTCCTTTCCACTAAAGTCAGAAGCATTGTGTTCTTGGAAGGAGTACCCTTGAGTTGGTTGTGGGTGAGTATTTTATAGCATCAATCAATACAGGAAACATCCTCATTCTCTGGCAGCTCCCAAATAGCAGACTGTCGCTTTTCTAGGAAATCCGCTAGATCTTTTCTGTCAGTTCCAGCTAAAGATACTGAGATTTATTCACATCAAGAGTCTGGTTTAAATACTAGCTTGTTTCTGAGAGCTTCAGCACTCTGAACATGGATTACATGGTTCATTTTAACAGATCTCTGTTTAGTCTGCATGCAGAAGGCTTTTGTGTCAAGCCATTGATCTGTGCAGTCAATCTGATTTCCCCCATGTAGAGCTTTACTACTCACTAACTTTGCTAGAAGCCAAACACCATCCATAAGACAAATCCAAGATCTGCATTAGTAATTGGTATCTAAAGAAGCAATATTACTATTTCCTTTTCATTCTTTTTTTCTCTCTCTTACTTTGGAAATCAGTTGCCAGGGGTGGTGGGGCAGACAGAGGGAGAAGAGAGGATTGGCACAAAAGACATCTGATGATATGACATTCAATAGAATTGATTCAGCCCTCTGAGGTACTTTTATGATCCAGAGTAAAATCCCAGAGCTGTAAAGGCTTAGCAATATGCAAGTCTATAAATTATTTTCTTTACTGGGGGACATTCTCAGTAAAAAGACAGAGGAGAGCAGGAGAACTGCATTCTGCTTCTGCCACCACCAGCACTGACCTGTGCTGGCCAAACCACCCCAGCTGTTGCTGCCTCCCAGCCCTCTCCTTATTTTGTGCATTTAAATTGGGGTGGAGGGATATAGCATGTGTTTAAAAAGAGGTTTAAATCTCTTCAGATTGCTTGCAGCACAAATTAATATTAACCATAAATTCCAAGGCAAAGAGTGTGTGTCACAGGCTGCAGTGGCTCCTGGATATGTCCCCCAGGGAGGCACATCATTTCCCAGCATGGTGTGGTGGGGAGCACTGTGTACCTGACTGCTTTCCCTACCTTTGCCTTTGAAAGGTTTGCAGGCAACAGTGGTAACAGTTGGGAGATGGAAGAAGGTCCTCTCCTTTGGCAGCCTGTTCATGTGGAATTGAGGAAGTGAGGATGGTGCTACAGCTGCCCTTCTGCTCTCTTTAATGTCACCTGTGAGTAACAGACAGGCAAGACTGCTGGGTGCAAAAGGCCTGGCTGGGCAAACTGTGCCTCTGCACAAGTCATAGGGATGGGAAAAGAAGCAGAAATGTGGCTGGGAGGGTGCAGAATAGAAGAGGACAGGAGACAAAACCCCCACAGAATTGAATGGCAGCATGACTGAGGGCTTTGAGGATAAGAAACAAGATGATGTAAGGGCAGAACAAGGGCAGACATCTAACGACAAGTTCTTTTCCATGAGACTTTAATCACAAAAGCTGACATTCTCTATTGAATGCTACAGCCTTCTGCTGATGACCACAGTGCCACTAAATTCATTAACATCTTCAAGTCATACTTAATTATAGTTATTAATTGTCTCCTTTTCCTCTGTTACTTTCCTCCTGGATTTAATTTCTTCATTTCTTTTTCTGGTTTTGCTTTTTGTTGTTCACTTTCCCCTCTCTTTCCATTTCCATTAATTTTCTGAGATTGCAAAGATTTTATTAAAACGTTTATATAAAAATAAAGCATTCCTCAGTGAGTGCCTGATAAGATGAAACTACGTGCTAGTTCATGTTAGATGTATTACAGGAATGATATCTTCCCTGCAAAGTTCCAGATCGCACTGTGCTGAAGAGATGAAGTGTGGAGAAATCCACAGATACCCACTCAGTGACCCTCAGATGCTCAAAATAAAATGAGACAAGGGTGCAATGAATTTTGCTGTTACCTTCAGGCCATGTTGGGATTATACCCACCCTTCTTTCACTGGACGTCCTGAGGAACAAGCAACCTAGCTTGTGATGGAAATAACTGCACAAATTCTCTACCAGTCAGAGCTCCCCCACTCCAGGCACCTCCAGCTCTGGGCACTTTCTGGGCAAGCCATCTCTAGTACCTTGTTCCAGGCTAGATCTTCATCAGGAATAAATCAGATTAGCTTCACTGACTGCAGGGAAATCATATCAGTGTAAATCAATTCAGAATGTGATAAAATCTTCTTGAACCTAATTGAAGTGGGCTTCATTAGGAAACTTTCAAGAGTCTAAATTGATTAAAATTAGAAGGTTATTATTTGAAATAAACTGCAAGAACCACATATATGGCAATTTTTACCTTTTCCCTTTTACAAATTAACCACAAATGAGTTATAAATTTATCACATGCACTTGCTATTTGAAGTCGGTGGAAACTATGAATAATTTAATCCTCAAATTGTGTATCTTCAGGACTTATTAGAATTTGGTATTCACAGTCTCAGATATTTATTTTTGTTTTGACTGAACATACAGATCAGTGATGGATTTCTGCTCATTAGTATGAATTTTATGTTGTTGCACATAAGATTTACTATCCCATAAATAATATCAGCAAACTCATTTGTTAGTATAGCCTGACAAAATGAACATGAAGAGTATAAGTGCAGCTGAATATAATGTAGTTAGAAACTGAATATTCACAGAATTTGACCTTTTCAAAGCCTCTTTCTATGAGTCCAGCTTTAGTATGCTGCAAAGCAGTCAAATCTCTAATGTATTTGTGAGAAAACTGAATTTATGTTCCTTCACACCTTTATAAATAGTCTCAAAGGGAATTGAAAGTATATGCTGATGAGATGCTGAGAAGGTAACAGCTGGGGGAAAGGTGGAGACAAAGAGCTGGGCAGAAGGTGGACCTCTGGCACATGATGAGAAAATAATAAAGTAAATTCAATCTGTAAATGTGCTGGGGGCAGAGGGAGGCAGCACCTGCTCTGAGGCCACATGGTGAGCCAAAAGTCAGAATAGCCACTGCTGGTTAGAGATGATTGCAGAGGTTAGAGAGGTCAGGAGTTGTCTTCTTTTTTCCACCCTCATCCCCAAGCTCTGCCCATTTCTCGCTGTGGCTCCTTTTTCTTGTGGAAATTCATAGCATTCCCACATGAATCTTTCTGGTGGTTTTCCAGAGCTGAAGCAGCTCTGGGGTACCACTGCTGTCAAGCCTGACCCAGGGACTCAGCGTGGTGACCTGAACCTCCTCAGGGAGTCCATGGGGCTTTGCAGCCCTCTAGGGGAAGCCTGTGCCACTCTTCAGACAGCAGTATTTTGCTTCTCCTGGGTCAATTTGCCTCATTTGAAGCCTTTTATGTTTGCCCTTGAAATAACTTCTGAAGTAGAAATCTCTATTTGCTCTCATTTGATATTGTTTTTCTCAGGCAGTGGCTGTTTGGTACAGCATTACTGTGGTATTGGAAACAATATTACACCTATCTTGAAATTAGACAGTTTCTGTCCAAGTACGTTCAGAATTTGCTGGAAGCCCACCTACCTGAGCTCCTTGTAAAGGTATATTAAGAGGCAGACTATAAATGGCTCATTTCTTTCAATATGCAACCAGGAAGAATCATGTTATGTTTTATAATTAAATGGTTAAAAATCCTTTTGTGGCTTTCCATAGGTTTTTTTCCTTTGGCTGTGGGATTTTGTTTGGGTTTGGGAGATTTTTTTATCTTTTGGATGATAGATGCTTTGACGCGATGGGTTTAATCACAGAATCATAGAATAGTTTGCACTAGAAGGGACCTTTTCAGATTATCTAGTACAAAGCCCTTGCAGTGAGCAGAGACATCTTCTATGAAATCAGGTGGCTCAGAGTCCCAGTCCAAACTGACCTTGAATATTTCAAGGGATGCAGCATCTACCACCTCTCCAGGCAACCTGTGCCAGTATTTTACCACTCTCTTTCTAAAAAGTTTATTCATTATATATAGTCTAAATGGGCCCTCCTTCAGTTCAAAATCATTACCCTCTGTCCTGTTGCAACAGGCTCTGCTAAAAAGCCTGGTCCCATCTTCCTTATAAACCCCCGTAGGTACCAAAAGGCTGCTGCAAAGTCTAACTGGAGACTTCTTTTCATTGATCTGAACAATCCCAACTCCCTCAGCTTGTCTTCATAGAAGAGGTACTCCAGACCTCTGATCAACTTCGTGGCCCTTTTCTGGACTTGCTCCAGGAGGTCCACATCGTTCTTAAGTTGGGGTCCCCACAGCTGGACACAGTATTCCAGGTGGAGTCTTACAAGAATGGAGTAGAGGGGGAGAGTCACCTCCCTTGATCTGCCAGTCACACTTAATTTGATGCAGCCCAGGATACAGCTGGTTTTCTGGGCTGCAAGCACAAATCACTGGCTTATGTCTAGAATTTCATTCACTTAATACTTGTCTGTTTCCTAAAATAGATGTGTCATAAAGCAGCAAAAAGGCCAGTGTAAGAAATTTATTGTTACATGGCGATCTTGATGAAATTATTGATATGTGCTCAACTTACTTTCAGAGTTTCTGTTGCTCCTCCTTTTTTGATGCTTCAGACTGTCTCTTTTCCTAGATTATTTCTATTGAAAGATGAGAAAAATTTAAAGCCCTAGTTTACAATCTCAGCTGAGAAATGAGTCATACCATCATGGACACTTCCCAATAATGCTGCAAGATTTGTGTGCATGATTTATAGTAATAATTTGTAGGAGAAAGGAGAAACTAATTGTAAGTATATGTCATGGCAATGTTTCTCAATGAAAGAAAGATAGAAACACTGTCAGGGGAAAATGAGATCTCAAAGACCCTTTAGGAGAGAGGGAGTAGATGACAAAAACAAAAATAAGGGTAGTAATGGGGGAGATAAAGATGTCCTCAAGAAGTTGTGTCCTCTTGGACTGAGCCTGCATTTGGAATTCCTCTGAGAGGAGGTTGTTTGTATAGCCCGCTGTTGTTAAATAAAACATTCACAAACTAGGTCAAGATTAGAGCTATGAGACACTAACAAAACTGGATGATGAGAAGTTCTTTTATGTTGTTGAATAAATACATCAAGACTCATGAGCTGAAACTGTTAAAAATTATTTGTTACTAACTCTAAAAGTTAAAATGTGGGTGATATGAAAGAAAACTCTGAAAAAATTCTTTGGGCAGAGCAACTATCCAGAGTATGGCTGTACAACTTTGGTTGAAGCTCTTCAGCTTCAGGAACTTGAACTTTGAAGAAATTTTATAAGTATTAAAGGTTTTACAGAGACTTGATGGACATATTAAGCCTTTACTGTAGAAACAGAATTGGCAATTAAACAGGAAACCATTCAAATAAACAAGGTTTATTTTATTGTATCAGTACTCAGCCTGTATGATTCAAATTACACAGTGTAAGGATTGTTGGGAGTGGCTTGGCAGAACTATTGGAAGCAAGAAAAAAAATTACTATCAGTCAATTTGTGATAGGCAAAGCAGGTATCAACATGCTGAAGGCATGTTATTGAACAAGACCTATCCCAAGTCACTCTTTTAGTTCCCACCAAGCTTCACTGCCATGTTTACAGAATCACAGAATCTTTTAGGTTCCAAAAGACTTCTGAGATGATTGACTCCAACCTTTCACTGATCACCACCTTGTCAACATGGCACTAAGTACCACGTCCAGTCATTTTTTGAACACTTCCATGAATGCTGACTGCACCACCTCCCTGAGCAACTCATTCCAATGTTTAGCAACCCTTTCCACGAAGATATTCCTCCTGATGTCCAGCCTGAATCTCCTCTGGCTCAGCTTGAGGGTATGTTCTCTCATTCTATTGCTAGTTGCCTGGGAGAAGAGACCGATTTCCATCTCCCTACAACCTCTTTTCGGGTAGTTGTAGACAGAGATAAGGTCACTCCTAAGCCTTCTTTTCTCCTTTTCACAACTTTAGTTGTGGTCTAGTTCTAGATCCTGACAGTGCAGGTCTGATGTAGGATTGTTATGGCAGGTCAGTTTTTCTGTGGGGTTACTACTGTGTCATTTCTACTGTGTGCCCCTGGTGTTAATCTCACATTTTACTCACACTTTTATTTCAATTTTTCTATATCTTAAGGACAGAATATCATGCTTATTGAAAGGTTATTCAATACCTAGCATCATGCAACCGGTTTCCAGAAGTGCCACTGGATGCTATGCTAATATGGATGATCAAAGGAGTGTGTTTATAAAATATACATCAAGAGCTTGATCCAGAACTTGTCAGTCCATGGATTTTCATTGAGATTGATGGTGTTAGTATGTTCCAGAATGTGCTCTGTCAGCTGAAGGATCTACTTTCAGGATGTACTTCTGAAGGACCATTCCTGCAGTCTGGGTTGCTCCAGCATGTCTAAACAATATTTACTGAATAGCCCAATAAATTGTAAATTATGAAAGCAAAGTGCTAATTAACCACGGGGCATTCACAAATCTACACATCAGCATTTGGTCACATACTCTGAATTTGGTTAGATAAATGCAAACTCTGTGAAAAACACAGTATTACTTAGTTTCTGGCAGAACACACAGAACACATTTTATTGTTTATCTGTTCATTGATGAATGAATATGGATGTACCTGTTTGACATAGTGAAGGGACACTAATCTGAGCCGTGAGGTGAACTGCTGGCAGATTGGCAACTGATTAATGATGTTACACCCCTCAGCAAGTTGTCCCGTTTTCACAGCTCCCTTTTTACTGTTTTTGCCTGCTCATTGAGCTCACCGCAGCAGGATCTGCCTCTACATCTGCACACAGCCAAGTTCTGGATGGGGAGCGCTGGGATTTTTACAAGATATTGTTGCCTGTAACAATGAAATTACCTGAACAGGGTTAGACTGGTGGACTGGGGTCAAACCCACGAGACTTTTAGACCTGATGGAGACAAGTCTCTCCGGGAAGAGCCAGAGCCTGGCCTTCGGGCACTCTCGCTGCCTGCCCGGTTCCTGCTTGGTTTGCAAACTGAGCACCTCAGCAAGCAGCACCGGGCGGGTTACAGCAGTTCGCAGCCAGTGGTGTGGGGGACAATTGTTCGCCAGCCAGTTTTACTGCCCAGCATCAGAACACCAGCGCGGCTGATCAGCGGCGGCGGCTCGGGCGGTGCCGGCAGAGGGAGATGTGCCGGCAGAGGGAGATGTGCCAGAAGGGGGAGATGTGCCATCAGAAGGAGCTGTGCCATCAGACGGAGCTGTACCATCAGAAGGAGCTGT
>VWZF01006093.1:1490630-1532700 GCA_013396755.1 Sclerurus mexicanus
AACAAACCAAATGAAAAAAAAAAAACAACAGGATGCAATAAAAGGGAGAGGTCCTCTAAGCAGGAGGTTGTTAGCTTCATTAGCAAGCCTAAACTATAATGAGAGGCAGAGGGGCTAAAACACCTTTTGCCTGCCAGTTTTTATGTGAGATGTGTAGCTTTTTTCCAAAGGAAAATGAAAATGTCCCTGACACTTATATTTGGGGGAAAAAGTGATTTGGGAAGGTGAGAGGTGGGAGGAGGGAGTGGGGAGGGGGATGTAAAAAGAAGTGTAGTCTGTGTGCAGTGGAAAATTCAGAAAATGATCAGTTGTCAGAAAGGACAGAAATTGTGAGTATGGATGACCACAGGGAGAGGATGGAGGAGGGGTGTGCAGAACCCTATGTACATCAAGGTGGTTAATAAATGCAAGTGTGAGGAGACAGAGAAATTCGGGTGCATGAATCCCAGGGAGAAGCCGGGGAGTGCACAGAAAAGAAAGCAGTGGGAACAGGAAATGCAAACAAGGCTGGAAGCTGGAAGGATTTGGACCCTCCTTTTCCAGTATGCTGAGTGATTCTTGGGCTCTCTGGACTGCTCATACAGTTACCTTCTTCTAGACTACAGTTACTGCATAGTTAGGTTGGCTCATTCTTCTGCCACCTGAAAACTTTTCCTAGGTGTCACAGATTTCCTGGCATGCAGCAAACCAAACAGCAATTTCTTAGGTATTCCAGCCTATGTGTTGTGTGCTCCAAATCCTGAGCAATATCACTGCAGAGTGATTGCCAGCACTTTTGGGAAGAAGCAGCTGTGCTGTACATTAACTTTTCTGCATGTACAGAAAATCCAGGCTCTCCCAGGCACATCTGTACTCACAGTGTGTGAACAGTGGAGGTCAGTATGAATTTACTGTGGAGGCACCACACAGCCTGTGCCAGGCAGTCTTTTCATACAGACCTTTTAAAAAGGCTGGGGTTTGCTTGTTTTTCTAAGAGCTTCCAAGGTTTTTTTGTTGAGAGATGTAGAATTAACACATACTTCTGGCTCTCAATCAAGTAGGCCACTGTCACCTCCTAGGAAAGCAGTACTGAGACACACAGCAAAAAACAGTATGTCCAGTTTATTTCTTTTCTCCTCTGGATGCTCCTAAGACATTTTCTTGTGTTGCCTCATGTGAGGATTGGTTATGTCCTATTTCCTGCCCTCTCTATGCTGATGCTCTGTGACCTGCCACACAATACCAAAAAGGAAATCCCTTCAAGGAAATAATCTCCTCCAAGGAAATAGCAGCTGAGTGGTTACAGTTCTCTGCTTGTCATAGCAATAAAAGTCGGGAGGCAGAGCCTGGAGGAGCAGATGATCCACCAGGATGTAAAGACGAAGCCTGGCACTCAACTGGGTGGGATGTCCTGGAGGCCATCTGGTTTGCTGTCCTGGCTGAGCCCTGGAGCGTGAGATCTGTGTGTAATAGCTGCCTCTGATTTATGTCTGCAGTAGCAAAAGTGCTGGGCAGCAAGGGGTAAGTGTTCTTGCCTGAATGGCTTCTAGAAGGCAAATGCCTTGATGGAACAAGAGGAGAGGAGATGAGCTAGAAAGCTGTCACTTGATTTAATTGTGCCACTGACCCTGTCGGGATGTGAGGGTAGACAACCTGATGTATTGGGTTACAGCTCTACAGAGAGCAGCTTGAGCTTGAGCTTTCCTTAGTCGATCCTGGTGCAAATGGAAACCTCTTTCTCAGACTTCGGAGTTGCAAGCAGCTACACAAACAGGCAGACATCTCTCTCCTTCCACTACCATGTCCTAATGCTGTGTGCTTACGGGAACCATAGGTTTGAATGGATCTTTGTGAGTATTCTTCATCTGGTCTTTAAGCTATGTCAGTCTTTGTCATCTGAAGACTAACTTATGGTAATTGCATGCAATTCCTGAAAATATACTTCTGCTTTTACTGTGGTCTCCATAGGGCCTTCTTCAAAGCTACCACAAGATTTACCTCAGTTGTGACTCCCTGCTCTCAGATTACAGCTTGGCTGCTAGTGAACTGAGTCTATTCTATGTTTTCCATAAGGACCAAAGCAATGGAAGACATAGCAAATGCCATATTGATCTAGCTGATTAGTGTTTTGCAACTTAGCAGATACAATTGTCAGAACAGCAAACTTTCTAGAGAAAGGATTTTCTTTTCATCCTTGTTTGTGTCATTTCTAACACAATAGAGTCCAAATCCTTACTGTGTGCTCTATTAAAGATCAACAAATTACCATACTTTCTTGGTAGTAAAGAGAATAAAGCAGACAAGAAGGAGATGAAGCTTTAATTCTAAGGGCAGTACAGAGGAAATGACTCAGAAGAACATTCTGGGGTCCAGGGCACCTGAGTTTGCAGGTAGTATAAATGATCTCTTATAAGATTCTTCATTTTCATGTACACAGTGCAGGACCAGCATCCAAGGGGGAAAAAAAAAAAAAGTCTCTTATCCCATCAAGAATACTCCTCACAGTGCTGCAAGCATTTGTGTTTGGATATGTGCTATTTCTAACCTACGTGAATGGATCCAGACAAATGTTCCAATGTGAACCAGCTAAAATATTAAGACTAAAGTGTTTTGAAAGCAGAATAAGCTCTGTATGTATTAGCTGGAGAGGAGCAGATATCTGGAACAAATGGAGTTTCAGAAAATGTTTTCTGGGAGTGTGATGTAATGAAGTACCAGGGAGAAGGTAGATACCTTATTTAATTAGACACTCTCTTTGTCTGCTCTGTTATTTGTTTCTTTTCCTATTGGTTATTTATCTTAGAAAGTAATGCAGAAATTAACTAGAACAATGTACAGAAAAAGTGACACTCATGGAAATCAAATGCTGATTGTATTTACATAAATGTGTGGGCAGAAACGTCTATGCACAAGTTTTTGTTGACCACTTTGCAATAGATCTGCTTTTCCTCTTGTTTATTAATTTAAGCAAGCATATGACTTGTTCTGTGCAATTCTGCTGCCTTTTTTTTTTTTTTTTAAGGAGAGGCAATTCACCATGTGGTTTGTGTTTTGTAGGAATGCAGTAAGTATTTATGTAACTCAAAGACTTTCTTGGTAGCTGAAAGTCATGTTTGTACAACTGACAAGTTATAACATGCTCATTTTTTATTCCCACTGGGTCCTGGGGATGTTTAATCAACGGTGTAGTCTGAACAAGTCTGGAAAATTAGTGTTGTTAATTAATAACTATTTCTGTTGCAAAGATTGAGATGTTTCGAGTCAACATATGCAGAAGAAAAACACATACTGTGAATATTTTCCTATTTCAAAAATATAAATATTTTATTTAAAACGTTATAAATAATAAACATTTTCCAGCTGATGTGGTAAATAAATGCCACCAAACCATTCATCATAAATAATCTTTTCAGTCTGCGGTTGTTTCTGTTTGCAAACTACTGATAAAACATATTTAAGTCTTAGAAATTTTTGTGGGAGGACATGTATGTCAGTTAAAGGCTTCTTCTCCTGCTTTGGCTATTTGTTCTTTATGGTTGGTAATAGGGTTTCATCAAGTCCTGACAAATCAGATTGCTTCTCATCTCTGGTCAGCTGAAAATTTAAAAGAAGTGAATCTGAGTATCATTAACCATAGCTGATTAAGCAGTGACTATATATACTTGAAGTTAGCAGGTTAGCTGCCCAGATACCTCAGTGTAGAGGGTTGACCCTGGCTAGATGCCAGGTACCCACCAAAGCTGCTCTATCACTCCCCTCTGCAACTGGAGAGACAAGAGAAAATATAATGGAGGGTTCATGAGTTGAGATAAGGATCAGGAGAGATTACTCATCATTTACTGTCATAGGCAAAACAGACTTAAAGTGGTGATATTAATTAAATTTATTACTAACAAAATCTGAGCTGGATGATGACAAGAAAATAAATCTTAAGAACACCTTCCCAACATGACTCCCTCTTTTTCAAGTTCTGCCTCCTCCCCCCCAGCAGTGCAGGGAGACAGGGAATGGGGGTTACAGTCAGTTCATCGCAGGTTGTTTCTGCTTCTCCTCAGAGAGAGGAGTCCTTACTCTGCTCCAGTGTGGGGTCCCTTCCATGGGCAACAACTCTTCACAAACTGCTGCAACGTGGGTGCAGTCTTTTAGGCACAGGCTGCTCCAGCATGAGTCCCCCACAGAACAACAAGTCCTACCAGGAAAACCTGCTCCAGCATGAGCCCCTCTCTCCTGTTTCAGCTTCACCATCACGGGCTGCAGGGAAACCTCAGCTCCGGCACCTGGATCACCTCCTCTCCCTTCTCCACTGACCTTTGTGTCTGCATAGTTGTTCACATGTTCTCACTCTGCTCTTCTCTGGCTGGAATTTCATCTGTGCAATAACTCTTTTTCCTTCTTAAATATGTTATCACAGAGGCCTTACCATCATTTCTTGATGGGCTCAGCTTTGGCCAGTGGGGGCTCTGTCCCGGAGCCTGCTGGCATTGGCTCTGCTGGACCTGGGGGAAACTTCTGGCAGCTTCTCACAGAAGCCATCCTGTATCCCACCTGCTACCAAAACCTGGCCACACAAACCCAATACAAACTTTGTGTAACTCCACTTCAACACTGTTCGTGATTTGTTCTATAGCCAGTTTGACAATAAAGAAACAGACATTCTCAGGAAGTTATTTTATAAAGCAAATATAGCTATGAGTGAGCAAATTCAGGGAAATTGAATTTGATAATAAATGTGGAAATTAAAAAGACCCTAAAATCAGCTAAAATGTATTTATTTTTCTGGCTGTAACATTCATACTGTGCTTGCTGCTACCACTGGCTTCTTTTTTATATAGAATGTACACCTGACTAATTGATACTAAACCATGTTCTTGCTGTTACATAACTTCATCATCCAACTTGTCCTGTCTTTATCATGCCCTGATTTTTATTGGTTTCATTCAGTAGTTACACACTGTCTGTATGTGTGGTGCCTTGCAGCTGGATGGGTGCTGCCTGCTGACTTGTGCACTGTGGCTCCCACTTGCTCCAGACATCTATGTACACCACAAACAACATAATTACAGCTCTACTATGCTCTACTGTGGTCTACTATGTGATTTGTTTGAAAATGAAAATTATCATAGAATTCCAAATGAATTCTGAATGTCTGTACCATTTTACAGAAATCTTAGTATCTGCCTTTATTGCTTGAAACAAGGTTTTTCTTGAGAAGCACCAAAGGATGATCCTCTGGAGGATCATCTGCATTGGATATTCATGATCCTATGTTTTTTTAATTGTGCTCATTTATGCAGAGGCTGCAAAAATATTTATTAATAAATTGAAAAGATGATAGCATACACTGCTTTTAGACATTGGAATTTGTCTGCCATGCGGTCTCTTGATAATTAAAGACTATCACCAGCCGTGGGCAGGGGCAGAGTTGGTGTTTGCTTAGGATGACAGACTGCTAAAGGCTATGCCCCTCCTGCTTACTTTGCCCATGGCAAAACTGGTAAAGTCACTATAGGAAGTGGAGCTACTGTGTGAGGATGAAAGTGCATGGGCACAGCCCAGTCCTTCTCTCTACAGCAGCAAACCTAGCAAATTTTGTACCTTCACAATCTTCCTGTGGTGGCTCTGCCCCTTACCATGGTCACAGCCCTGGGTCCTCCATCCTTGGAGTGGCAAAATTCAATTTTGGTAATGCATCTGAGGAGCCTTAAGCTGTCTCTCTATACTGCAACTCCACACTTCATGATTAAAATTTTTTTTTATCCTCCAACACAGAACCTTTTCTGCTGATGACCTCACAAAATTTTATGCATGGCTTCTTCAGCCTGAAAACAAGCACTTTAGGGATTATTGAACTGCAGTGTATCCAGTTTTTATCCAGCAATACAGATGATAGAAAATCCTGAAAATTATGATCTTGATGGGTGAAAACAAGTGGTGATGTAACTAAAAGAAATAATATACCATGTCTTTCAATGAGTATGAAGAGCTAGGTTATGAATTGCATAAGGTTACTGATCGAAAAGTTAACACAAGACTTGACCTGAAAATGAGAACTAACCAACAAATTATTATATAATTATAGCTATTAATTTTAGCTCATTTGACATTTGTTCAGTTCACCCTCTATAAAGATTGTTAGACTGCACATACAATCACCTTTTCACTTACCTGTTAAGGCTAGTGGGGAAGGAATGTAATTAACTCATAATTTGTTAATGACTGCATGATTCTGAGACAAACTTGACATAAAATCCAAATTCTAGATCTGGAGCCAGAGACAGACACCCTTAAAGGTCCATACTTGCTCAGAGAAAACTCAGGGATTAATTTATTTTATAACTATTTCTCAAAGATCAAGTAGGCTAAATAAATATACTCATCTTCAACACCTTGTTCCCTAGGCTATATGCAACACTCCACTGTTAACTTTAAACTTCCATATTCTCTTCTAAAAATAGATAAATGGCTTGGCATCAAAACAGGCCCCACTAGACAGCTAATGTAATATCATTTTATCATGCAGCTTTGGAAAACATTTGCACAACTAAATATTTAAGGGTTGTATAGATGTTTCAGATGGTCCAGCTGAAATGTATGCAAAAACATTCTATAATTACTGAAACGCTTAAACATCTGCTTCAGGGTAATCCGCTTTCTTGCAAGATTCAGGTAGATGTCAGAAGTAGAATCCTGACTGAGCCGTGCCTCCCTTTGATCCTTGTCAGACTTAGAAAGCATTGTGGTGACTCTTTTTGGAAGTTAATGACAAATTCGTCCTGGTCTGAGGGGCAGCAAGGCTTCACTCAGCACAGGCACCTGCTGCTGGCAGGGCTGTATCACCCAGTCAGGGCAGGGAAGGGAAGGGACAGCCCAGCACCTCGGGATCATTGACGGCTCCTTGGTAAGACCAAGAGTATTGAAATACCCTTGAGAGATCCGGGGGTTTTATTGTCATTGTTTGCAACTGGGTGTCAGTTAAGCCAGTAATTAGTAAGCAAATGATACTGAGCTTTTAAGGCCCATCTGGAGGAAAAACATGTAAATGGAAAAGGGAGAAGCACATTTAGCCTTAAAATTATCACTGATTTTACTACCATCAGTGCTGCATCTCATCTTCTTTATGGCTTTGCAGTATATGAAAGAATAGCTGCTCGACTCTGGTTAGATGTATTTTAAATGTAATTACCTTGGTTGCTCAGGCAGTCAGGCCCAAAACATTTAAAATGTCAGAGCATGGCATAGAGTATAGATGTTTTCCATGGCAACTGTAAATATTTGCTGTCTATTGTAACTGTTCTCTGAATATACAGTTTTGAAGTACTTATCCAAGCATATCTGGGATTTGTTAACTGGAAAGAGGTAGAATAAGGGGGTGCAGAAGCTATAAATAACACAGCACAAGCCCTGAGGGGTGTAATTGTATGAAACTTTTGACTACACAGCTTCTTCCAACTGCTTTTATGTGTGCTGTAGTTCAGTGTATCCTACCTGTATCTACTACAAGGTGGATGCAGTTCACCTCTGGAAATGAAGTGCTATGACAGTCCTGAGGGGAGCTGACACAAAGGATTGCTCTTTCTGTGGAGAGGACCTTGGCTGCCAGGTCTCTTCCAGGGCAAAGCAGGAGGATGGGAATGGAAGTAGGAAGTTTGGGAGAGTAGCTGTGTGTCCTGTGCATGGAGACCTTGCAAGAGTTGGTCTCAGTTTTGTTTGGAGGGTTGAAGAAGGCAGACAGGAGCTGGGAGAACCATGTGAGAAATAAAAGAATATGGTTTTATTACAACAAATAGTTCCTTAACTCAAGAATTATTTTCTTTAGGCGCAACGTAGAAGTTGTAAGGTATCAGGTCCTGTCTGGAACTGATACCAGGGACATCTGTGACCAGGAATAGGAAACTATGAAAGTCGATAAAGATATGGCTGAAACAGGCCCCTGATACGTGGCAAAATCCTTTGTGTGCAGAAGAAAGAGGTCATTCTGACCAGGAGACCCCGTCTCCCTGCACAGGGGAGGATACCAAACCCAATCAGAAGAAGAAGACCACTTCTCTCATTAAGCTAACAAGGCGGGACTCTAAGAATACATAAAAAGCAGGACTCCTGGGAGGAGGGTGTGCTTTTCAGACCTTCTTGGCTGGGGCACCCAGCACATGCTGAAATAGAAACTTTCCTTTTTCTGCTAAACTTCTTTATCTCACAGATATTTGTATTTTCACTAAATTGAATAAAATAGATTTTTCTAATAACCAGATGCACAGGACACAGCTCAAACGCCATGCAGCTGTCTCAGGGCTGTGTTCTTCCCCACACTAAATGAGGGCTTAAGGAAGAGTTTGGAAATCATCCTTTAATCTGTTGTTGACTGAGAGACTTCTGTGTGCCTTTAGCTTCGGTGTGACAGTGAAAAAGCTAAGGGCTGACTTGTTTCCCAGCTATAGCTTGTGATGGAAAACTGATCAATGTCTGGGGTTTGGTGTTGCAGATGAAGATGTGACTGGGACCCAGGAGTTCATGCTTGACAAAATTCAGTCTAGAAATTGAAACCCAGAGGTTTACTTTCCTTCATCATTTCTTTGTTATTGTTTGAATGGTGAGGACAAACAATTAACCAATGAATGCTGCAGATGGTCTTATATGTATGATTATTTTTAATAAATCAAAATAATTTTAATAGATCTACATGGTTTTAAGTCATTCCTTATTCAAGGATATTCTATAGTCTTGTCCATAAGAAAAAAGATTATGGCAATGGTTCATTCTAGTCTTTTAATGTGAAAGATTTGGTTGCTACTTAACATACAAAACCAAAATGAATATGTATCAAACAGGAGTTGAGTTTCCCACAGTGCTTGCACTCAGTCTGGTGGAAAGAAGAAGAGACAGGAAAAAAACCAAAATACACAAAAACTACCCTGTGAACTAAAAATAGGATGTGCATAATGATTTTCAACTGGTAGTGAAGGGGGTTTGATGAATTCCCACAGAACTGGGAAATCACCCATTCTCACAAGGTCAGTAGCCATGGGGTTTTTCATCCTTACTCCTCCCTCTTGAAATCCACCCAAGGAAAGAAAGGATATGGGGGAAGCATATGGATGAAAAAAAACACAAACAGAAAATATTTCTGGCTGCCTTGTGAGATTTGAAGTAATTTCCAGCTCTTGAACTTCTTCTACACAGCTGATCTTTTCCTCTCTGTGTGAGTAGAAGGTGCACATCTCAGTCCAAAATGAAAAAACAGTCAGGATGACTAGCTTCAAAGTGATACTTGCACATTGATTCCAAAACTTCTCTGTACCTCATCCTGGAACTTTAAGTGTTGTCTTTTCTGCTTGTTTAGCTAGGTCATTTTCATTTTGCTAAGGACAATCCCTACACTCTACTTGTGGCACAACAATTCTGTTTTGAAATCTTAAAGCCTGTATAAATATTTCTGTGGGGGTTTTAATGTGTGCCACCATGGTGCCCAGTCTCCAGTTGCATCAGGATCCTTTTGTGTAGGAACAGTACAAAAGCATGGGGAGAAAAACAGTGCCTTTCCAAAATATTAGCTGCTTAAGCAGCAAAATGCTTTCTTTTCATCTGACAAATGCAAACTTACAACACAGAAACATGAATTGAATGGGTAAATACAAGAATTGACTCTAGGTTTTATAATTGTAGACCCAAGTCTTTAATCACATGACAATCCAGCTGATCTCTCCTCTAGTTTTGGGTTGTTCTTTCATTAGCAAAAAGTATTTTCTTTGTTTTCTTCATTTTAACAGTGGTTGCTGCAGACACTCTTTAACAGATTACACTTCCTTCAATGTGATCAGCTGGTTTACTGTCATTCCCCTGGTGTGACTGGGGAATGGGTCATTTAAAAAGCTTAATAATGATAAGCATATGCAAAAGGACACTTATAAACCAAAATTTATTATAGCCTGATCTTTCTGAAATGTATATATATAATAAATACTTTCTGAAACCGACATTGTTCATCTAATGATACGTTACCTCAAGTTATCTTTAATATATGAGATTAATTGATACTTTTAGTGTGGGAAGAGTGTTAATGTTCTTATTAGCAATTATATAGAGATCACTTAGCAAAGTGATCTTATAAACTATTGCTTTGTAGGATTTTTTTGTAGGATTTAAAAGCAGTTGGGAACTCTTAAGGACCATATAGCTAATCTTTTCCATGTGACCAGAAAATGTGTTTCTATTGAAATGTATGTAAATTTGACACATCAGGTCAGTTCTAAAAAAGTAAAGAAAAAAGATTAGCAGTAACTAAATTGAATGAATTATGTACTTACTGGCAAAGAACACTGTTTTTTTCTAATCCCTTCTAAGGCTTTTTCTCTGTGTGCAAGATTATGGATAGTTTTCCTCAATATAATAATGTTTTCAAAGGTCCATAAAGACTGACACCTGAATCTTCTTACCTTTCAGGAAAAGAAATTATTTCTTAAAATAATGTGCCATTATTAACATTTTCACACTGGTTTGGAAAGAGATTAGAAAGTTATACCCTACCAGACGACAGTCAACATTCTGAGAACAAAACCTACCTCCAAAGAAAACGAAGAGATTTGTGTGAGGTCAGTGTCTCTGTAAATCACCCAAGAAAGGGTTTAGGTTGCCAACATTCTGGCTGCTAATAATAGGTAACCAAAACTCTTCCTACAGATATTTACTTTACATTTACTTTCTTATGAGTCAAACAGTGACAAATGGTATGGCCTTTTAAAAAGTCCCTCTCCAGGTCTCTTATAGCCCACTTCAGGCACTGGAAAGCTGCTCAAAGGTTGAGCCTTCTCTTCTGGAAGCTGAACAAGTCCAACTCCCTAAGCCTGTCTTCATAGGGTGCTCTAACCCTCTCATCATCTTTGTGGCCCTCCTTTGGACTCACTCAAACGCATTTCTCACTCAAAAATTTCTGCTCAAAACCATGAAGCTCTAATTATAATTTTTAATGCACTATTTATTTTTTTATTAGTATTAGTTTTTTATTTTAAGGAAAAAACTAAAGAAAATACCTCCTCTTGAATACACTCGATCTAAATTAAAATATTTTGAACTGCACTAAAACTTTTTCTCTGAATTCAGTTCAACATTTATGTGTTACGAATGGTTTCATGGATTTGTGCAAATGTTTTGTGGCTTTCCCTTACTCCATGGCCTGAGCTTCTTATTGCTTATATACCTCTCTCATGATGCATTATGGCACACTGTCATGGCAATCATGAACTGCAGAAAAGAGTGCTTAACTCCTAAGCAGGAGGGAGGGCTCTAGAATGACAGGTCCCATGAGGCACTTCAACCTCACAGGCTGCCACATCTTCATGTGGCCTTCGATAAACTTTTCTTCAGCTAGTTTTAATGCAAGAAAATGAAATATGCTGATAGGAAAATATTGAAATGTTTCTTTTAGATTTGGGGGGAAAAAACCTTTTTGCTTTTTTTTCCAAAACAATTCAAACAATTTCTCAGAATGTTTTGTTTTTCAGTCTGTTCATGGAATGAAAGTAACATCAAAATATTTCAGCTTAGAAAGCATTCGAATAAATGTTCATGGGTGTCTCAATTGGTTCCAAAAAGGAAGAAAAGATGCTGTGGAAGACAAATAAAGAAAGAGGAGTTCCCAAAAGATAGTAGTAGCACAATGAAATGTTGGGTATATAAAATAGATCAGACTTTTATGTGAATATCAGGACACTGCTTGTCATGTATAGTGGAGTTCATAGAAACATAGAATATCCAGATTTGGAAGGAACCCCCATGGATCATCAAAGACCAACTCCTCATCCTGCAAAAATTACACCATGTGCCTAAGAGCATTGACCAAATGCTTCTTAAACTCTGCCAGGCTTGGTGCCATGACCACTTCCCTGGGGAGCCTGTTCCAGTGCCTGAGTACCCTCTGGGTGAAGAATCTTTTTCTAATATGCAACCTAAACCTCCCCTGACACAACTTCAGGCCACTACCTGAGTTCCTGTCACTGGTCACCAAATAGAAGAGGCCCCTCCATTCTACCTTATGAGAAATTGTAGACCACTGTATGGTCTCCCCTCAGTCTTCTATTCTCTAGACTGAACAAACCGAGTGACCTCAGCCACTCCTCATACAACTTCCCTTCTAGACCCTTCACCTTCTTCATAGCTGTCATTTGCACACTCTCTAGTAGTTCTGTATCTTTCTTAAATTGTGGTGCCCAAAACCGCACACAGGACTAGAGGTGAGGCTGCACCAGCACAGAGTAGAGCAGGATGAAAATTGATGAGGCTGAATGACTCAAATGCTCTTTTCTTAGCCTTTTGTCTAGGATGTGCTACTACTTGTTTGCTTTTCCTCTGTATTGATGTACCTCCATAAATCCTCCTTTGACTCCTGTACTATGCTATTATTTGGTTGAGTTTCTTGAGAATTTTTTTTTTTTACTATTTCATTTGGTGACCAAAGCAGTCAATTTAAAGTAGCTGGGTAATGTTTCTCACAAATTTTGACTGTGGGAAACTCCATAGATGGACCAATATCTATAAAGCACTTTGGTGTTTGCCTTATTATGGAAATGAAATCATGCTGCCTTTGTGTAAGCATATACAGATGTGAGTACCCTTCTTAATCACTTTTGAGCTCTTTGTCCTTGTATAAATGAGCCCTCAGAGATAATTGCACTCTGTGAAAATAGATGATTGGTTAGAGGAAGGAAATACCATACATGCCCTCAGGAAAAGATGTCAGGTGAGCTCATCCTCTTTTACGCACTAGGTAATCAACAGCAGAAGGAGGATACACAAATGAGCTGGTCTTAGAAGTTTCAGGCGAGCTTGCACCTTTCTAAACAAGTAAAATAGAAGTGACTTACAAGCTGTAGAAACCAGGCATCATTCATTTTAGTTTTTGCAATGATTGAAGAGAAGGTTTCTCCTCCTCTCTGCCTGATGCTCCCATGGTAATCATTCAAAGTGGAAGGTTTCTGAACCTGAATTAAGCACCTGACAGCAAAAAGTCTTTCAGTGAGATGTTTGCATTCTTGCAGTTTTCCAAAGTGAGTCCCAGCTGGAAAGTGTCAAGAGAAGAAAAGAAACTAAAAATGCATGTTAAGTATAACTAGGCTATTTCTCTCAAAAAAGTCATGTAGCTATCTCAATACATGATCAAAGGATGCTCTGGTCTCTGTTTATGCCACAGTGCTATGTGTGGCACAGGGTTGCTACAGAAAGTTGATGTTGGATAGGAAGAAGCTTATCAAGTGTACTTTGTTCCCTTTTTGTTTTGTCTTCCTGCTACCAAGAAGGTCTTCTGAGAAAAAAAAAAAAAAAAAAAAGGATGAGATTGTTAGATAAGATTTCTAGGTCAGACTGGTATTAAAAAGAAACAAGTGAAATACTTGCACTTTATGAAGTATGGAGTTAATATTCTATGACATTTTGATTTAAAACCTTGCTTTTTTTCAGAACAGGAAGTCATTTTAGTGTATTTCTAATACACCAGGGAGACGAAATTCCAGAAGGACCAAAATCCCTTCTTTAAGAACAATACTATGCTATAAAAACTGTGCTAATTAAATTTGCATATTCTGCAAAGAGAGCTGAAATAAATTACCAAGTGATGGATATTGCTTAGTCAAATGTCATTTTGACTTTAGTGTAAATGTTCAGCGGAAAGCTCTTGTATGAGATTTAGATCTCTTTCTAGAAGTCATGCTTCATCTAGTTTCTGTGGAGGGAGGGGAATTCAGCCTAAATTTGTGAGATCGGGAGAGATTACTTGAATTTATCTCAGTCTGAAAGCCACTAACACTGAAAGTTGGTTCCCATCTATACTGTGAACTGACCCTAAAATCCAGCCAAAGTAAACACTAAATCTGTGAGGAGGTCCCAATCAAAATTTGGATGTTGTGGCTTATGCATAATGTCTAAACTTTTCCTTCTATAGTTGACAGTATTTTAGATTTATCTCTATTATACTGCTGTCAGTGCTCATCGATTTTGCACACTCCAGCTTGATGGACCATTTAATTAACATTAATCTGTTTTGAATATACAGCCTGCATAGGTAAGATGTGTACCCTGTTTCTTCTTAAGTACTATCTTTATATAATTAACTGTTGATAGCCTATGCCTCATTTACAGATAAGCTCCTTATAAATTTCCTGTAGTGTGACAATTCTTACTTTAACTTTCTTTTTTTTTTTTAATGCAAGGTCACTGGCAAAGTTGCAGGTGTAATTTCTTACTGTAAAGGCTGACTTCTAACACCATTCTGGTAACAGGACTATACAGCTGGTTCTAGAAGATAGGCCTTTGAATCATTTGCCATCTGGTTACTTAGAGGTTTATGGAAAATGAATTTGGTGTCATTACCCAGATGTCCAGCCTCTTTTGCCATTTATGTTAATTGACCCAGTTTGCTGGCCAAGTTGAAAGAAGGAACAAAAAGTTAAAAAATTGTAGAGATCAAATTTCTCTGTCTCTCACCGAAATGACTGAAAGATTGGCAGGATGGGGCAGGACACCTAGCACTCCTAATTTGTTTTCCAAGAGGAAAGGACTTCCTGCAGGAGTCAGGGAATTTGCAGAAAATTAGAAAATCTGAATGAAACTTTTTTGTCTTATTTGAAGAAGAGCTTTCATTCCCAGTGGATATGCTGTCTATTAGAACTGAAAATGTAAACTCAAGGTGAGCAACCAACTTTAGCCAAGCTGAAAATTATTATAATGGGTCACTGAGGAGTAGCTTGTTATAATTTTTTTTTGTCCTATAATCAAGGTCAGGAGAGAAGAACTAAGGATTTATTCCAAGTATTTCATGTGCGTCTGGAATAAAATGTTTTTATGAAGAACAAGAGTTGTCTACCTTCTCAATATAAGTATTAAATTACAGAACTGTACTATCTAATTTCAATAATTCTTTAGGAGAAGGTGAATATAATGACTGAGAATTGTGAAAGGTGAACTTACTGACTGTAAAGAACACTAATATTAGAAATATTAAAAGATTTGTGGTATGCCTTCCTCTTATGAACGCTCATCTCTCAAGTCATGGAAGCAAAAAAATTATTCCAAGCTTGTGATTTTTTTGATTCTAATATTAACCAGGACCCAAGAATTTTCTCAAGAAAACTTCAGCTGTGGGTACTTCAGTGTTTCTGGGATTCTGCTTACACCGCAGGCCTATGCAGACCATATGTTTACAGAGGCAATCATGGGAGGCATGTGCATTACCAGGGGTCAACACACTGAAAAACCACCGCATCAAAGCTGGAACTTCAGTTAAGCAGATACCATTGGTAAATCAATAGCCATTCCTCAGGAGCTGATTTCTGTTTTTTAAAAGGATTTCCTAGGCAGAACGGTGATCCACATCTTAATCACTGCTTTTTGAAAGATGGATTATTACATGAAGACCTGTGATCCATATGGGAATCATTTTCAAAACTTTGGATGCTGTTCAAGGCAAAAGGTCTAATGCCAGGTCTAGATCTAAAATCTCTTGGTATTTCATTGTTATTTTTTGGTTTATACAGGCAAAAACTCCATTGAGAGATGAAGTTAAAAGAAGGAAAAAAGAAAGCAGATGACCAAGTGCTACACTCCTTAGTTCTCTTCTGGGAATTGGTAGCAGCCATATCAGCAAAAATACTATTTTGCTAGTGTAAGCAAGATTGTGGACATCCATCCGTGTCCAAGCTGGCTGTACTGACTGGAGATATTATTGTACCCAAGCTGCTCATTGTTTGCCTGTCCTCCTCCACAGCTTTTCAAATGAAAATAATCATGCCACTACTGAGCCATCTGGGTGAACCAAAACCAGAGCTCTGAGTGGACTGAATCCACTGGCCATGGTGACAGCAAGTGTAGAAGGGAAGTGTCCCCCTGATTTTCCTACCTGCAAAATGGGGATGGCAACAGCTCACAGCAAAGAGTAGGCAACAAAGAGCTGTAAATGCTATAGCACACTCAGCCTATGGGGCTGATGTGCAAAAATGTCAAAAGCTTATTTTAGGATGCTGCTATGGCTCCTATAGAACAGGAAAGTTTTTCTAGTGAAAACAGGTTTAAAGTACTCCATAGATAGTATTGTGAAAGGATATGTTCAAAAAGCCTGCATGTAATGAATATGCAAGAGGTTGTGCACACACATTAACTTTGGCTGGTTTTGCAGTCTCTATGTATCCTGAAGATAGCTTTTATATGGAATATGTATATATATAGTATTTAACATAATCCAATGCTTTTTCTATATGAAAGAGTATAAAAAATCTTGACTTCTTGTGATGACAAATTGCAAAAAAAATATACCCTCAGAACTAATGTATGTAAATTGACTGATATAAAATGGAGGCTTTTTTTTAAGGATCTGAACATTTTCATCAGTACAGACACTTTAATTCTTGCTCTGTGCTTAACTAATGGCAGCTGTATTCTCCAAAATTGTACATTTGGTCCTGTCCTCCCACATGCTCTAACAGCTAACCAACAAAAGAACTTGGAAATTTAAAAAAAATATTTCTGAGCTCAGGGCAAAGGAGGTTTTTACACTGATACTATGCTACAGACCTTTTATAAATCAGTTTATCAAAGCAAAGATTGAGATGCAAATCTAAATTTTTAACTAACTACGCATGTGGTAATTATTAATAAACTGATGGACAGCAGTAGAGTGTTCATTACATACTGAGTATTAGTTCTGCAAATGTCTCATTTACATTGCTTTTAACATTCAGATATCAAAATAAATCATTAAAACAACCATTGGCATTTTTAATTAGTGACAGATGATTTTTAATGGAGCTAGAGAAGTGATACTTAATATTACTGTTGCTAACTGATAGATGCATGAGAAGTTTCACTGACCCCAGTCTTATTTACACAATTCAGTTTAAATAGCCAGGTTTGAAAATACTGTGACTAATATAAGCATATTTTTTGGCAGTGTCATGTCTAGGGCAACATATTGCTCAAGAGACAAATGTTTTAAAAAAACATTAACAATTGGCACAAGTGACCATAACAAAAGGAGAGGAAAAAAATCACCCCTTTTTCCAGAGGAAGCATTTATGTAGGAATTATATTTATCAGCAGTACTTACTGTGTAAGGATGTGTATTGGCACATGTTGTTTTGCAGTCATGGCACTAAAAAATTCCAAGAAACTAGTTTGCAATGCAAACAGAAAAAAATATGTTGATATCTGAAAAGAACCAAACAAAACCCCTCCAATCCAAACATATTTTGCTGTCTGTATTTTAGGTTTACAAGGATTTCCCCTCCATATTAATGCATGTAGCAGCTATGTAGCAGCCCCTTGTCACTGTGTGACCCTTGGTGCTAGAAACAGATAGTCACTGTGTCATAGGCAGACTGTGTTCAGGGTGGCTGTCTCATCCTTCCATGATATTCATAGTTCTGTGACTGTGCAAAACATGAACAGTGGTTTTAATGCTTTTATCACTTGGATCATCCATGAAAATGTTAGAGCAGACTGACCAGTCTTTGACTACTAATCTGCATTTAGTTTAAGAGGAGTTTGAGTATTGTCCCTGCACCAGAGCCATCAGTTGTGGCACTGCCTGATGCCCTTGGGTAACCCAAATACTAGACTGCTCATCCTTGAGCTATTGGAACACCCATTCACTGTTTACAGCTGGACTGGTACTGTTTTCCTTTTTGTTAACCACTGCATTCAACTCTTGATCTTTTGGCCAGGGGAAAATTTTGATAGTCTTTAGGATCAGGATTAGGACCTGTGCTGAGAAATGCAGAGGATGTGATCTTTTTGCTGCGTTGCAGTACTAAGAGAAGTATCAGCCCAATGTCACTTTGTGACAACAAAGTATAGTAGGAACAACATTTTCGTCATCAAAGGGCTTTCATTTGTCAAATGTTCACACAGAAAGATTTTGGGGGCTGGAGAAGAAGTCTATGCAAACCCCAGACATTTGGTAGCCTTACTCACAGTCAAGGATTAATCCCCCAGATTCTACTGCAGTGCTGTAGCTTGCCACATGTTGTGGGAAGCAAAGTCAGTCACTCTAAAAGAGATATCTCTTGGTCTCATAAATGTCCTCCCCACCTTGAGCTGCAGTGCCCACCAGCACCTTGACCCCATATGCTGGAGGTGTAGCTGAGAGGGGAAACAACTCTGCACATGTAAGGGCATGATGCAGAACTAACTGCAGTGTCAGCTCCTTTTGAACCTTACTCAGTGTGAGAGGTAGAAATGTTAGTGGCTAATGACTCAAAGAATCAGCCATTTGGAAACCAAGAGGGTACTTTGCTGAGGCCAGGTTTGCACCCTGCAACCTAAGGGGAGGAGAGGTTTTTTGTGTGTGGTGGTGAAACCTCTGATCCACATAAGACAGAGAGGGTGAGCACTCATCACCAGAGGATAACCATGACAAACCAACATTTGTTTAGCAATAAGCTGAGTTTTGAGCTAGGTAATGGAGAAGGACGATAAGAAGCAGATCCTGGTAGGTGGGATAATGCTTTTTATTATACCAATTTCCTCCCTTACACAACTGGCTCAATTATAAAACTCCCCACCCTCTGGGGAAGTACAAGAACATTCAGTCATAGGCCTGAAGGTATTCGTCCCTTCTGATGGGGGATAACTGGCTCAACTATGCTGATGTGAGAGGCAGCTGTTATGTCTTAGAAGGTGTCATAAACCATCAAAGATCCTCAAAGTGCCCCCAGACTCATTTCTGGGGCCTTCCACAGGAGGACTGCACATGATACACGCTGTTGCAACAGATCCACAGCATTGCATCAGACAGTATGTGACTGTTCCCCCCACCAGCGGAGGTGCCTGGGCGTTCCCAAGTAAACCTGAATGTATACTAACCCACTGAACTCTGTGTTTCATGGGCTTTCCCCACCCCTGATGGATCAAGACTGCAACCATCACTTTGACCAGTGGACATTGAAATTGGAAAAATCAAGTCTCATTGCTGGATCCACAGGTGGTGGTATGTTTGCATTATCTACTCTTATCCTTTCTTTTTCTTTCTTTTCCTTCTGTATTTTTTAAAATTATATCTTTATACTTCTTTTATAGTTATCCTTCATATCCTTCGAGGGATATTTATCTTACTAGAGATAATAATAACCAAAATGACTACATAGCTCCTTTCCATTTCAACCAAATTGTTCTAAAATAAACCCTAAACACACACACACACACACACACACACACACCAGTCGTTTGGTTTGTTTTATTCTAATCTACCCCAAGGGATCTATTAACAAGAACCTCAGTTACCCTCACCTTCAGAGGTGAGTTGTAACACTGAATCTGTAGTTTTAACAACTGCAAATATGGAAGTCCAATTTCCCATTTCCCGTGTCATTATTCTAGCATCATGCCAATAAAAGGCTGCTGGCTGCTGAAATCAGGAGTTGCATTTAAAAACAAGAGCAGTCCGTGATGAATGTACATATGGTTTTTAACTGCAAACAATTATTAGGACTGAGCTTGTAAAGAGGGACATGGGACTAAGCAAAGGAAGAGCAGAAAGGAAATAGAAATCATTTGCAGGGAGCTAGGAAAAAGCAGAAGGAAAGAAAGCCTAGGATGAGGAAAGATGATGGAAATGGAAGAATCATTTCTAGAAGAGAAGAGTGCATTGAAAGTGAACTCGCAGACAGTGGCAGCACAGTGGGGAAAGAAGATGCACAGAAAAAAAGAGGGAAATTAATAATGTATTGCTCCACTGCATTTTGGTTCTGAAGTGGATTTTGGAATTATTACTTCAATCTTAAAGTTTTCCAACTGAACTGGAATCAAGCCACCACTTCACCCTTCACATCCTATTAGGCAGTTCTTAGATCACAGCTTATTTATAAGGGCTCATAATCTCCCATCCTGACTATGATGGCTTTGCTTGGCCTCCTTGAGCCTTAAATGTCTTCCTTCCGGCACAGACAAAATGCAGCCACCACTGCATTCATCTGCAGCTGGCCTCCCTTTTCATCTTATCACTCTGAGTTTTCTCTTCTAGAACCTTTGAGACATTTCTCTGTTTACCTTTCATCCCATTGACATTGTTTACAAGGAAGGCTCCATGTACAATGCCTATCCCATTTTATATCACGTCACCCTCTACACCTTGACCCTCTTCTGAATACTCTCTTCAATCAAGTACAGAAAATTATATAATCAGAGAGCGTTTCATGGAGTAGAAGCTACATTTTAAAAGAAGTAAATTATTCTGCCAATCTCAGGCACCAAGATGCAGCCTACTGTGAATTTACTTTCAATTACTGTTCATGAATTTTATGCTTTTGGGACAAGTTTTGCAGTTTCTCTACTGGTTGGAAAATGCCTACCACGTGGGCACGAGAAAACCATTTCAGAAAGTGCTGAAAGTCTTCATGAGTAATGGTCATGATTAGCAAGCCTTGACTTGCTGTCTGCCTTGCTAAGATTTTGCCTTAGGCTACTGGGTTTTCTGAATCTCTCCATGAAAAGTAAATGAAAAAGTAGCACAAAGGTCATCTGATTTACAACTGAATGAGTTTTGAGACTGAGAAGAGACAGCTTGACTGCCCACCTCTTATCCACCTCTTGCCCACCTTTGGCCCTTCCATTGCCTTTACCTCTCCCTCCAGCACCAAGGAATTTAAATTGTTGCATATTTAATTATCTTATAGCTTGAGGTAAAGGAAATACTTTGCTGGCTTCATCTACGTGTACTGTATAATGCAGGGAATTAGCAAGAGATAGTGACACTGATATACCCTCTCTAATATTGGAAGTACTACCAGTGCAACAATTCACCATTTCTGCAATTGGCAGATTTCTGTGTCCTAATATCTTTGGTGAGTCAAAGCAGTCATCACCAGA
This sequence comes from Sclerurus mexicanus, assembly GCA_013396755.1. Classification (NCBI taxonomy): domain Eukaryota; kingdom Metazoa; phylum Chordata; class Aves; order Passeriformes; family Furnariidae; genus Sclerurus; species Sclerurus mexicanus. The sequence continues at coordinate 1,511,451 of VWZF01006093.1, forward strand.
CATACTTTGCCCCACCAGCCCTTCATCTGTTCACACAGGAAAGAGCAGGTCCTGTCCATCACACTCCTCACCAAGAAAGGAAGAGCAGCTCAGTGAGAAATTGATTTACGGTCACAGCAGAAGTCCTGCTATAATTTCCTTTGTTTCTCATTGCATTCTTAAAATTATTCCATTGTTTGCTTGAAAGTTATTGTTTGGCTTCAGTGATCCAGAAGTCCAAGACATTTAAAGTAGACATTCTAAATATAATAATCAGATAAAAATTATAAGATGGGAAATATGATTAATACATGATTTCAGCCTTCACCAGACTGTTAAGCACCTGCATGACCATGCTGTGCAGTGGTCCCATGGCTGACTGCAAGTCACATGAGAACTGGGGCTGGAAGGCCATGTGATGCCTACTCCAAATCATCAATACTTACCTTTTCCTCAATATCAGATGGAAATAACTCAGGTTATGCCACCTGATAACCTGCTTCTGCCTACTCTACACAGTCAGCAGCTCTGGAGAGCCATTCCTGAGTGGAACTGCCACTGAGTAATGAGACATTGCCAGTTGCTGATAGGACCATATACTTGACCTCTACATCAGGAACAATTGTCATTATGTATTAGCATTTTTGTTTTCTTTGTTTCTGAGTGCACCGACAGCAGAACCAAATGCATATTATTAGACTCATAAAGAAGGTTTTCCCCTCTGCATAAAAATGTCATCATTTCTTTAGCTATTGCCACAACTTTATTGGCCACTTAACTCAGGCAATAAGTGGAGAGGCATGGAAGTTATTCAATTTTGGAACAGTCCTAAGGTATTTTACATTTCTGCAAGTACTTAGAGTTTAGGAAATAATTGGCCAAAACCTCCAATCAAGGATGAACCCATCTGCACTTTGCAGTTTTAAAATGGGGAAACCAAAATGCACTAGTGAGGCCACTTGCCCTGCCACATCTAACATGGTCCGCAGCGTACACAAAACCTCAAGAGAAGTAAAGCATCCTCTCCTTATGCCAGGAGCTGACTCTCATACAAAATCAAAGTCAGCAATACAGGGCAACTCTGACACAGAGCAGCAAAAGAAAAATCTCTGGATTTTACATCACAGAGAAGACATGTCTGTCCCTCTTAGGAGAATAGTCCATCCACAGGGATGTGTGCCTTTTACTGTCCTTTTTGAGGTACCTGTACCCCAAAGGCAAAAATCTCATTATCCTTCTCTCTCCATCTTGGCCTGGAAATATTTTAAAATATTCCCTCTGGAAATCAGGTCCGTGATTTCCAGAACATATGCTTAGTGTGTCGTGTTACTCTTTCAGATCTTAAAAGGTCCAGATGCTCTATCCTTCCCATTCTCTGGGTTTGCATTCCCTCCCTGACAGAGGCTGCTGCATGGCCATGGCAGCTGTAACACATCTTCTCTGATTATGGGCAGTTTAACAGGAATGTGCAAAAACCAGGTACAGAAATTTGGCGCTGATATTCATATTTTTCATGTTCCATTTTTCATTGCCTTATCCTGCCAGTTCGAGCCTGTACTTAGAGCCGTGAAGAAGTCTCCCAGGAGCAAATCTTCACTCTCCTCTCCTTCCCAATATGCTGAAAAAGAGAAGAGGGCAGACTCTACATTAGAAGTCAGGCTCCTGCCAGATCATTGCTCACATTCCTTTGTCAAATCTGGGCTCATTTTTCTGCAGACCTTATCCCAGAAGAATTGCCTGGAGAAGATCTCTGGCCCCAGGCCACAACACCTGGGTGCCTGGAGAATACAGCTGTCTCACTGAAGGCACCATGCTAATGGTACTACCCTGCTGTCTACCTGTATGTGTCTGTCTGTCTCAGGTGTTTGACCTATATCTGTGTGGCTAGAGAACCTGTAGCTCCTTCATAGATCCTTAGAAAGCAAAATGGGCATTTAAGATTAGTGAGGTGGTGGTATGTTCTGGTTACAGTACCTCTGCTTAATGCCACATTGACCCACACTGGACAAAAATGTGGTCTAGCCTGGAGTGCTTTAACTATTGCAGGCTGTTGACCACAGCCTGCAAATAGCAGGGCTTGAAATCTGCCTATTTACGCAGCTAATAGATGAGGACTAGATTTGCAGTATAGGTCTGAGGAGGAGCAAATGTGACTGATAGAATGTATAACACCTTCACTGTGCCTGCTTTGCTGCTGGCTAGATGAAGGGAGAACAGCAAAAATGTGGAAAAGACTGGGAGAGGGGGTAGTCCTCTTGAGACTCTTCCTAGCCCCAGGCACTAAGGTCTGGCCTCTTGGCTGCCAGTATGCTCTCCATAAGCAAGGGTGTGCAGACCATGTCCCCTCTCTAAAGACAACACTGTCTGCCCTTCAGCCTTGCTCCCCTCTCCAACAGCATGCATACCTGCATCAGCATGCTTGCAGAGCAATGCCATGACACTGGCTAGTTTGACCAGCTTAGATTTAATTTACCCTGGAGCAGAGGAAAAGTGTCACTGCCATGTCCACAGACTGGGCTTGGGAAGAAATATTATGTCTTCTATGTCTTGGAAACTGTTACAGACAAGGATGCATGATCTAATTTGGTCAGAGCCACTTTGTAAAGGATTATGACCAGGTTGTGGTAGCAAGGTGTGGAAAGGCAGCCAGGAACCCACTGGAAAGATGGCTGGGCTGGGGGTAAAGTTAAAGGAAACTGAGAAGTTATATTCATACTCTAACAGAAGATATAATGGTATGGAAATTATAGGGTAAAATGCAACTGCTGCTCCCTGGATGGAATGTGGTTGGCATCTCCAGGATGATTCCCCATACAACAATGAGCCCCTGCTAAGAGAACAGAGGGTGGAGCAGACTGGAGACACCACGGCCAGGGTCTGTAGAAATCCTTGCAGGGAGGGGAACTCGATGGTACTTTGCAGCTGATAAAGCCATATAGCACCTGTCAGCCAAGGAGATAAAAGATGTCCTGATACTGAGCCAACAACTGTGGCGAAATCTCTCTCCTTACATGAACTTGGTTCATTAAAGCCTAATTGTAAAATTAATGCAAAACTCCATCCCAAAGTTACCCACCTCCAAGGTACAACCACCCCCACCACTGGCCATGCGCTCTAGAATTTTTTTATTATACCTTTAAAACCAAAGTGAGAGAATTTTACACCAATCAGTAACAAAGGTATTTATGACTAAAGTCTCTCAAGCTTCAAATAAACATAAATAAATTGTATAAAAGTAAGTTAAGAATGGGGGATAAGTTGGGGAAGACTCCATAACTGCCGGGATCAGTTGATGGGTTGAACCTGTCTTCTCTCCCATAGGGATGCCTGTTGTCTAAGAACTATACTCTGCACACTGAATACTTTTATTGGGGACTAGAGCTTGTATGTATATTGTTCTGAATATGTTTTTGCAGTCAGGTACTATCACCAGCAACCCTTGAACCTTAATGTGTCACAATTTTATATTAATAGCGTTGTTCCATAAACTGTCAGTGTGAGTCCTTCATAGGTGCTGGCAGTCGCCACTAGTGGGTAACAAAGTGGGAAAATGCATTGAGGGGTCTCCCTTATGCTGTTGGCCTATTTCTCTAAATAAGTCAGTTGAACTGCCCTCCGATCCAGCAGGACTGAGTGAAGGGCTCTCCATAAGAGGTCACTGACAGACTGGTCAGGCACAAGGGTCTATGCTTTCCTGGGATGCTGACAGACAAATGAAACATTAAGGGTTCAGGAAAACTCCCCACACTAAGCGTCAAGGAGATCTTCCCTTTTCATGTGATAGAAGGGTAAATCTGGTGAGCTGCTCCAGTGGATCCGTCCCACAGGCTGCAATTCTTCACAAACTGTTCCAGCATGGGTCCCTTTCCATTGGGTGCAGTCCTTCAGAAACAGGATACTCCACTGTGGATCCGTCACGGGGCCGCAAGTCCTGCCAGAAACCTGCTACAGCATGATTGTCTCACAGGGTCACAACCTCCTTCTAGCTCCATCTGTAGTTGCACAGGTTTTTTCTCCTTAAGGACGTTATCCCAGAGGCACTGTCATGGATGGGCTTGGCCTTGGCCAAAGCAGGTCTATCTTGAAGCTTCTTGACATTGGCTTCATTGGACATGGGGGAAGCTTCTAGCAATATCTCACAGAAGCCTACCTGTAGCCCTCCCACTTCCAAAACCTTACCATAGAAACCCTATACAAAGTCTTAAAAAAACCTATTCAGTTATCTTGCAACTTAACATTTTGCAATGCTGCTTAATATTCAGCTACAGTAAGTGAAAGCCAGCACTGGCTACTGTGCTGTACTTCTTATTAAAGCTAGCAGAGCATTACAGAAAAAGATTTATGGTTGCTAGCAGGGAGGGAGGGAGTGTTTCTAACAAGAGGAAAAAGAAAATAATTCACAGTGCAAATGTTACTTTTATTTAGTTTGCATACACTGTTATTTAACTACAGCCCAAAACAGAAAAAAATGTGATTGTAAAGAAAAGGAAGGTTTTCATTAATGAAATGTACTTTCATGTAATCAATTGAACAACATACATCACAAATGAAGTTTTATATTACTGGCCACTTGTCTCAAGATTGAAGGCACATCCATAGATTTAAACACTAAAAGTATAAACTGCCTAAGTTACAGGCAGTAATTTCACTGCACTTGGTGAGGCTGATCAGTGTTCACATCTGTATGAGGGAGATCTTTTGTTCCTATTAAATCCCCATGCATTCAGGTGATATCCTACTCTTTTGACTGTTGTATGATAGTCTGCTTAATCTTGGCACAAAGCACAAGGACATGTGAGCTTATTGAATAATAATCTTCCTTCAGTGATGTATTCAAAGTATAAAAAGCATATACACATATATGTACATAGCATGCTCTAAGTTTCCCAGGCTAACTGTGTGTTAGAGGAGACAACTCTTATGCTTTTGCATGATGACATCAGGTATGGAGGGACAATTTGTAGTTTGTGCACTGGAGGAAGCAAGTTGATAATGAATCCAGCCCCTGCTTACCTGGAATCTCTCCTGATTCTTCACCCTTCTGTGCCAACACATGCTTTTGAATACCTCCCCTTTAAAAACAGTCAGAACCTATATATGCTTTCCACAGCGATGCAAAGATAACATTTATTAAGAGATAAGCATTCCTTTTATGCCCTCATCTATTTATTTGCCATCAATTTCCACTTTTGTAGGTGTGCTGGTCTAAAGGTAAACCGGCAGGAGAAATGGACCCACCACGAGAGAGATTATAAGTCAGAGTTACAATTTAATGAAAGGTATTACAATAAATACACTGACACAAAGAGAAAACTGCTTTCAACTCACCAAAACCCAGCAGTATAACCCAGTGTCCCGGGGCACAAGCCCAAAGGGATTTGTTAGACCTTGTGCTGAGACCCGCGTGTTTCCCCCAGAGTCTGAAGCAAAAGGAAGTGGAAAACCTGTTGGTGCAGATGATGGCTGTAGTCTGGTCAGGAGTGATGGTCGCAGTCTGGTCAAGAGCAGTGGTTTCCTCCTGTTGAGGTCCTGCTGCTCCTCTAGATCTGACAAGAGTAGCCCCCAAGGTCTTCTCACTCTGCTTATGTACCTTCAGGGAGCACCCAGTCCCTCCCCTGGGCGGGGACTCACACAATGGGTGATTAACTCTGAGTCATGGGGTATTGTTGAACCATTGATGGCCCATTAGCAGCCACGCCCCCTCAGGCTGGGTGTGAAGGTGCTAACGACTCCCTGGGCAGCTGCTGCAAATGGTCCATTGTTCTTGGGAAATGAATAGAGGGGGGTAGAGTACATAGCTTTGATCACCCCCACACAGTGATAACTGGTCCCACCTGCTGAACTAGTAGGGGTGATTTTCCCACATCATCTGTATTTGGACTTTGATTTGAAACCTGAAGAGGCATGAAAGAAATCTGCTGTAGAAAGGCAGACTATCTCTAGTGTTTATGCTCTTCTTTCTGGCAGTAAGAAAGGAACCTCTGAGAATAGTGGCAGTGAGAACTGGGAATAAGGCTGAAGAAGAAATAAGTTGTGTAATGTTCCAGAATAGTCTTGAAAAGATTCTTTTAGTAACTTTTCTACCATGCTTAAAGCTTTATCTTGTTGGGTTTTGACTCAAGTGTTTAACCAGTATTCAGAGCTGCACTCAATTAGTCTCCTGGTAAGGGAAATTGATTTTTACAATAAGGTCTTTGTTTAGAGAAATTCAGTTTATTTACAAAGAAATCTACACAGCATCCTGCTTCTGTGAACATATAAGACCAAATAGCTGCATCCAGTTCACTTCCTCACATTTTTCAAGCTGTCCTTTCCAGTGAGTTTCACCTTAGGGGCTCAGCATGCTCCTTCCCCACACAACTGCCAACACAGGTCTTTGGGGTGATGGCTCTACCTTTCCATCATTCTTCTCTTTGGCCTTAGATTAAAGATGCACATATCTGCTGTCAGCCTGTCTGCTCATCCATGCAGTTTAGCCATGCTCTGGCCCTGCCATCTGGTCTTGAGAGTATTTGTTTCTTTTTGTGCATATTATGTCTAGAACCTGTAGAAAGTAAAAGAAAAGTATGATACTGTGTGTTCCAGTTGATGTTTTTATTGAATGTCTTCATATATGTTTATGCTTACATTACACAAGGCATCCCCTCAAAATGAAAAGGGAGACCCTTGTCACATGTTTGGATTTAGAAAGGAATATGAATACCAACTTTGGGAAGAAATGTGCATGTTCCAGTGTCAGAGCTGAAGTTTTGTTATGGACCATCACTGCTAACAGCTCTGAATTCCCCAGCATACAAAATACACAAAAGTGGCAGCTATTTAATTTTATACAAAATATTTATAGATCCACATTTATAAAAAGCACAATTGGATCATTTAAGAGAAAATACCATAAAATTTAAAGCAAATGGGACGGTGAAATTTCCTTAGGGAAGCAAAGAGACTTCTACTTGCCAGTATATGGGAAAATTTCAACAGGAGAACAGAAGTAAAAAAGTCTTGCTTGGTAATAGTATTGATGACCTATACATACAAACATTTGCTTTTATCATTTTTAAGCTGGTAGTATTTAACATATTACTGTTTATAGAAGAAAGCTAAAGAATTTAAGTTAAAATCCTAACTTTGATATGGTTTTACTTCTGAGACTGTTACCATCATCTGTATTTATAACAAATAGGAATTTTTGCAATTTGAAGAGCTATCCAAAGAAAATCAGACTTGTTATTTCACAACTAAAATATCAATATTTAGTAGTAGTCATCAGACTGACTTATAGTTCTGATAGTGAAGTTATTTATTACTTTAATATAATAACTAAGATGTCATTGCATGTGCCAGTTTGAAAAATGCTGACTTTTAAAATACAGTGTATGACTGGGCTGGAGGAGACAACCTCACTAGCTCCTTTATCCTGAAAATTTTAATCCTTTGCATTTCCCTAGCTTTCCCACAAATAAAGAAAATGTTGTTGTTTACATAATGCTGAACTTGGTTTTTTTCCTGTAGGGAGTGCATGACACACAAGCTGAATGTTTTCATGATTGTAACAACAAAATATGATGGTGTTTAATTTTTTTGCATTTGTAATGAGACTTTTTTATTGTTTGGCCTTGAATTCTTTTATAAAATGTTGCCTGTTACACTGGGAAAAAAAAAAATCACACCTGCTTTCTTTGTATTCAGATCAAGAAAATGAATCTAAGAAAATGTTACATCAGATGTATTATCAGCACTCTTCAAATATATAAAATAGAGTATGACTGATCTGTTATTTAGGTGCTCTGTAGAGTTAGCAATATAATCTCTAAGCACACTATTTAAACTGAATATTTACTAGAAAGACATAGTTTCAGAGGTTTTGATTTGGATACCATTAGAGTCTACTGAAATTAAGAAATGGGCATTTTTATTTCTTTATTTCCATAATTTTGTATCAGCTGATAGACTGAAAGTCTATCTTCTGTGTTCCACCAGTGAGCAGCTACAGCAGCATTTGGGGTTTGTTCTTTTGGTTATTTTTTTTTTAACAATTATGACAGTAGATCAAAAGGTAAATGGATTATCTAACAGATGTTTTAGATTGTTCAATTTACCGGTCTTTGATGATGTCTTGTTTCAAACAATATATTTCTGATTAAGACAGTGCGATCACTTTGTATTTCTGCAACAGTTGACTTTTTTTGATTTGTCAGTAATTACTCTTTAGAGGACTCTCTGCTGTACAAGCTAAATAAACATAGATAGTCATTCCACCTGTGGTAAAACTCAGAGATCCTGTAGGATAATCAGTACAAGCTACTCTTCTGGATTCAAAGCAGACAAAGAGGAAGATTCTTAGAAGTTAAGCTACTTTGGAGAGGATGAAATACAGGTCAGATAAGCCAGCAGATGAAAGACTGGCAATGTAATGCTGTGAAAGTGAAATGTGACTGCAAATTCCCTTACCCCTACAGCTGCTCATTGCTAGCACTGCTCAGACTTTGGTATAAGAGCATGTACAATCAAGCTTGAGAGGTACAGGTATAGGCTTATTAGACCTTTGTCCTGGTAGCTTCTGTACACTGACATCATTACAGAGCTCCTTTCTGTGGCCAAATCCATGTAGTAGCAACACATCATATGTGCCTGATTCCAGATATACTTCACCTCCTGCATCCACACCCACTGCAGGTTTGGGGTTTTTTGTCATAAACAAGCATTGGAGTTACCTAGCAGGATCTTTCCATTTCACCTCTGAAGAAAACTGCACCACCCGGCACACATTCGCTTCTGCCCCAAGGGAGCAGCTGAGTGACCATGGGTGACAGATGGTAGTCATTGCCCTAATGCCCTGCAAGATACTCAGAGACCACAGCAATAAATGCAGTGTAAAAATGTTATGTTGGATAAAATAGTACAAAGCATTGTCTGCTTTCACAGGAGTTCATGAGTCTTTTGTTGTTGACTTTAAATTCATGTAGAATTCCACTCGTGCTATTTCAAGCTAATTAAAAACTTCTCTTGAAAATTTCTGTCAAACTTGGAATAAAATATTTTTTTCTTTTTTCTTTTTTTTTATAATGAAGGCTTTCTCTATATTTAACTAGGCACGTTTGGATTTTACTGTTTGTCATTGCACTGTTTCACTGGAAAGGGATCTCAAACTCATGTTGCTGTTGACTATGGAATTGACCCTCTCTCCATGACTCCTAAAGTCCCATAAGATTTTACAGATGTATCTAATAGCTATCTGATCAAACCCTGACCTAAAATATTAAGGTGTCATATGCCTTTGCATCTGCATCCCTGGATTTGTTATTAGTCCTCACTGATGTACTCACAGTTTTTCTTATTTATTACCTTAATTAAATTTACTATAGTTCAAGATATGTTTAGCAAATTATAATTACTACTGTTTCTTTATATATAACAAAAAAATTAATAAGTCCATCTTTTCTTTCCCATCCCTTAGATGTGATTCTGGCTCTCCCTTAACTTAGGAAATATAATTACAAGTCATACAGTAATTTTATTAGTGAATACCCTGAAGACTACAGGATGCATATCTTCTAGACTGGCTCATCTTTATATATTCTGTTTCTTCACGTATTCCCTTACCTGCCAGATCACCAGATATAGTGACATAATCTTCATTACTTAATTATAATTATTAGTCAAGGGGTTTCCACCCCCGACATATAGATTTTGAGCAGTCTGTTGAATAGATTAGCAACAGGTTTAAAAAATAAACCATTTGATACTGGGAGAACAGTAGGAGAAAAAATACCCACTTATTATTTGGAGAGTGCTATGCAATGAACAAGCACAAAGACAAAACATGGGCTGTATGCGCATCCATTGCTAACATTTATTCACTTTTGAATGCACTGCACTTTAAAGTACTTTTTCTCCCAACATATTAATTATGCATGTATATATAACTATATAGAAAATGTTTGTATAATCCTTATATGGGCTGAGGCATTTCTTGGAGGGAGGAAAATAAAGCCAGGAGGGGGGCGGGAGGTGGAGGCTTGATATTCCGATGAAATCTAATTTGCAAGCAATTCACAGCTATAAATGTCACTCAAGAGATTTCCAGATGTTTGGTGCACATCTATGCATAGGGAGCATTTCCCAAGAAATGGAACTTAATGGCTGCAGTAAAATTGATGAGGCCTTAGCTTTGCATCTCTGTGAATTCCTACTTCATGGATCCTTCTTTTGCTTTTGCACTGTCCTTGTTTTTTTTAAAGAAGGCTGATGAATAGGCTTTCTACTAATGACTTACACTAAGAGCCTACTGAATTTCCAAACATACATTTCATGAATTATACTTGTCTTTTATACAGTTTTTTAATTCAGTTTACTAAACACATTGTAGCATCAGAATCCTTGAACTCTGGGCACTGTAGATTTATGCAATGAGACATCCACCATCAAAATCTTCCCAGTTCAAAGGAAATGGTGGGCAAAGGGGTATTACCTCATTCTTTACCTTGGCAACTCAGACTCAAAGGCCTTACATTTTCACAAGGTCAGTGAGGATAACTGGAGCAGAGTCAAAGTTATCTCTTGATTTAGTGCCAGTTTGTGCCAGCTTCCATGGAAGTCCTGTCAGCAGCACTCCAATCTTCTATTACTCTTGACCTTCCTTTTTTATTTTCCTGGCAAAGCCTAAATGTCACAAATTTTCACAGAGCTAAGTGGAGTTTACAGCTAGGCTGGATTATCCTATGCAGAATTGTCTGGTCTGAAAGTGATAGTTTAGTCTAGGTGTGTTTAATGGGTAGTTGAAGGAGTCAGCAAAGTGAAATAAATGTAATATGTTCCACTTCTCTGCGCTACTGGTTAGAAGAGCAAGAAATGAGTAACTAATGACCAGAGCTTCAGAGTCCATAGAAAATTTGCAGCAATATGTGGAGCTTTCAGTGACCCTTCCTTTGTCAAGGACACTTTAATCTTAGAGCAACAAGTGTCATGTCTGTACCTGGCCTGAAAAAGCCAGCATGTTGCTGCAGGTTGTCTTGACAGGTTTCTTGATGTCTCAGATGGCTGGAATGAAGTTTTATAGTTCTGTCCCTATTTTCAGCAGGTTTTATCTCCTCCTGGGAAGAAATTGCCAGACCAAGACAGGGATTTGTTCCTGAACTTTATGTCCACATTCAGAATAGGAAGTTGAAGTCTACCAAGGAAGCAACCAAGTGAGTTTTATCTTCTCCTTGGTGTCTACAGCAGCTTCTCTAGAAAGCTTTATCTGTTTAGGGGATTTAGAGATTAACAGCAGGGTCACAGTGTATACTGTCTCTGGACACACAGATGAAGTGTAAGGAAATACTGGCTTCCCCTCAATTTTCATCCTTCCAGCTCTAGATCTGTGATGAATAAGGAGAGGGAGGAGCACACACAGTGGAGTAAAATGAGAGATGGTCGCTCGCTGCAGTGTCAGCTAGCTGGCTTTCTGTGACACAGGCCAGTCGTCAGGGACAGGATTGCAGATAGCGATGGAAGGTTTATTACTGACAGAACCTGTCTTTACCCTTTGGCCCTGGACAGTCATGAATAAACAAGTAACTGTGAATTATAACAAAACGCCTGTCTGAATTTTAAGAGCCTCACATGCTGGTTCAGATGAAAATGATTCAGGGTGCCAGCATTTCCAGGAGTCCCAGATATCTCCTGCAATGCAATTATGCAGCCTCAGTAGAAAACTATTCTGCACATTTGGAGCTAAAGGACAATATAATAAATGACTGCAGTGAACTACATTGCTATTGCATCAGATTGCATCTGAATCCACTACTACTGGTTTTTCTGGTGCTGGAAATCTGCCCTTCAGGATCTCTTTGTCCTCTTGTTTGTTTGCTTACATCCTCCTTGATACTGCAATACCAGAGTGAGTCCAAGGTAGATTAGGAGCAGCTGTTCCATAGCAAACAAACAAAAGCCTTTGTCTGTTAGCTGCTATCGCTTTTTTCCAGTTGGGAAAAAGAGCCAAATGTCTGTTTGCAGACAAGTGAAACTTCATCAAATGCTTGAACTTTTTACAAACAGAAAATTTGAAACTTGATCCAAGAGAGATTTCAGGAAAATCTGATATTAGTGGAGCTTCATTCACTTTGAGGGACAATGTTAATTCCTGCAGTTCATGATACAGCCTGTAGCTCAAAAGTCTCTGAATATTGCCATGAAAATATTTCAGTGTTATTGTGCTACTGCTTGCTTGGAGTGTGTCAAAGGCTTCTACAAGCCTGACAGGAATATATTGAAAACTTCATTTCAACAAATAAGCAGCATAACATAGTAGGACTAAAACTTGAAAGGGAAAAATGAAGTGCAAAACTGCCCAGCACAGTGAAGAACTAAAATGTAAAACAACTGAGTCTAGTCCTATGTGTTTTTGGTATATTGAAATGCTCCTCCAAATGACCATGCTAATTGTAACCCATTGATCTCTATAGCTAGAGGGGAACAGGGAATATGAGGATGTTTCTTCTGCTGTGGATCTCCCACTGTCACTCCCGGCAGATGCACTGAAAGATGCAAATGGGATTTAGACACTCATGCTTTAATTTACACCTGTAGTTCTAGTGACTTGATGTAAAATGTACTGCTGGTATGTAATGCTGGTATCAGATACTGCTGGTATCTGAAAAACAGGTGACAGAATGTGAACGTTGTAACCTTAATCTTCCTTTCACATTTTCTTGCAATTTTATTAAAAGATGGAGAAATGCTAAAATAAAAATGTAAGACATCTTTCTTCACTACAGGATATTACCCTATCACAAGGTCCAATTAAAATACTGAATTAATAAATTCAGGACATTTTATTTTAATTGAAATGACTTGAATCTACTAGTGTACATATTCAGGAATATGCACAAAGTCTTTAAATGCACTTACTCTGTTTTTTGTGCAGTTTAATACAGGTTTGCTTTTACAAATACAGGAAAGTTTTAATATTAGATTTCATATAAAGGCAGTTTTGTTGGAGGAGACTAGAATGGTCTATAAAACACCTTTGTAAATGGAAACAAACTAAAAAATTAAATTTGCTTTGAGTTCTAATTTACACGCATATTTTACACGCACTTCATAGAATCACAGAATCATAGAATCAACTGGGTTGGAAGAGACCTCCGAGATCATCAAGTCCAACCCGTGATCCAACACCACTGTGATTACTAGATCATGGCACTAAGTGCCACATCCAGTCTCATCTTAAAAACCTCCACGGACAGTGAATCCACCACCTCTCTGGGCAGGCCATTCCAATGCCTGATTACTCTCTGTAAAGAATTCCTTTCTAATATCCAGCCTAAACCTCCTCTGGCAGAGCTTAAGCCCATGCCCTCTTGTCCTATTGCTGGTTGCCTGGGAGAAGAGACCAACCTCCACCTGGCTACAACCTCCTGTCAGGTAGTTGTTGAGAGTGATGAGGTCACCCCTGAGCCTCCTCTTCTTCAGACTAAACAACCCCAGCTCCCTCAGCCTCTCCTCATAGGACTTGTGCTCAAGTCCCTTCACCAGCTTCGTTGCTCTTCTCTGGACCTGCTCCAGTACCTCAACATCTTTCTTCAACTGATGGGCCCAGAACTAAACACAATACTCAAGGTGTGGCCTCACCAGCACTGAGCACAGGGGAAGGATCACTTCCCTCATCCTGCTGGCCACACTAATCTTGATACAGGCCAGGATACCATTGGTCTTCTTGGCCACCTGGGCACAAGATCACGTTCATCTTGAGGACTTCCAGAGACCTTTGCAAATCCCTGGCACTCTGAACATATTACCACATGATTTGTCTTAGTCCAAATAGGTGAGCATATGACTGTATTGACAAGCTTTATGAGTCAAGTCATACGCAAAGTCTTATTGAGAGTCTTTTACACACACGAACATATGCATATACACATTTACACACAAGTGTGCATGTGTCTACGATAAATTTGGACCTTTGACAGAATAATTGTCATGTTCAGGATTTTAAGCAGAAAAGTGTGGTACACTCTGGAATACTTTTGCTCAAGCCATTAGCTGTCAGTTACTGCATGTGTATTTAACAGGTTGAGAAAAGCTCTTAGAAGCTCTCCCTTCTAACCCTGACTGCACTGTGGTTTACAGTAAGTTAGATTATCTGACTCACAGTCCTCATGAACCTTTACCTAGGAGATATTATTGCTTTTGGATTTAAGACTGGAGTTCCTCTTGCCAAATTCAGTTCAGTCATGTATTAAGAGCCAAATTATGACTTTGAAGGATAGTTTCCACTGGTTGGAACAATGGAAAGGATGAGTAAGACTGAAGTAATGTAATCCCACGCTGAACATCCAGGTCCTCTACAAGTTCTTCCCTTTGAAGCTAGCAGTTTTCCTACAGAGTGCTCATGGCCACCTCTATAAATTTAGACCCCATGTTTTTCTCCAAATCATAAATCTCATCTATGAAATGGCATTAGGTATTGCTAAGCCAAACAAAATCCATTAAGAATTTTTAAACAGTAATATTCCTCCTATCATGTAAGAAAAACAAAGCACTTCATTCTTGGTTCTGGACAATTGTAGGCATCAGTTTTAGCATCCATTAGGGAAGGAGTTGGTTACAGCATGGTGCTAATAACGCCAGGGTTGCAGGTTCCATCTGTGTATGGGCTATTTACTTAAGAGCTGGACTTGATTATCTTTGTGGGTCCCTTCCGATTCAGTGTATTCTGTGATTCTGGGAGAGTGGCTTAAGTTCCTGAATCATCATGGAATCATAGAATGGATTGAGTTGGAAGGGATCTGAAAGATCATCTAATTCCAAGCCTGCAGCCATGAGCAGGGACACCTTTCTCTAGACCAGGTTTCTCAGAGTCCTATCTAACTTGGCCTGAAACACTTCCAGGGATGGGGCATTCACAACTTGTTTTGGAAATCTGTTCCCGTGCCTCACCACTGTCACAGTAAAGAGTTTCTTCCTAATATCTAATCTAAACCTGCCCTCTTTCAGTTTAAATCCATTCCCCCTTGTTCTTTCAATATCTACCTACATAAAAAGGCCCTCTCTCTTTTTTTTATGAGTGCTCTTTAGGTACTGGAAGGTTGCTCTAAGGTCACCCTGGAGCTTTCTCTTCTCCAGGACGAACAACCTCAACTCTCTCAACCTGTCTTCATAGGAGAGGTGCTCCAGCCCTCTGATCATTTTCATGATCCTTCTCTGGACTCACTCTAAAAGGTCCACAGCTTTCTTATGCTGAAGGCTCCTGTGGCTGGGATCCTTGCCTTTGACTCAAAGTCTTCTACTTGGAGGTTATGGGTACACAGTACAAACAGATGATCTGGAACTGTGACTAAAGATTAGCTGCACTCAACAAGATTAAAAAATCTATTTGGGAAAAATATTAACCTATTACATTGGTTGCTATTTCCTTCAGACCTGTCAACATGCAGAACATAATTACTGCTATAAAACTACAGTTCATTCTCCTTCTTCAAACTTTAGTAACTTCAGTAAACTTTCAGCTGCTGTACTTTAGAAGTAGTTCACTACTTCAGACTTTGTGCTGTTTCTGCCTTAATGACCAGTGGGGACATAATGTGCATGTGCAAGCCAGATAAAGAAGGTTCTAATTTAACCTAATTAAAAATCAAGAATATTACCAGTGTCAGTATGGAGCTTGAAAAGATAATTGCTTCAAAAATTGTGTGTAAGAAAAAATAAATTTAATTTAAAAAATGAAAAAATCCACAAAAAAAACCCTGTAGGCTTTTTAATAGCTCCTTCCACACTAACTAATTAGCCTCTTAGGTTTTGAAAACTGCTCATGAAATGTTCTATTAGTATTGAAGAATTTTTTTTTGTTTTCTTTGCAATTGTGAAGTCTTTTGTCTTGGCTTTTTCTTTCTTTTGGCATATCCATGGGTTTTTGCCTTTCTCTCTCCTTTACTCTAAAATTAAAATAGTAATAATACTTCAGTTCTTAATTCTATCCATGAACCATCTGAACAGTTGTGCTCTTTCTATGATTGATAATTAGTAAAATAATTTGAAATCTTTATACAAATATATCCATCTATAAATACATTGTTTTTCCTAGACTTTAAATTCAGGGTTTTTTAATGAGTTTATTACATTTTATATAGTAATGTGTAAAAGTCAAACAAAGATTTCAATGGTAGAAGTTTCTTCCAAGTATCAATGAGCAGATGCTGTTCCTTAATCCTGAGAAGATAAATCCAAAGGTAAGAGAATGACTGCTAGGAGCAGCCTTAGGTCTATAATAACCAGAGCAAAAGACCAAATTTTCTTCTGAGATGCAATGTGACTATAGGCTCAGATACTCTTCTATCTTCTGATACTGTTCAACCACTTTAGATAACCACTGATGTTTATCTAGTGCACTGTAAATCTTGTAGTAAAATAATGCTTATATTATGGTTCTCAAGCCACTTCTGGAGCTGTTATTAAGGAAGCAGGCAGAGGAATGAACATATCACCATAGTTATTGATCTTTGCCTGTGATCTGGGTCCCCATCACCACAGTAAGAGTTAAGTAGGTTTAGTTAACAGTAAGGAGAGAACAAAACAAGTTTTAATACCAGTGGTGTTACCATGTTGTAGGTACTTATCTATGCAATATGTTACACAGTGTAACTGCAAACTGAATTAGAGCACACTTTTGTCACCTGGCTTATTCCAAATTGAAGTCACTTGTTTAACTGTCCTTGCAAGAGCAGCAATGTACTTTAATACATGAACAAGCTTGGGCAACATTTCCAGGAATATCTGAAACTATAAAAATTAGGCAATAACAATTCATGCAGATATGACAGTAGTGCTAATATTGTCATGTAAACTACAGAGCCTATGACTACAACTCATGATTTAATATGAACAGTCAGTTGAATATAAATCAGTTGTAATAATATTTAAAGTATAATATCTATACATGTAAGAGAGACAGTCTAGATTTGGATGGCTAACAAAAAACCCCAACTACTATTACATTAAGGACACATTACTTTTAACTGAAGTAAAAGGCTTTGTAGACATTTCTTAAAACTTGTTTGTACACAAATCCCTTTCTCCTCCTGGGGAACCAGTTAGTCTGCTTAGAATCTAGGCAAAGAGCTTACAAACTGCCTGCAAACAGGTCCTCAGGTGAGAAAGCATGGAAAAAGAGCATTGACTTACTCAGGTGCTCTGCAGCAGTTTGAAGAAACTAAGGTGAAACCCAGAAGTAGCTGGTGGAGCACAATACTTAAACTAATACGCCCTGCAAAATTAGTTTGGGGGTGCAAGCTACAAGGATGCAGCTACACTGTCACTGTCTCCAGGCATACTTCATTTGCAGTTAACAGAGCTATATTTGGACTGTTTTCCACTGCACAACGCACAGCATGTCCTATGTTTGTACAGTCCTTAGCAAAATGGGAGCCTACTCTTGACTGACCTCTAGACCACACAAAGATACCAATAATAAACCCCAGGGAAATGAATGATGACTTAGCACATTTGATATATTTCCTTCAGCATGCAAAAGCAATACTAATATGTACAGCAGCACAATGTAAGCAGATTCTGCTGTATGCTCTTTATTTTTAGCACAATGGCCTTGATCCAGACATTTCTGAGAACATCTACTGTCTTTCATCATTTTGCAGTGAAGTTATATAGGGTACTCTAGATTTGAGGTAATTGTGGTATAGTATTACAATTACCGTAGAATAGAAATCTAGTTTACTAGCACCCTTTAGACAACTGCTGTGCAAACAACCGTTTGTTAAAAAAATAAATCACTCAATAGATGGTATAAATAATTTTTGTCCCAGTCTTCATATGTTGTGCTGCAAAATAATGCAAGTCTATTTACTTTCTCTGCTTCCTATTTTTATGCTTTGTTTATAAATAATTGATTTTGAAAACTAATATCACAAAACAAGAATATTTAGAATTCCATTGATGTCCTTCTTATTATAAAGTACTTGACTTCTGCAAAAAACAGGTCAAGTAAATTCAGACGTAGTACAAGTCTCACCAAAAATTAAATACTGGTACTGAATACAGCAGCATTTCTTATGACCTCATGTGAACGGAAGTTATGGGACAGAAAATAATGAGACTGCTAAAGAAAATATAGTGTTACTTTATTTAGCTGAGATCTAGTCAGCATCTTAAATTGTCCTCATTCTTATTGTGTATTAAAATGGTGCTGAGAGGTTCCAACCAGGACCTAGCATTAGAGAGACACTATAAGATTGTCTCCACTTATACACACAGTCAGAGCACAAATAGAAAGGAATGAAATGGGGGACTAGTTTTACAACAGGCCATAAAACTGCTCTTAAATCTCTGGGTGGCATTTGCTAACAGCATAGTCTGAAGTGACAAAAGGGAAAACTGATGAGGAAGAGAAAAAAAGAAGAGCAAGGATGGCAAGAAGGAAATGTGTGTGGCAGGCAGTGAAGGGAAGCTGAAGTGGTTATAACCAACTGATCATTAAAAAGAAAACAAGGTTGAAAGAAATACTACAGGGGAAAAAATCGTCAGTGAGTGCCTGACAATTCTTTCTGAAGTTGCTTCAGTAGCTTCACGTGCCAACTTTGAGTATCAGACAGAAGAATGACAGGCTGTTACAACAATCTTGGTTTGGTTCAAGGTGAACTATGTGTGCCCTTTCAGGATGTTTTATCTTCACCTGCCTTCAGATACAGCACCCTTCGAAAAGATGCTGTCAACTTCTTTGTCAGTTTAAAGTGATTCCTATTAATAAACTTTTATTGGTCATCTTCAGATAAGAGTAAAGAAAAACCACCAAACAAAAAATGCAGTCATGATTATAATTTCAAAGTAACATATATGATTTACAATGTACTTTTCAGGCATGGAAGTAACAATATTCTTCTCCCCAAACATCAAAGAGATTAAGAAAGTTCTCAGCAAAACCAACAGAAGGAGTTGCAAAAAAAATCCCAAAAAAGCAAGTAACCAACCAACCAAACAAAAAGAAATAGGAATAAGACTTTTTTTTACTCAGGCAACTTTGCTGGGAAAGTTTTTTGAAATCCTTTAAAGTTCATAGATCTTGTGAACTTGCTAAAGGTGTTACATGAGAAGATGTTGCTTGACATCCTGAGTGTCTTATCCGGACTACTAAAATTCTCTTCTCTGGACTTACAAGATCCAGCTCATCTCATATGCAGGAAAACGGCTCCGGCAGAGGTTTTTTCTTTAGATCATCACTTCAGTATCTCACCTTTTGCTTGCCAAGCTCATTTCGTACTGAGACAGGACTATTTTGCATATCATTCTACACTCTTCATCTTTGAGAAGAATGTTGAAATTAAGCCCATGATGCCAGGAATTGATGCTTTGCCATGAACGATCAACCTTGGTACATGGTAAAGGGTAGTCACTTGTTTGTGCAAGTCATTGGAAGTAGTTTCACCAATAGAGATATTTGGGTTGTTTGGAATAGCATTTAATCTGAAATGATAATTAGTGGTGTCTTCTCTTTTATGCAACTAAAACCTATGGAAAGAGAATCATATTCCATCTCTCAACTATAGCTGTAATTACTGTGGGAGGTTAGAAGTCCCTGTGTGTTCATAGGCTCTGTGTGGTACCTGTTCATAAAAGCAGTAATGCCTCTCTCTGTAGCTACAGACCAGACTTCCTGAACATTCTTCCGGCATCCCACTGTTAATAACTAAAAACAAAAAGAGGAATGGGATCCAGTGCACAGAAAAGGGCACTGGACTTTTCACTGAAGAAGTTGGTTAGATTTGCAAGTAGAAAGAAATGAAAAAGGTTGTTGCTTAAGCTGCTGTGAATGCTTTACTTATTTGTATAAACATATAAGTGAAGGTTGTTTTCTTCTTCCTTGAAGTGTTAATTTTGCATGCATACTCATGGCTGCTGAGAGGTGAACAGTCACATCCCTCATAGGTTCAAACTGTGACTGGACAAATTTACGGAAGACTAATCCACTGAATATGGTTAAACTTAATGATAGCGTCTCTAGTACAGGGTGTTTCTGGACCACAACTCCTCAGATCTGGAAAGCAATTCATGCTTGTCTGGTTTACTGTCCTTTCATGACTATTATTAATGCTGGATCTTCATCCAGGTGCTTATCCTTAAACAAACCTCTCCTGTCTTCCAAAAGAGACATCCTTCCAACATACTTATCTTCCATCGCAAATAGATGGGGAATCAGAAATAACATGGGAAAAATCAAGAGAACAACAAATGAAAGGAAACAGACTCCAAGTTGTGACAGGGAAGGTTATTGGATACTAGGAAACATTTCCTCACAGAAGGGATTGTCAAGCATTGGAACAGGCTGCCCAAGGAAGAGTTTGAGTCACCATTCCTGGAGGTATTTACAAGAGGTATAGATGTGGCACTTGCGGACTTGGCAGTGTTATGTTTATGGCTGGATGCCATTTTAAGGATGTTTTCCAACCAGAATGATTTTTATTCTATGAAAAAAAAAAGAGAGGAATGAGGAGAAATAGCGTAGAGCACTCCCCATAGCAATCAGCATTTGTGGAGCAGGAACTCTGGACTGATTCAATGCATCTGTTTTCAGAGCGTAGCTAGAATGCCCTACCAATGTAACATTTGTTTTTCTGGGGAATGGTAATACTTTGTTATTCCGAAGAAACGGTTCTAGTACAACAGGGGCAATAAACGCTTCTCACAGTCTGCAACAGGCACGGCAAAATTAAAGCTAAATACAGAAGTTGTGCCGTGCATCCCACTTGCTTTTGACAAAAGGTAACTGCAACAGGAAAACGGCGCCATTAAAGGGTGACAGACGAGCCACCGTATTTGAACAGGAAGTGCCACAGAGGATTTCTATGGGGCCCATAATTTTCCATCTACAGCAGTTTCGTCGTTTGTGCTCCGCAGGGCAATTTTTCGGTCTCGCCGCTGAAAGGCAGATGTGGAGGTCAGGAGCAGAGCAGCCGCCAGCTGCCAGGGTGTCTGCGCTTCGCAGGCTGGGTCTGGTTTCAGGCAGTCTCCCTCGGGGCGGAGAGCCAGCGCACTCAGGCTGGCTCTGACCCGCGGCCCCGGCGGCCGGGANCGGCGGCAGCTCCGGCTCCGCGCCGCCTCTCTGCGGGCGGGTGTTATGGCCCCTTGGGGGAGCGCGGAGGGCTCCCCGGCTTGGAGGTCAGCGCAGCTCCTGCTCCTCGTCGTGTCCTGCTGCGGTAGGTACCGGGCGGTGACGCCGCCCGGGAGGCGGCCGCGGGGGAGGGGGAACAAAGCGGCCTTTCTGCCGGCCGGCCTCGGCGGGGGG
>VWZF01006093.1:1532828-1699013 GCA_013396755.1 Sclerurus mexicanus
GGGGCGGAGAGCCAGCGCGCTCAGGCTGGCTCTGACCCGCGGCCCCGGCGGCCGGGCAGGCCGAGCCCTGGCGGCGGCGGAGGAGCCGGAGGAGCAGGCGGGGGTGCCGGCGGGCGGAGCCCGGGCTGTATTGGGGCTGTACCGGGGCGGAGCTGGGGCGGTATTGAGGCTGTATTGGTGTTGTGTTGGGGCGGAGCCAGGGCTGTACTGGGCCTGTGTTNTCGGGTCTTTTTGTGTTGTTTTGTTTCGTTTGGGGTTTTTGTGTGTGCGTGTTGGTTGGTTATTTATTTATTTATTTATTAGCTGAGGGGGTGGACGGAAATCTCCTCGGGGAAGTCCTTGGAACTGTGGCCGGGGTGCGGGGGCTTGGCCCAGCTCTCCCGCAGATGTGCGCTGCCGGGAACTCCGGAGTTGGCGCGGGGCCGCGCAAACAAACCAGCCCCAAATCCTCTGAGTCACGAGTAATCGCTGCCTGTGCATAATGGGGTTGGATGCCTGGGAGATGTTCCACGTCCGGCCTGGTGTCGGGGGCAGGGCGGCCCCCGCGGGGCCGGGGGCTGGCCCTGGGCGAGGAGTTTGTGACACATCAGCACAGGCCGGGAAGCTCTTCCGGGGACCTTTGCTTCTTCTCGGCCTGCCTGCACTTCAGCCCCGAACCGCACTTCTGCCCGTCTTGAAACAGAGCTGCGAGTGAAAAATATTTGTGTAAATGTAGGCAGTGTACTGAGATTGGTTTCTATAATATGCTGGTGGCCTAGACAGATCAAAATGCAGATACAGGGCAAGGAGTGTCGTCTCATGTTTTCTCAGGGTGTTGTGTTTGTTTTATGAAGTCGAGCGTGGGTTGTGTCCGTGGGCCTCCGTCGGGAGAAGCAGCCTTTGGCACAGCGCTGGGCATGTGCCTTGCCCTGAGGAGGACAGCGATGGGAGCCCTGCTTCAGCAGTTTCTGAAGTAGATGCCTTTCCCTTAAACACGTGATTAAACATCTGAAATTGGAATCTCTTTTAATGTTTAGAAAAACAAACTTGAGTCTGGAACATCGAGATATATCAGATTTGTCTGTGCAAAGTGCTTTGTCCAGCGCATGCCTGTGCTGCAACAGTCAGTCCAGGCTCTAAAGGGTAGACATACCACGTAAATTTCTAAGAGTGTTTCCCATTTTATACTTACATGACTAGAAAAGTAAGGTAGGCTTCTTCGAACAGAGTGACAGATCTACCAGTACCTGTAACTGAATAGTTTCTCTGGTGAAGTTTAATTTTTGAGGAGGCCTACTTGCATAAACAAAGTAAGGTACTGACCAGTCTTTTAAATGCACAGGAAGTCAAGCAAAAGACTTTCAAGTCAAAAGCTAAATTGCAAGCACAGCTGAAAAGGAGTTGGCTAATGGTGAAGCAAGAAGTGGTAGTGAAAATGTTAAGTTTAGATATATTAAGCTGTTCTTGTGTTTATGTACTTAATGTACTTGAGAAATTTAATTTCTGTGCAATGGTTTTTTCACAAACTTTGTGTGCTAACTTTATTATACTTGTCACAGAATTGAAGTAAAAAGTCAAAATGATAATTTTGGTGTACCTCATCAGCCTGACTCAAGTAGATAATTTCAAATTGTGATGCTGTAACTAAAGTGTTATTGTCAGTATTTCCCTTATAAAAATCTAAATCATAAGGACAATATTTAGTTAGAGAAAAAACAACCAAATAAAATTCCTGCTGAATAACGTTTTTGGCAGACCTTTAATCAAGACTTTCCAAAGTTCAGCCAAGAAGGAACCATAAGTTTATTTCATCTTGCTGAGAAACACGTTGCCATGCTTTATTGCCATTGCCAGGAAAGAGAAGCTGCTTCTGATTTCTATCAGCATGCTGTGCTGCCTCATCTTCATAAGGGATTAGTTTCTCTTAACAGTTTTTGTTACAAATGTCTGAAGTTCTGACTTGCTTCACTGTTCAAAGGAAAGGAACTTTCTCCTCCTCAGGCTGGAGAGTTCAAAACGAAAGCAAGCATTCACTGTGTAATACAGCCCTTTCTCTACCTTTCATTTTGATTTCTCCTGTTCATTTCTTTTGGGAGAAGGAAGTGGAACCGGGAACTATGCCTTATTAAAGCATTTTACCTACCTGTACAACTGCTTTTAGCTCTTGAAACCAGACTAATTTTATATCGGCATGAATTGAACCAAGACACTGCTGTCAGCAGAGCTCTGGACTCTGATGCTGATCCTGAACAGAGCCTTTACAGATACGTTAAGGCTTTGTATGCAGTAGACAATGTCCAAGGTAAATGTATGTGTGGAAAAGCAATGGTGCATCACTTTGGTTGCCTTCCATTTTTCAGATGCACAGCTAAAATATCTAGAATTTTCCACTAATTAAAATACTAAATTCACCAAGGTTGTTATGTGGGCATTGAGCTCTCCAGAGAATGTTCCTCTGTTTCCCTGTGGTTAGTGAATTTTTCAAACCTTCCTTCTGATGATGACTATAATTATAAAAATTTGAGAAGGAGGAATACTGATGAGTGAAATATTGGAATAGCACTGACTAACAAGAATTCTAGCTTGGTAGGGTGTTGGGTAATGGTATTTTTTGTTTTATATTTCTGGATTTCCTGTTGGCTTGAGAGTTGTATATCCAAGAAATAATTGATTGTATGTGTCTGTATGTAATCCTGGCATGGCTTGTACTGGGACAAATATGAAGATATTTCTGCTTATCTCAAAGGCCTTAACAGTTATCTGAGTTCAAAACAGAACCATATGTGCTGCAAAGTAATCTTATAGGGGAAAAAAGGTCTTTTGAGAAATTAATTCTGTTCTTGAGGGCAGTTCTTTTCCAACCAAAGTTCCATGATTGATCAACTGGAAATCCAGTAAATCTTGGAAACACAGAAGCATGTAGGTTAGATCATTGAGTCCGCCTGTAAACCTAGCACTACCAAGTCCATCACTAAACCATGTCCCTAAGGAACATATCTACACATGTTTTAAATACCTCAAGTATTGTGATCTTACTTGTTTTCTTGTTAAAACAGGAGCTTAGATTAGGGAACGGAATTTCTAGTGTTGCCATTTTGTTTGATTTTTATTTAACTCTTGGCAGGATGATGGTTTTTATCTTACTGGCACTGTAATGCAGTATTTTCAGGACTAGTTTGGGAGGGATTGGTGTTACAGAGCAGAGGTTAAGTTATGAAAAGTCTCTGAGGTGGCTCAGTGCAAAAACTAGGACATGCCTTCCTTTGGAATGGAGTCTGGAAATGTGGGTATTTGACTTCAGATTTTTGGAAATTGGAATTTTTGTAGTCTTAACTAGTCACCCTGATATATTATTAATTTGAATTTCTTTCCCACTGAATGGAAGACTACAGGAAACTTGTAGAGTTCTGTACAGTTGACAGTAGTCAGTGCAGTGGTACAGTAGGTAAATCTTCCTGCTTCCGGCTTCACCAGATGTAAAGGTATATCAGAGAAAAATACAGTAGTAGGACAGGGAGACTAAAAGACTTAAAAGGTAGAAGTGGGGGCAGATAGAAATCAGTATTAGTTGTCCTTATTTCCAGGATGGTTTTCGCCTTAGTGAGTACCATTTAAAGGACTAATGGCTGAGAAACATTAGGGGATGTCAGAAGATTCCCAAAAATTGTGGTGGAAACAATGTTATATGTTAGACTGGTGAGACAGCAGTGCTATTGATATTATTTTGCTCCTTTGAAAAAAATGACATAGTACACTTGTATAAGCTTTAAAACAGTTATGGATTAGAATAATTCCAGGTTTCTGTGGTACAGATGTTGTTTGAGATTATAACAAGAACATATATATATATATATGTGTGTGTAACTCATTGTTTAGTTTTAAGGTAAGACAGGTAAAATTGTCATAAAAGTTCACTGGTCAGGACCTGAATTTTACTTGCATGTCAGTTTGCTAATGATGGTGTGAGATGAGAAAGAATAAATAGTTCTTCAGGTCCATTCACCTTATTCGAAATAATAGCCTGAATCATGTAAGCAAATAAAGTCTGCCAGCCAGTTTATTTAATTTTCTGAAGAAGTTGAACTCTAAAGCCAGAACAGAGTGTCCTAATGGAATGGCTTGACTGGATAAATTACTATATTTTAAACTCTTGAATGCCAGTCTTTAGTGACACTTTTGTGAACAGATGTATTTTTCTAAGTTGTAAATAGTATTGTCGGCAAAACCACTACATTTAATTTATTAGAACAGTTTTGTAGGCCTTGAAGTGAAAATGTCTTAATGCCATAGAAATTTATACTGTATGTAATTTGATCATATGTCAACTTGTATAAGTACATGCGTATTCAACTGGCTATTCAGAGCCACAATTAGGTCTGTAGTCAAAGTATCTGTGAGGTCATGGGGACAATATTTAAAACAATGTTCATTGGAGGGAAGAAAAAACCCAAATCTGACACAACCTCATGGCAAAAAGAGTCTGAAAAGTGAATCTAAGGTAGTTGGTGTGATTGTTGTTATGCACTAAATGAGAACATTGTGATCCAGAGGACGAGCAGAGACATACTTGTAACCAGAATCAGGACAGAAGACATCTGACTCCATTTCTGTCATCAGAGCGAAGCATGTAATTAGCATGGCTATTTCATCTGTTCCTGTCATTACTAGGAGAGGAAGAGCTCTGTTCTATTAGCGTTGGAAGGGCCCTACAGGTGAATCTGTTTACTTTAGTTACTCTTGTTTTAGTATCAAATAGATGTAAACTGTATCAGTAGTATTTTCAAGTAAGCCCTAAATATATAATTTTATACTTGGCCTGGGTAAAACTTTAATTATGGTCACTCTTGTAGTTTAACAGGTCTCAAATTTTTAAACTGAGTGTCTTTTGTGTGTTAGGTACATTCCTTCTCACATCATTTATCTTTTACCATGTGCCTCAGTTTCTATATTCATTAAGTATATTTCATTAATTTCCTTACAGTTTTTTTAAAAATTAATGAGTTTTGTTTGTATTGTGTAAATAGTGTGGTTTTGCTTTCTTAGATATCTCTGCATTTTCTAGTTTGAGTGTTCCATTTATGCTGTCCCAGATAGTTAATGATTATGTTAAATGCTGGATCAGCTGAGACATCTAGCTAGGCAGTAATTGAAAGAGTGTGATTTGTTGACAGGCTGGGATGTTTTTGCTTGTATGCGTTTCAGAATTACTAGCTGTAACATTTTGCAGTACTGGTTGTTACTGAGGTGTCCTTTGGTCAGCCAAATTCAACCTCTGTAGTTTACATGGTTGTAAGAAAACACTGGGTACCAGTGCATTTGCTACTCTGGGACTTGGTTGTAGATCTGAGTTCCTGTGTTTATCCCCTCACTAGAAATCAATTCTCAAAGTGGTTTATAGCCAACTGTATGATATCATGCTCTGAAGAATTGTGTTGTTCTGACCACGTTCTTTTTCATTTCCTACACTTGATTTTTTTGCTGCAGTTGTTACTTCACTGATGCTTCATTACGCAAAGCTTTACGGTTGCTTTGAAATATATAATGTTGATTCTTGTGAGTATCTAAATTAAACTACTAAATTTAACATAATTGACAGATCAGTGTACATCCTTAAAAAACACTAATCTAAATTGTGGTTCGGACTTGTTTCTCTGAACAGATGCTTTAAATTTGGATATGCTATAACTTTAGCTACATTGTAAACATCTTGATGATGGCTTTTTGTCAAGGCTAGCATATTTAGTAACTATCTGCTAGAGGGTTCCCCCCCCCCCCCCCCCCCCCTGCTACTCTATTTGACACTGGATTTTAGGTTATGAGGAAATTTATGTATAGCTTTCTCAACTATTTTGTGAGAAACAACTGTCTGGAACTAGTTGGGAAACTAGCAATCAAAAATAAGAGCCTACCCAAAATTAAGAAAGCTTACAAGTAGAGCATATTTTGAAGGCGGGGGGGGAAGGGAGACATACAAAACGGATTTGTTTTAGTACCTTGAGTTGTCATAAGATAGTCTCTTTTCACTTAAGCACCTTGTGAGTTTTCAGTATTTTCCCATGTACCTTTATTGATCATGGAAATTTTTGTTGTGCAAGAAATCTGAACTTGCCCACACTTAGTAAAATATAAATTCCACAAAGCAGTGGAAGTGCACTAGTTGTGTTTCTCTGTAAATGGAAAGTATGGCTGAACTATACAGATATATATATATGGGATGTGATCTGCATGTTTCACTCATCTTCCTGTGTGTAATTAGTCTACCCTTCGCTTAACCTCTGAGATATTTCCTCTGCAAAGGGGAAGCTGAAGGAACTGACTGTGGGTAACCAGAGCAGACTTTCAGAGTTAGTTGGTGCCAGAAAACAGTTGAGTAGTCCTCTGACAAGCAGTGTGAGCACACTTTGGCATGTGGGGGATGTCTCTAATGAAGTTGCTTGTGTCTAAAAGTTAAGAAAAAAATGACTCTGCTAGAGGGTCCTGTAACTTGGTTTTGTTACTCCATCTTTGTATGCACCTAATGGGAGATACAGATAGGTCCTTCTGAAAGTACAGAATGATAGTAAGAATAGTTCTTTCATGGAAAAACCAGGATTTTATTTTTCCTCTAATTTTAACAGTGTTACTGGAAATAAATTTGTTCTAGTCAATGATGTCTCTTAAAAATTTAGCGATCCTACTCATTCAAGAAGCTGCTCCTTTAGAAAGAACTCTTTTGTAACTGAAGGTGAGCAGTTTAGAACAGAAAATGGAAGTCTCGTTGGTGTGCCTTGTGGCAGGAAGGCATACACTTAAGTTCATGTGCTCTGACTTCTAGCTTCAAGCTGCATATGAGTTTTCGTAAGACTTTGGTTAATGCCTTTTTTTTTCCTACACTGAAGAAAGTGTATTAGAATCCAATGAATTAGTACAGCCTGGTAGGGTGTTTCGTACTATGAAATTGTATTTTGAGTATATCAAGTAAAAGTGTCAGGGATGTTGCAGTTACTGGGACTTAGATAATTAATAGGTCACATGCAGTAAATATGTGGAGACTTTAACCTTCCCGTCCTTTTTTTCCTGCACATAGAGCTCAACAGAGTCATTTCCAAAGATAGATTGATTCTAGAGTCCTAGTTAATGTGCTGTTTTATTCATAATATTGTATTTACTCAGCCTGCTCCTCATACTACTGAGCAGTTACATTTTTCCATTTGTGCTTAAGAAGTGCTCAAGGAGAGTGCGCAAGGATTTAACTCAACATATATGTCTAAACCATATGGAAATATTTGTAACTGGGCTTGGAAGAATACATATTTCATTTTTTCCCAGTTAATAATTTTTTAAAAAGTGTGGTGGAAGACTATATGTCCTTCCCATGATCTAAACATCAGTTTAAATAATCTGAGAGAGATGCCTGTTGATGTCAGGAAGATGAATTATAAAATCATCAGACACATGACTGTTGATCATAGCAACATCAAGCTGAAAATACTGACTGGGATGGATTTGGGTGACTGTGTAATTAAGTAGAAATGGTTTCCCTTGTCAGAACACCTCCCACTGGTTGTGTTTCCTATCTAAAGATACTGAAAGAGCAACTAGTTCCATGGCTAAAGTTCAGCTAGTGTCTGTGGTTAGAGATATTCATGAAGGCTGGAGAGCTGGCTTGGCAAGGGCAGGAAGGATTGGGACATCTTGTTAAGGCATGTTCACAGCTAAAGGTGGCGGAACTGTTCTTCAGAGTGGAGGAGGAAGCCAAGCTGTCTGTGAGAGCAGTTGCTGTTTAAATGGCTGTGCAAGTAGAAGGGAGGAAGGGAACCAGCCGTTTGTTTTAAGGCTGTTATGGTTGCTGAGTGAGCATCTAATCAGTCTAAGAGATTACACATATGAGTAAGCAAGAAAAGGGTGCAGGAAGATCTTGGAAATTACTTGAGGTCTTCCTCTTTGGCCTTCCAAGTGTTCTCAGGCAGAGGAGTGTTACAGGTAGATTCTTGCATTTTACCTGTGCTTTAGAAAATAAGTGGATAAACAGAACTTGAAATGTTTTGTGATTCAGTATATGGCTTTCATCAATGTTTTTAAACATTCTTTTTTGTGATACCTTTTCTGGCTGACACTGGCATTTGGCATTTGTGCACTAGTGGCTTTATTGAGGGATATGCCTGGGAGGTGCGTGTTTATAGAGTCCTGTTGTTGCTGATCTAGCTAATGCTGTTTCCAGTGCCTGTTGCCTAGGTGTCTAGTTTGTCTCACCCCAGTCCCTGATTTCAAGTTATCTGTTATGTCTGACATCTGTGCACACTGTAGCAAAGCTTCAGTGGTATCACAGTTCTCATGTAAATGACAACCCAATATATATACCACAGCTGACTGGTAACATTACTAACCTCTTTTAAAGTCCACAATACTGGCTTTCTGGTTTTCTTCATTGTGGAAATCTGGGACAGTACTGCCTGTACAGGCCTTTTGCCTTTACACTGTAGATGAGTAGGGCTTGGGAGAAGGACTATCCTTTTATTCTCTTACCTTAGTGAGGAGCACAGTCAGCTTTGGACTTTTTAAGTTGGAACTGTAGAGCTTGTGTGTGGTGCCTTTGGGGTCTCTGAGGAGTTCTGCTGGAATAAGAGATCCTGTGTTCTAAATGTGCAGGTTAAGAGGAGCAGCAGTGCAACAGTGATGTTGTCCCAGGGATAACTCTCTTGCAAGTCACATCTGCCTAGAGAGTAAAGTTAAGGTCATGGCTGAAGAGTTGAGAGACACCCCACACCATTAAGTAAGAGAAAGTCCTAGTAATGCTTTTTGGAATTAATATCTTAAAATATTCAGCAGTACATCTGTCTTAAAATGTTGATTAAAAGCATGGAAGTCAGAAAGATGTATATGAGAATCAAGTCAACTGGTCTATGTTTGACTTTCTTTGACCAGTTTTCTCAAACTCTCCGTGTCTTGTGGTTTTACAAAACAGCTGGATCTGAAGTATACATAGAGCTGTTTAAAGTGTTGGGCATGAAGGAATTCAACATAAAATGGAGAAGCTTTCAGAAATGATTGAGATCAAAATAAAGTTGAATTTAAATTTTTAATCTGAGATCCTGCTTGCTGACCGTACTGCACATTTGGGAGCCAATAAAGTGCTCAAAGCACCTAATTTGAAACAAACATGACAGTTTCTCAGACTGTGTGGTATTCAACTAAAATGATAACATCAAACAGGGTTTTTTTAAGGGAGATGAGTTACTCTGATGGGAAGGAGATCTGAACTAGCTTAAAACTTGAGTTGTTGAATATGGTTTATAAATTATTGCTACGAATGTAAGGATGATGGCATCAGATTCTTATTAAGCCATGCCTCTACTGAAATACTGTGTACTTTAATGTATTTTTTAAGTGTCTAATGATAATTTGTTTAGACATGTGATCAGAGTTTGTTTTGCAGTTTGTGGGGTTCCATTGTCCTGGGTCTGCTTTTCTCCCTGTATCTGGAAATCTGCTATTAAACAGGAAGGATGTATACTTAAATTAGCAATATACTTCATTATATAAAAGCAGATAAATAGGAATTTAAACGTGTAGGCATTATGTCTGACATTGATCTTGTACTTGTCACCATGCTGTGTCACATTTTTTGCTATTTTAGAATTCAGTGCCTCCCTTTAAAAAGGCCGTAGGAGCAAGTGCTGAATTTTGTTATCAGGTTGGCTTTTAGGAGTGAAATGTCTGCTGTATAAGTATTTTTTTACCCTCTATTTTACAGCTGAATTAGCGCACTGAAGTCTAATGTACTCATTTTCCTCTACAAGCTACATTCCCTAAAAAGGAAACCCATAGCTATCTGAGCCTTAGAACCTTTCTGAAGCAGTATAGAGTGAAGTGTATCACCTCTTGTAGCATGATTGTGATTATTTTTTAAAAAGAAACCACTTATATGTGGCACCTATACAGTTTGTTTTGCTTTGAGAGCACAAAGGCCGACAGGAATGCCGTAGGTACTGTTGCTTTTAGCCACAGCAAGCCTAACAGTTATCCTCTGGGGACTGAACTGGCTAAAATACTTCAAGAGTAAATACGGAGATCTCTTGAGAAATCCCAGTATCTTGGTGCCCCAACACTGATAATGACTGAATCCATGTAAAGGTTGTCTTGTAATGTCAATGGTGAGCCTCTGAGTACTTCTGCAGATGATCCAGAAAGGAAAGTATAAACTGTATAAGAATTTGCAAGTATACTGACTTCACAATACCTTCGTTGTCACAAATGAGCCTTGCTCTTCAGTTTTGTTATCTATATCAACTTGAAAGTACTCCCTAATTTTAGAAAGTCATATATCTATCTATTATCAATAAAAGATGAGGAATGGAAAGCTGTGGTACCATGAAATATTCCAAACTTCCATTATACTTCTTTCCTAGAACTGTACCTCTTCTAGTGATACCATCTTCCTTTCTCAAATAGCCAACACACGGCAAAGCCAATGCCCTTAAACTGTGCCTTATTGTTATTCATTAGACAGAGCTGCCAGTAAGGAATTGTAAGGGATGTAATCTGCTTTCATTAGTGCACAAGTGTTTTTCATGCTCATTGAAAAAAGGCTACATCCAAAAGAATGCAACTGCCTGTCAAGTTTGGTAAATGGTGTTAACATAAAAAATAATATATTTTTCACTTAGCTATTTTTCCAAAGCACTGTTTACTCCTTTCTTTGAAAAACATTTTTTCCAATCATGCGCAGGTTGAATCTGAGTGTCCCAACAAACAGCTGCTGTTTGGGTTTTTCTCTAGTTAGCTATTACTTCACATGTGGCATCTCTTTGTAAAAAAGCACTTGTGTACCAGGCTGGTACTGAGCTTTTGTCTTAAAAATAGGCTTATCACAAATGAATACTATAAACCTAGTTTGTGTCTGAATTCACTTTGCTCTACTGATGTGACGTGCTTGGAAGTAAACCTTCAATTAATATTTTTGTTTTAAAATATTCTTTGTGTCGTCACCTAAAGGTCTGTATCTAAGGTTTAATTATTAAGATAGACTACAGGAATACTGTCAGTGTGAGGGTTTATTAAAGTATGTTGTGCAGGGTAGAAGCTGAAGCACAAAAAATAAATAGCTGTTTCATGATTGTTCATGAGTAGAGTTTGTTACTGCGCATTTCTGGTCCTATGTTGTTTCTGTGTGAGTGTGAAATGGGGAGTCTTGGTTTGGCTTAATTTAAGGCAGAGTCAGTGTGGGAGAAGATAGGCTTATTAAAGGGATGTGAGGCAACAGGAATGTGACTTACTGATCTGAACTGCTCTTCAGAGAAGTCTCAGTTCTCAGTGTAGTCAGATTAGTCTGGCCCTCAGAGGGAAGACAGAGAATGAAGAGAGGTCCTAAATTATTTAAATGCGAACAGCACCCTTCTGGGAAATACACAGCTGCTGAGTTGTTGTGGAACTGGAAATAGGCTACTTTCAGAGCAGCGTGTCTGTTCTACTTTATTTAAAACTCCAGCTCCTATCCTTGTCTGTTTTTTACAAATGCTACTACCAACTCATTTCCTCTCATCCCCAAAATGCCAGTCCTCTTCTGCTCATTGGAAACAGTTTGTTGTGTATTTCAGCTGTTGTTTAAGTGAATGGATGCAGAGTGCTTTAAAACGTTTAGTGATGATCTGCTGCTGCCACTTAAAGCTCCTTCAGACCAGCTACCTTTTATTGGAAGTGGAGGTAGAACACTTTTTGTCAAGGATTACCGTATACTGTGTAGAATCTCTTACATTTAGTAATAAATTTACAGTGAAATTTTTATGTTGGAATAGAAATTAATTTTTTTTCTTTAAATTCTTACTAACTGGAGTTCTAGGACCGTTATTCTTTTGCCAAATGTAGAAATAGTTCAGAGTGTTGGGAAGTTGTGGGGAATATATAGATGTGCACAGCTACTTGTATGCTGAGTGATCCATGGAAAATGACGCTTGAATTGATAGTCACATCTCCAGGTAGCAGTGAATATGCTCAAACTAAACAAATGAAGTGGCTTTTGGAGTATGGGGTTGTCAACTGGATGGACAAAGGAATGGGCAGTTATTATGTAACCTGACCTTCAGTCATCTGGTGTTTGAATGATTCTTGGCAGGGATTTCCTCAGTGAAAGAGTCAAAACATGTTTTTTATGTTATCTTGTATATTTAATAAGTTTTCTTAGGAAGCTGGAGTGCAGAAAAAAAGGTTGTTTTAAACTGTTCTCAGGAAGGAAGTTAATGACTCATGTAAATATGTAGTGAGAATGTTTTCTGGTCAAGAAAGGTATAGATGAGAAGAGCTTGTGTCAAGACAAGAGTGGAGATAAGGTGTAAGAAGTTTAGAGATAGCATACTGGAAGGTAATTATAAGTATAAATGTCAGAGTAAATGGTGATAAGGATTTTGGAAATACCTATTAGATGCCATTCTCTTCTCCAAGGTGTTCATTCCTCTTATTATGTTTAAGCCTCTCTTCCTGTTTGTGCTTTGGTCATAGGACACCTGTCCTAAAATCAATGTGTAAGTGTGTGTAGATATTCACTCGTATCTACCAGCTTTTCCTGCCCTGGGAGGAGCTGGTGATTTGATAAAGTTTTTAAGTACTGCAGTATGGAGCTCTCTGTGTTTCCTTGGTGCACATCCCAGCGGCTGTGAAGCATCTGTCTGTGGACATCCTTTCTTAGTTCTGCTGGTGGGCCTGGCATGTGGGTAATCCTGGGGAGTATTGGAAATCAGCAGCCTCACAGTGGCCATGCTGAGGCTGAGGGAGATGGTATGGTTCCAAGTATGGGCCATGTTTTAGTGAATGGAGGAAACTTCTTTGTCATTCATCTCTGCAGTTGATAACATTAAGTTGATAACATTAAGGGGAAGTGAGTGGTCCAGTACACACCTCTCTGTAAATGTGCCGATTTCAAGTACTTACCTTCTTGGAAATCTGTTCACTCTTTTGAATTGCAGTAAGATTACATCTAAAACAGAGGTTCAGAGTGCAATGAGACACCAAATTTGTGTTTATTTGACCCCGAGATAAACAAATATAGTGCATATCGTGAATTTCATAGACATTTCCCAGTCCTTGCAAAGCACTTTGATTGAAATGACGGTTCTGCTACACAGGACTACATGGATATGATTTACAGAGGGTCAGACAGGAATATCTGTGCATGTTTAAGAAGGAAAGCTGGATGTAGTTCAAATTTTCTGTTACATAAAAGAACGAGATAAAGCCGAAAGATGCAGGATGTCTCTTCTTGCATGCTTAGAACTACTGTAATATAATGAAACTTGGAATTTTATGGCCCATACAATGTGAGACTTTCTTAGTGACTGCTGAGAGTAGGCACAGAAAGTGCATTTAGAGTCATACAAACAGCCTTTATTTGTACACTGTGACATCTACGAGTAATTGTGGTGCTTTAGTTTCTGTGACAAATACTTACCTTGTAAAAAGCCCAAACCAGAATCCATACAGCAAATTGTGTCTCTGCTTTAACACATTTAAAGTTTTCCAGGGTTAATTCATGTGTCTCAGGGATTTAGTTTGATAGCAGGGAAATTACACAGTTAAGTGTTTTGAAACAAACTTTGTTGTCTTCTCTTTGACCAATGTTACCTATACTCTGGCTGTCTTGAGGTTGTGCTGGACTCTGCTGAATTGCAGCTGCCTAAACTGGCTGTCAATCCGATGCTTATTCAGCTCTACAGAAAAGATTTTTTTTTTTTTGCAGTATTTTGCAATTGTGGAATCACAGTACTATCCAACACTCATGTTTGTAGTTTCTGAGAGTAGAAGATTGTGTTTATCTTTTCTAACTACTCAGAACCCCTGTGGCAAGAGCCTGCAGTACTCTGCAGTACTGTGCAGTGTCAGAGGTAGTATTCTGACTGTCAGAAGTGCACTTGTTTCTAGTGCATATAAAGGTGGCAGTGTTAACTGTC
The DNA here is from genome assembly GCA_013396755.1 of Sclerurus mexicanus. Classification (NCBI taxonomy): domain Eukaryota; kingdom Metazoa; phylum Chordata; class Aves; order Passeriformes; family Furnariidae; genus Sclerurus; species Sclerurus mexicanus. Next base: position 1,546,727 of record VWZF01006093.1, read on the forward strand.
TTCATGTTGCAATTGCTGTTCTAAAACTGATTTCATGTAAGCTCTTCAATCTCTGTAACTACCTCCGGCACAATCGATGTAATTCAGGCTTTTCTAAGTGCTTCACTAAATTTCCACTTTGGGAAACAGATAAACCTTTCCCTTTGGTGTTCAGAATTTTGAACTTTGTTTTCAGTGATTTGGGGCAGAGAGAAGGAAGATGAAGCACAGAGAATTGTTAGCACAGGATAGCTGTAAGTCAAAGTTCTGCTTGGTTTTGCTATCCTGTTGCTCTGCAGTGTTTCTTTAGTACTGATAACTTTATCACTTATTAACATTACTTAAATTTTGCCCTTCTTTCTTTTGTGCTTCCCACCAGCTGGGTAGTTCTGTCCATGGGAAACACAAAGACATTATTCGCTTTCTTCAACCCCACCTGACTCTGCTCTGGTTCCTATAAAGCACTGCCATTTGTTTATGTTTTGGCATATGGTGGGCTGGGATTTCCAGTTGTTTTATGTATTGTGGGTTTCTTGTGGTCGTTTCATTTACCTAAGAAAAAAGTATCATATACAGTTTGTACGAAGTGAGTTCTGTGGAGCAGGAGTTGTTTTTCTGTTTGAACAGTTTCTGACACAGTAAAGCTATAGTCATGAGAAAAGTGTAGTTTGTGCTGTTCCAAGAAAAAGGCAATGCAGGTAGTATGTTATGAGTGTCATGAGCCAAGTAATGAAGACCAAAGTTTTCACAAATTTATTTAGAAAATTTATTTCCAAGACACTGCATAATGTTTGAAATAACAGGACTGCTCATGCTAATATGTGAGGTACAACACTAGCATTGTCCTTGGAAGACAGGAATCACGGGATTAATAGCAGATAACATGGAAGGGAAGAGGGGAAATAAAGAGATCTTTCTGAAGAGAGGGAGAGGGTTTGGGTCTTAGAGATACGCATCTGTTTGTCTATTGTTTTTTAAATTATGTAAATATGCACATACTCCTAGACTTCTTGGGGCTGTCTGAAATTTCCCATTTAGAATCAATGATTCAAATCAGTGCAGTAGCTCTAGTGGAGTTTTCTCAAAGTGTACATAGGTCTTGCATAAAACACTGGAGAGAAAGTAAGTTTCACTGAATTAGAAAAATTTTATTGGCTATTTCCCATACCATTTGTTTGCTTTGATGAAACCTATTTAAACAAAAGAATGTAAAAGTATCAAGGCTGCCACGCACAGAATTCTTACGTGGGTGCTGAGTGTAGCCATGCAGGTATGTGTCTACACATGTTCATACCAGGAGTATGCTTTACCAGTTTTAAGATCTGATTCTTATTTAAAGAAGTCATTAATCTGAGTAAAATCAGTTTCATATCTTGCAGGCAATCTGTCTTCTGTTAATGTCTGTCTTTTTTGACTAATAGCAATTCACAGTGCATTTTGAAGAATGCAGGATGTCACGACTAGCAAGTTACAGCAAGTTCATCTCTTCTTCCTAAGTCCTGAAGATACTTAATAAACGACATACTTAGGCAAGTTTAGAAAATTAGTGTAGCTGATTAATAGCCTTTGCTATCATAGCAATTCCAATTTTCAAGCTGATAAATAACAGTAGAGCAAGAACTGTGTCAGTTCAATGTCTTTTTAGTAGTGAGAATGGAAGCATCTGCATGTTTTTGTTCCCTTGAAACTCAGTGACATCTCCACTTCTGTCTGATATAACTAGATCAGACAATTCTTAATAAATAATGAAATTAATTGAGCATGAGGTTGTTTTACAGGTGTTGAAGGGACAGGCAAAAAAAGTGCACTGCTCTTCCCTCCTTTGGCTGTGCTTTTCACTGTGTTGTTGCAGTCCTTGTGAATGATGGTGTGCCAAGCTACACTATGGAAGGTTACTTTTATACTTGTGTTCAGTGAAGCATTAATAAGGGACAGAGACTATGCCTTGTATTACTGGAAGGTAGCTTGGCAGTCACCATTACATTTTGTGTAAGTTCAGTTCTGGTGTGAGAAGGTACGTGGGGTCTAAAAACCGCAGTTCCCAGACTTTGCATAAACAAGTCTGTACAAGTCTTTGCAAGGTCTGTGGTTTCTGTGAACTTTTTTTGTACATTAAAGGAAACAAATTTTCTTGGGAACTCTACAGTGCTTTTTATTTCTATCAGAAAGAAAGCAAAACACATCAAAGAGTATAAAAAGTTGTCAAAATCAAAGTTTTATTTCTAGTAATAAGTAGTGAGAAGGAAAGAAGACACAGTTTTATCTTTCAGATGGGGATATTTTTCCTAGATGCAATAAACATGGAGTGCTTTTATGATTTTTATATTTGATGTATGTGCAAAATGTGCTGTAAATATACGGTTACTTCACTGCCTTTCCCAGTAAACTGCTTGCATTCAATTCAGTTATGTCACTACAGCAAATGCAGCTGGGATGGGTTGCAGTTAATTCTAATTTATTGTTGTTACCTTCATAAAGGTGAAGTTGAAGCTCAGCGGGGTATATTCCGTTGACTCCAGTATTCCCTTGTTTGCTCAGGCTGATGTTCCAGAAACACTATAGCAGATCTGGAAATTATGGTTTGATTTCTTAATCCTCCACTTTTACTTCAATCAGAAGTATGAAACTTCCTCCATGATCTGTCTGGATTGTAATGTCTTGGCCCTTCTGCTGAATAAAGACTTAAAAAGATTTTGTAACTTTATTTTATGAATCCAGTGATCTTTCTGCATTTTGAAACCTTTATTCTGTGGACGTATCTTAGGCAATTTTTTTTTCTTTTTTATTACTTTCTAACATGACTACTGTTTTTGTCTTCTGTTTTGAGTTGTTGGTCACATGAGATGTAGGCTCAGTAATAAAGGTGCTACAACTGAGCAATGTTTTCCTTTTTTTCAAAAACCCTCGTGATTCTCCCTCCCCTTGACTATCAAGTACTCCTACACTACTTCAGTCTTTTTTGGAAAAAAATCAATTGTAAGTCTGAGTCATACTGTCATCTGGAACTAGAAACTTGGATGTTTTGAGGGTTCCTGGTGAGGATTCATGAGACAAGAGCAAATAATATTTCCATTTCTGCAAGCTTATAATAGATTCATGATGGTTGCAGTTATTATTTACAAATGATGATTTTGTTTCTGCTCTTAGCACTTTTTCAACATGGTGTGGAATCAAATCACTAGATAGTAACCAGCAGCATTATGTTTTAAGAATATATGACCTGAAGCCTGGCTGTTTCCAACTAACTTGTGATAGAGGCATGAAATCTTCTTGTTGTTTGTAGATGTTAGGGTTTTTGATTTTATTTTTTTAACTATAATACACCAACTCTGCATAGACAGTTGTGATCTGATGTTTGTTCCTATAGTTATAAGGAACTAAGGTTAATATAAACCTGCATGGAGCTAAAACAAGTATTGTTTTTTACTCAACAGTGATTTAAAGAAACTGGTAGGTAAAAGCACAAAGCACAAAGAGTATGAATCAAATCTGCAATGCTCTTTCCCCTACTGTGTAAGCACTGTGCAGCCCACACATGGAAATTTTCCCCTAGTCTGGCACTTTTAAAGTGTGACGTAGTTTGCAATTCTGAAATGGAATTTCAGAAGAAAAGAATAGTTACTGCAGCTGAACCATGTACAAATGCTCTGAACAGTTCTTTGTTAAATTTATTGAGTTTTAGTATTTTAAACATAGCTGTTTAAAACTTATGATTTTCCAAGTTTTTAAGTAATATAGCAGTGGAAGTTTCCAGATAGGAGGGCAAATTGTTAGTTTTGAATTAATAATGGGGTCTAATCAGTTAAGAATAGGCACCTAAGCCTTTATTAAGGACATAGCTCTTTTAAGGATGGGTAGGCAGTATAGCCTCTTTTTTCCCCCACTAGTTGTGATCTACTTCCTTTTCTTCTGATTTTCTTAATCTGTTCTTTTGTTTGTTTGTTTTTGTTACTTGAGATTTAGCTGTAATATAGGAGATTGTATTCACTGTCTGAACTGTTTAATTTGGTTTAGTAATCTGGGGTTTTTTTCCTACTCTCTCTCTAATCTGAAGTGCTGTATTAGATTACCACCTGAGAACACACACAACTTACAGGCAGTGGTCAGTAAGGTAACTTCCTTTATACCTGGCTGGGCAGAAGTGTAGGGTTTAACATGAATAGAACTACTTATGTGCTTAAAGTCAGGAATCTTGTTGAAGCTGAGCCAGTGTCTCTGCTTGATTTCCAATTTCCACTGCTTGCTGCCAAGTATATTAGAACTGTCTATAAATAGTTTGTGGAATTTTTGAGTGAGGATGAAAAATAATGTCAGGTTCTTTTTTGTCCCCACCTTTTAAAACTACAACTGAGAAGCTTTAACTGTTTTTACTTTTACACAAAAATCCTTTTCTGAAGCTAAATTAGTTTAGTTATTACTTTAAAATTGTCTATTTTAAGGATGGTACAGGGACAAGGAAGAGTGGAAAGTGACTGGGAAGCCGCAGCTACAGAGCAGGAATGTGAGTCAATTGCAGACTGCAGCATCTTCCAAATTTTTGCTTGATGTGTCCCGATGGTGCTGTGGGCTCTGTTTCAATACTCCAGCATCATCTGGCTGTCAGCATGTGTGTCAAATTTGTGTCATGATAACTAACATCTCTGGTGATACAGAATTTGGTAATTTTTCTTGTGTGTGTTGCAACGGCATTCACCATTGGTGTAGTATTAGTGAATAATGTGTGCTGTGCCTACTGAATCCAGAATGAGAACTTGACTTGCTCACATTGAGTGGCTGCAGAGGCTGAGCTTACACCTGAAGTTGACGTGTAGCCTCCCTGGCAGCAGTGGAGCTATGGTGAGCAGAGAGCACACTTGGAGTGGTGGGTAAGTTGGGGGTCTCTGCATTAGCATGTCCCACAGCCTGGCAGGAGCGCATTTGTGGAGCAAAACAAGTTACACTGAAGATGTGTTTGTGCTCTGTGTTTCTGAAGGGTTTCCCTTGGACCAGCTCTAGTGTGGCCCAAAAAACTGAGTACCCATTCCAAGTGGGAACATATCATCTGAAAGAAATCCGGTTTGATGGTTTCAAGGCCACAGTGTAATGCGAACTAAAGCACAGGAAGCGGAGTGGATCAGGAGATCCAGAAAGCATGCCCCTTACCTGAAATAGGATTTGTCTGCATAGGTATTTTAAGTTAACACAATAAAGTTGCCAGGAAAAAAGGATGTATTATGTTTTGGTAGAGAAGCTATTAGATTTGTAATGACCTGATCACTGAATATTCTTCAAATTCAAAGCATTCGCTGATGCAGTGAACTTAGATTTTTAGAGTATGTGTTTTAAAGTCAATTTTTTAAGAAAGAAAGCAGACATTTTTTGGTGTGGGGATAATGTTACAATGCTGATGAATGTAAGAGTAGTAGGCTATTTTTGTTTGGAGATTTTTAAGTCAGTGTTATCAAGATTATAAAATCACAGAATGGTTTTGGTTGGAAGGGATCTGAAAGATCATGTAGTTTCAACCCCCCTTCTGATGTGAGCAGGGAACCTTCCACCAGGGAACCTTGGTTGCTCCAAGCCACATCCACCCTGGCCTTGAACACTTCCAGGGATGGGGCATCCATAACTTCTCTGTGAATCCTGTTCCTCACCACCCTTACAGTAAAGAATTTCTTCCTGATATCCAAACTTGACCTACTCTCTCCCTCAGTTTAAAGCTATTACCCCTTGTCCTGTGACTACATGCTTTTGTGTTACCCTCTCCAGCTCTCTTGTGTAAGCCCCCAATAGGCACTGAAAGGCTGCAATAAGGTCACACTGAAGCTTTCTCTTTTCTGGGCTGCATAACCCCGGCTCCCTCAGCCTTTTCTCCTAGGGCAGGTGCTCCAGCCCTCTGATCATCTTTGTGGCCCTGTTGCTGTTATAACAATGAAAGTATGCATGTGGTTTGCTCAAGTAGTGATGAACTTTGAGTTTAGGCTCTATACAACACATGCAGATTTGAAAAATTCATGACAGTTCTATTCACCAGGAAAGGAATAAAGACCTGTTTTTCAAAAATGTCATGCAGCTGCATGTCATTTAAAGTCCCTTTGTGAGGAGGAAAGGAGAGTATAAGAATGAGACAGTGATTAAAAGAAAGCGGTGTTGGGCAACATGTTTTAAGTATACAGTGCAGACTTTTAGCAGCACCATACCCATTATATTATACCTAAGAAATAATTGTCTAAGCACAAAATGGGAGGTACTGGTTGTTGCAAAAGGTAAAAAATCTAAACCCTACATGAATTGATTCCATTGCAGAATTGATTCTCTAGTTCTTGTCTTAGTTTACTAAGTAAAGCTACATCACATTTGGTCTAAAATAAAAATGGTACCACATAAAATAACAGCAGTGGGTATTGTAAACAAATTCTGTGCTTTATCTGCTTTTACAGTGAAATTTTGTGGTTATTGCTTGCTTTTGTATCATTAAACATTTAAATAAGCCACTATTTCAGTATAGTTTCATCTGTTAGTAATTTTTATTCTTTTCTTAATTAAAGAAATTAACAGTGCCATTGTAGTATTCAAGTATACAACAGTTTCTCATTTCCTGTGAACATTTGCTTTCATTGTGTGAAATTTTAGATATATTTACTGTATCTTTTTTGTAGCAGATGTTCTTCTGTTACAGGGATTTGGAATAAATCTTGTCTCTGTTGCTCTGCTTGCCTTTAGTAGAGAATTCTGACTGATGTCTGCACAGCAGTAAGGCTTTCTCTCAATTTTTTTGTGTGTTGCATGTGTTAAAAGAAATGGTTATTTAATCCATCTCTTACATAAGGGATTGCTGCACAACATAATGCTGATTTAGAAATGAGCACCTGAAATTCCTATGACTTCAGTACTTCGCTCTTAGGAAATAAGTTAAAAAAAAGATGCACCAAAGTAGTCAATGCCACACTGCTGATTTAAAAATAAATAATACAAAATTTGTTAATAACTCTTGTGAACATTCTGCAGCTAAACTGGGGATTAGTGATCAGTTAATGCCCAAAAGTCAGTACCTTCCCTTCTTACGATGCTTTTTTAATTGCCTTTTGCATGAATTACATGTTGTCCTTTGTCAAGAAAGTAAGCAGAAGTTGTGTGTAGGACAAAAACTTGTGGTCAAGGTGCAATACACTATATTAAAAAAAGACAGGAAAATACAAGGTTATTGTGGATTGAGACTCTTATCCTGAGTAGTTGATATAAGTACATATTGGTGCAAAAACGACATTTTGTGTGTATCTCTAATTGAAGTGATGTAGTGATTGCAAACTAAGCCATCAGAAGGCAGAAAATAATAAAATGGTGTCATCTGTACGGGCTTGTGACTGGTTTCTGTAGAAATCTGGGAATGATGTTGCTGCTTTGCTTTTTTACTGGATATAGAGGTATAGCAAGTCGTTGCCTGGCTTCAGTAGACTGTGTGCTCTGAGTTCTGCTGCACCTTAATTTGAAGCATTTCCTGTAGAAATAATTAGCTTTATTTCATCAACTGTTCTGAGAGGGTAAGTTTCAAATCATCAGACTGCTTTTTTTTTTTTTTTTATTTTTGGCTCCACTGTTTGCACCACTTTCAGATCCTTCTCTTTTGTAATTTGAAGTGCACATACAGCTCTTCCTGTCTTCTGAGGAAGGCAAATCTGAATTTCTGTAATACAGTTTAGCAGTGGTTGGATAACACATGTTCACAGATAGAAAATAAAGTACAGGAAAAACATAGACTTTTCTGGGTTATAAAGGAGGAAAAAACAAGTCTAGTCCCTTTTATACCCTCGTTTCATTTGCGATTACAAAAAGGAGTTTCTCTGTTGCATGCTCAGTACTCTCAGTATACTGTGCACTGCTCCTGCAGAACAGGAGAGCTTGGCTGCAGTGTGGCCATATACCTGTGGGTGTGTAGCTCTTTCAACTCATATCGTTAAATTCCTGCAGCTAATGCATTTAATTCTAAATGTACAGTAGCTTAACAAATATAAGCGTTCAGGAGATGAAGTTGTAATTGATGAGCCAAAAGACTGAGGAGGCTCCTATGTGGATTTTTTTTGGCTCATTAGCCACATGTGACCTACATGTAAATAATTCAATGCAGTGTATTGGGTTACATACTGAACAAATGTTTTTATCATGGAGTGGTTTGCATTGGAAGGAAGCTTTAAAGATCATCTAATTTATCTGAAGAACAGTTGTAGTACTTGGGTTTTTGTTGGTCTCCTGTGTGTCCTGCTCTGAGCTGTACCGTCACAACCGTGGACTGGCGGTATCGTGGATGGGAAGTAGCCTTTGCACTGTTCTCCCACAGACTCGGCAGAGGAGCCTGACTGTGGTTCAGTGTGACAAGCAACATCCTCAGAGAGAGCTTATTTCTGCACAGTGGTGCTTAGGTATTTGCAGGAAGTGGGCCACTGGCTTTTCATAAGAGAGTCACAAAGTGTGGTAACAAAAGGGATCATTTCCAAGAAGCCTGTTAGAATGTTGTGGAGACAACATGTATCCTTCCAGCTCCCATATCTGTAGGTGAAGAAGGAATCTGTTATTTTTTAACTAGGGCATCATAGGACCCTTGCTAAGTGGCTTTTTAGTGAGGGGATATGGAAGGCAGCACCAATTTGTTCATGGGAGCATATTGTAACCTGATTTTTGTGGCATCACACACACTTGGTCTGTTAGAAGCAAGATTTGGTGAAGATTATTGCAAGGTAACTTCAGCTGAGAAGAGGCAGAGTAAAAAAGTTAAGCTTACCCTTCATAATGTACAGAGTGGAAAGGAATTTTGGGAGTTGGATGAAGAAAGGAAGTTTGGTCATGAAATACATTGTCTAAAGTAAAGCAAGTTGAACAAGTACCACGATAAAGGGTGTTTAGAAACACATTATATACAGGAAATGTTGTTGATCTCTTGTCCCTGATAATTGTGGTTCAAGAAAAATATCCTGTCCAGTCTGCTTATGTAGCATTTGTTACGCACCACAGTACCTTTTAACTCAAGGTAGTTTAGTAAAAGCTTTCTCTTCATAGCCATTCAGTTAGAGCAGTTCTTCAATTTATACAATGCTGTTTATAGGGAGGTTGTAATTTGACTGTTAAAGATAATGGCAGAGGCCTAATCTTGATGCAGAAAAATTTAGCATCAATGGAGATAGGTGTGTGTGTTTGGTTTGATTTTTTTGGTTTTTTGTGGACAGTAACTATGATGTAGCAGCAGAAATAAAGGTAACTTAAATGTGGCCTTTGCCACTATGAGTTTTCTTTTTGCTTTTAATTTTTCATTTCAATACTTAATTTTTCTGTAAAGAACAATCTGGATTTAACTTAGTCCCAGGATACATGATGTTTTTTAAAACTGAAGTTACAAAATTTGATTTTACAATCACAGTGGACAAAGTTGCATGTACCAGATTTTTGTGTCTGCTTTTGCAATATTCATCACTTCACTGTACTAAATTACTCTTAGCAATTTTAGTCAAATTGAAATCAAAATGAGGCTTCATTTAAGAGTCATTATTTGCTATGTCAGATATCAGTATTTAGGTAAACTTGTGTTTCGTTCAAAGCATTCAAGTTCTTACATATATGTGGAGTACAGAAGGTTGTCTTATTTAATCTGAATATTTTGACTAGGAGGGTCACTTTATTGTGGGAGGGCTGTTGGTGGGGGGGCGTATGTGGCTGCGCTTTTTGGAAATTGCATGCATTTGAATAAAGCTTAAAGGGGAAGCTCATATCAGAACTGTAGGCATAGTTTTATGCTCCAAAGTTATATGCAAATAATCCTTTGAGTCTGAAACTCATGCCATTTTTGAGAGAGCTGTGGTGTGTAGGCTGTGGGGCAGGACGGTTGTAGGGGGGCAACATCCTGAAATGAAGGTGTCTGTGTTGTGGTAGCTTCCACACTGAGGCTGAGCATCACTGCTACTGTCTGGGTTTCAAATACATAACTTGGTGGCTGATTTTTTCCAAGCATTCCATGTTTTTTCAAGTGTAAAAGCATTCTTTTTCTCTGCTTTTTGGTTGGAGTGTTTGATGGTGCCACATTTTCCTTGTGGCTAGCCCCACTCCCTGGCTTGTGTTTAATTTCCTATCTGTGATGAAACTCAGAACTAGGTAGTGAGTCAATAGCCTTCCAAGGCTGTTATCTTCTGTGAAATTGTTTGCCTCTCCAGACTCTTCATAGGACTCTTGGACCAGCATGTTGGGAATTGATGATGTGAGGGTGTCTTGCTTTTCAGGGTGAGGTATGGGGAATTTACTGTAGTTTCATATAGTTTCATAGGGGAGAAGTGCCCCCACTGCTGAAAAACCTGAAGGCAAACCTACTGTTGTCATGTTTTCTTCTGTGGTCAGCCAGCTGGGAGGCCTGAATCAAAAGGAATTAATTCAAGTGCCTGCGGAACTACTTCTGTGTTTCTGCCTGATCCTAAGTTGAGGTAGCATTGCAACCCAGAGGATTTGAGTGGGATAGAAAAAACTGATAAAGGTCAAAAGAGAACTGGCTTTGTGCTGTGAAAGTAAAATAAAATTTTACAGATGAGTCCGTCAGAATCAGTGAACAACTTTGACCATAACTATTCTTTGAGAGATTAATTTTAGTTACCAAAGACAGAAAGGCAGAAATTGAAAGGTCATTCCGAGGTGTAAAAGACTATCAAGAGTCCAGGTCATTTAGTAACCAGCTTCCTGGGTTTTTTATACTGCAGTCAAGGGATCTTTAGAGATATTACCAGGAGTGGTAACAACAAACTCATGTGCATCTCAATAGAAAGTCATTAAAAGTACTTTCCATACTTTTGTTTAATCTGTAGATTATCAGTAGTTTAATATATCTTGTATTCTATTTTAGCAAATATTCTTTGTTGTTTTTTTTTTAAAGCATAATAAGTACATCTTGAGCCTTATCCATTTGAATTTAACTTACATGCAGTTGCTGACCATATCTTAAAATGCAAGGCTAAAGTTGGCAAATACTTCTGTTTTAACACCACTTAAAATAAGTGGCCCATTTCTGCTAAATATTTCTAAAAGGATGTGAGGAAGATGGGTATAGTCCTGGTTACACAAGTGATCTCTTTTAAGAAGTCACCAGGAAAAAAAAAAGGTGGAATATGTTAGTTTTAGAAAAACAATCTTGGTTTCTCACAGGCAGAAGGGAAGGCAGGAGCTTCTCAGGGTGTGTCTTCCAGCGCCATGCTGTCACATTCCTGTAACTGATATGGACAAACTTCCTGTAAGTTTTGTTAGGTGATACCTGTTTCAGTTTAAAACTTGAGGCTTAATAGTAATACATAGTAAATATTTCTTTAAAATGTAAAGAAATATAAAAGCTTATTGGTGACCTAAGTTTTTTTTTATGTATTATCCTCTGCTGTATTAAATAAACTGACAGGAATTTCAAAGATAATTATATTCCCACATCTTAATGGAAATTACTGCTCTGTTTTCTGATATATTCTAGTAGGCTCACTTTATTTGGAATCATGTGACATAATTGTTAAGATCATATAACGGTCATTGCCTAAAAATTTCATAAATGTGTGTGTCAGGAGTTAGTAACACTTAAATGGCATCTGAACACACTCTATTTCAGTGACAGTTTCCAATAAAAAAAGGAAGTCGTAATCTGAGAGATTTCTCAGGTTCATCTTTCATGTAATGAAAGATTATTGGGAAGGAAAGTATTTAAAAAACCCTGTACCTTATTTTGATACTATAGTACTTGGATCTGAATTGAGGCTTCATCATTGCACATTAGTGCTGCTTCTGACTAATCACTGAAGTTAGGCAATAAATGTGACATCACTTTATCTCAAGAGATTAATTGCTAGATTGTAAAGCATATCTAGATGGAAAATAATCAAGTGTTCTGGCTTTGGTTATTGGCTTAAATTTTCTTAACCCATTAATTCTGAATCAATGTGTACCAGATATAGATGTGAGTTCCTATTTTATTATGCTTCTCATTACTACTGATTTCTAGTTTTTGTCAATCTTTATATATACTTTGCTTTCCATCACTTCATTGTTATGGCAGTTATTTCATGTTTTCTTACTGTATTTTTATCTGAACTGATTTCATTAGTGTTCTGAGGCTTTTGTTTTCCTGGGTGTTACGGATATGCAAGACTCAGATTCTGGGAGCATAGAGTGCCCAGATATTGACTGTCTTCAACATAGTTACTTCGGGGTTATTCCTATTTCTAAATGTTTGGGAGTTCTTTCTTTTTGTCATGCTGCTCATTTTCAGTGTCCAATAACAACTACAGATACAGTTAAATGTGCTAATACCCCTTTTTGCAAATTAAAAAAAGGGTCAGTAATCTCTAATGTATTTGAAAGATGAAATATCAGTAAGCTATTTTTAGGTTAAAACAAGAGGTCTTGAAATGTGTTAATGTTTTCCTCATGCTGATGGAAAATAATAGAAAACAACACAATCAGAAACATGCTTCTATGGAATCAGTTCCAAGTAAAATTGCTTTGTGGCAAAAATGTTTATTTTGTATTTTTAAATTGAGAGCTAAGTGTTACTGTAGACATGAAATTAGTGTCACCACCCTATGGCATGTCAGTGATATGCAAAATGGAGAAATTATTTGCAGAACAGGTTTTTAAAACTTAAAAGTATATTTTACTTTGAAAATAGCTTAATTGGAAAGTAGTTGGTCATTAATACAGTATTTGAAATAGTTTTTGTTTTAAAGTACTTCAGTCTTTTGAACATTAAGGAGAGTTGTTAGTGTGGATGTTATTTTTTTTAAAATCAAGACAAAGCAACTTGGTAAGTAAATATGCTCAGTGAAATTAGTATATTGAAAATGGGGTGGGAAACATGTCGCTTTCAAGAGCCAAGGAATTTAGTTTTGAAAAAAATTAGTTTTGAAATTTACAATTTAGTTTTGAAAAGCTAAATTAAGTTTGCTGTTTTTCTGCAGATTCTGATCATCAGGTCTCTAACTATGGTGTCTTCAAGAAGTTAAAAATTACATCTCGGTGCATTTGGTGTCAACCTGGGGAGCAATTTCTGAAACATCTTCTTTGGAGCAGCACTGAGTTGTGGTTGTTTAGGTGTATTATGTTCTAGGTCAACTAGAACAGTCTTTAAATTGGTATAAAAGGAATTTCTGTTTTCCTTATGTATTTGAGATTCTTGGTACCCAGACATACTACACTTGCATTGCAATGCTGATAGAACAACTGATTTCACATGCATGAAAATCTGTATGATGTGGCAAATGTTCAATATTACAAAACTTTGAGGGATTAAGAGTTGTGGGTTTAAGATTTGCTTAGTGATGTATTTTACATTTTAGATTCACTGCCTGTGTTCAAGGAGCTTACTTATCAAAGGAGCTCTCTCCTCCCAAAATTCTTGAAAGATTTTTTTTAGAAATTTGTTTTAAAGGTTAAAAGAAAGGGTGATGAATAAAGGAGAGGAAAAAGCTGCTCAGTGGGAGAAATGTGCACAAATACAACTTGATCTGTCACATGTAGCAGGGCTACCACCTGTCAGCAAAGGTATTTGCTTTAGCAGGCTGCTTTTACTCTGGAGAAGCACAAAGTAGTATGGGATTTGCAGGGATAACTTTTTTGTCTTGTAAGTCTTGATGACCACATGGATCTTGTTCATCTTCGCAAGTATATGTAGTTTTAATGAATACTGATGTGGAGTTAACTCTTGAAGGTAGCTGTTTTTGAGCTATCTTTCTGGTTAAAGGGTGTAGGCTACAATTCATTATGAAATAGATGGATGTAGTTCCCTGGACGTCTATATCTGCATAGCATTTATGTACAAATCGTGATCTAGAAGGAGATGAGGAAGATACATTGGAATAAACATTCCATGAAAATAAAATAGCATTTGATGCAAAACCATACAAAGTCTACCATCTAGAATGCATAGTTTGTCAAAAATCTACCACCATCATTTTGTTGTTCCTTAACTTTCTAGTATATTTAATTGTTCCTAGTAAACTAACAATGCTTGGGGTTTTTTTTAATTGTATAGTAACTTCTTCTCTAGTTTTTCTCTTTTAAGTTTTATCATAAATTAATGTAGAACCTTCAATGTTTAATATTAATTAAAATAACTTCATTTTTGTTCTTTCTGTTCTGTAAAAAGGTATCTGAAGAATTTCTACAAATTTTATCTTGGAAATTAGCTTATTCATTATGTTTAATTTTAGGAAATGGTGCTCTTGCAGAACATTCTGAAAATGTGCATATTTCAGGAGTGTCAACGGGTAAGTCATTTTTTGTAATGTTTAAATTTCATGCATGACTTAAATAGTAAATATTGAAAGCCACCTGGTATCTTATGAAGAGATATTTGGCTATAAAAATTATTACTGCCTTTTGCAGCATGTAATAAGGAATGAAGCAACTGGAACATGGAAAAAATTCTCATAAGATAAAACTGATACCTGCATGCTCATGAACAGATTATGCCTTTCTAAGTGGACTGCTTAATTATTTTTCCATACAAACATTGAACTAAGAGAAAAGTTGATTTAAGTTGAATTGATTTTTTTTTTTCCCACAGTAAAGTTTTTGTGAAATGAAATTTACTGAAATGTAATTCTGGACACTGCTGCTGTCAAATAATATAAATCCAAGAGTTATGCATTTCACCTGATTAGATTGAAGCAGTAGCTGAAACTGCTGTACAGTTGACTGCACAGTTTCCTTAATACAAGGGGAAAAAATGAATTTTAGAACTCCTGAAACTGAGACTTGAGATGCTGGGAGAATATGGGGTATAAAAGCAACACACATTGCTCAAAGGTTGCTGTGTTCTCTTCCAGTAAGTTGGTCTCAGGCCTCTTGTGGGCAGCCGCAGTGGGGACTACTCTGTGTTAGTGATGTGGCTGTGTGGCCATTGGATAGTCTTTGTTCTTCTGATGTTATGCAGCATCGGATAAACTGCTGGGTGTGTTTTATCATACAGATACTCAGAATATGTGCAAATGGGGAGATAAACACTTCTCAGCAGGTAGAAGAATACAAGCCTGATCATTTACATAGGGGAGCTGCCACTAAACCCTAGAAATCAAACTGATTTTCATACGCCCCTCTCCTAAAATCAGTCAAAATGCAAACTTGTCTGTGTTGAGAACAGCTTGCACATCTCACTGTAGTTATCCTTCCAGTATGTCTTCAAACATTATGTTCCTACTTGTACAGACAGTTAAGTTTTTAGATAAATATATGGTCAGTGGATGGTCTCTGTTACACTTCTTTCTATTTCCCTTTCACTGTTTGCTGCTCAAAGACGGTTAAAAGTCTAATTATAAAAGATCTTTCTTATCCATTCTTATGCTGCTTCATGAGGAATGTTGTCACTTTTTAACAGTACTAGTGCACCAAGTATCATATGCAGTATATTTATAGCACACTGTAATTAATAAATATCAGTATAGTTACTTGCCCCTGTTGGAACAATTGTTGTTGGAATTGGAACGTATGAGATTCACAGGCTTAAACCAGCTATGCAGCTTTCAGGGTATGTTTTAACAACCGCTCACCCCTTTGTTTACTGTGACAGTCATGTCACAGGTCGCAGTACAGGCAGAAAAGCATCTGCTGGGCAAGAGGTGAATGGAATTTCTGACTCTGCTTGCAGTACTTTGGTCAGCATGCTTGAGTAGGCAGTGCCAAGAAGAGCAGAACACAACGTACTAACTACACAAGATAACAGCAGCTGGTAGATAGACCTTTAACTACTGAGAAGAAAGATACAATTAAAAATAAAAAAAAAAATATATACAAATATAAAAGTTGCTCTGATGTTTGTGTTCTAAATAGCTTTCCAGATGGGAAAAAGGAAATATCACACTCGGAAGTTTCTGTCTTAATATTAAGTGCACATTCTTCACTGGGGGATTTTGAGATAATGGAGCTGGGGTGGTCTTTAATGACAACCTGAAGAAACTGTAGACCAAGCCAGTGGCATTTTCCTTACTGCTGTTTTTGTGTGCATCTTAAATGTTCAGTGCACGGCCCAAGTATAAAAGATGGGGATGAATTACATGATTATTTTTTTTTTAGTTCCTTTTAAATAAATTTGGTCTCCCAAACATGTTGTTGAACTTGTAAATATGTTTCTTCAAACATACCTGGACAGCTGTATATTTAGCAGAACAGTTTTAAGCAGGGTTTCTGTAAAAGAGAACCAAAGACATCTGGCCTTTAATCTTTCTAAATCCAACTTTCAGTTGGTGTTGGAACCAAGCAAGCAATTTTCTTGGACAGTTGCTACTGAGACAGGATTTAAAATGAAATTATTGTCTCGATGGTAGATTTCCTGTCATACTGCTGCTGTAAGACTATGTGACATACCTTCCTAAATTATGTTTTAATAGCACAGACCTCTGTGGTCTTTGGTATTTATGTTTCTGCTGTATATTATATCTGCCAAGTTACAGGTACACTAATATATGAGCATGCTTTTTCTACCAGCAGCAATACTGGAACGTTGTCTCTTACACAGAGAACAAGTGTTTAAGCCTTTAAAATCTGAAAAATTCAGAAATATTTTCAGGTCTGTCTTTGAGGTGCATTGAACCATAATTGTCACAACTGCCAAACCAATTCTCCCATCTCCCCACCCTCCCCCCTCACTCTGCATTCTCAAGAACTTCAGCACTGGTGTAAACAGTTGTTCCTAACAATTATATTTTTATCTCTCTATATATATTTATATATAAAAAAAATTCTTTTTACTGAAAGTCTCTGTATTGCACAGCAAAGGGCTTTAATTTAATATGCTTTTGGGCTTGACCTGGAGGCAAAAATTCCTATGCTTTCTTCCCCTGTAGTTTTCCAAATAAGACTTCCAGTGGCTCCTGAGAGTTACAATGCAATAATTATCCTCCCTATTCATGGTTTAGACTTTATCACATTATTCTCTTTTTTTACTCTAAGCTGTTTTAAACACCTTCAGATCATTTATCCAGCTGCATTCATGTCCTTACCATGTCCAATATAATGCATACCTTATCATCTTGTGGTTCACATTGAAAGCTAATTCTTTTATCTTTTCAACTAATCTCCTGGCATTACTGTGAAGATAAATCCCTAATCTCCCTCTCCCTGCTTTTCTGAAGTGACTTTTTTCCTTGACATGTTGTTCACTCTTGCTACAGGTATTTTACTTCTCCAGATCTTGCTACAGAATTTTTGCATAGGTTTCTTAATTATTTTCTTGTTATAACTTGCTGGTTGAATTTGGTAAAGTTTTCACTGGCTCTCTTCTATTTACCAGTCAACATCCTGTAGGTAGTTTATGGTAATGTTCTTAACATGGGGCAGTAAACAAATTTCAGGAAGAAGGAAATAAGAAAAACTGTTGTACTTATTTTAAAAAGTCTACAAGAAAATCTGTATATACCAGAAAACTATGTGCACAGCTGTTTTGACCATTATTTTGCACTGTAGTTTGTGAAATGTCTTCAGTCTTAATTGTGGTATTGTAATCTACTGATGAGTAATAGCAGAGTAACAAACAGAATTGCAAATAGATTGTTAATATAATAAAGGTTCCTAAAGGAAAGAGTTTAAAACAGATAGGAGATAGATGAGTAGAATTGTACCAGAGACTAAAAGGGCATTGAAGGGAATGTAGGCAGAGACAACACCCATGCAGAAATGGTTGTGCAGGAGGGATTTGTTCCCAACTTCAAATCTTACAGCATGAGATTTGAGAACATCTGGGGCATGCGTCATCAGGTGTCTTTGCTTTTCTATGGTGCAGCCTTCTCAGTTTCTTTTGTGCTTCTGCCTTGGTTACAGACTCATCTCCTTTTATCCTGACTTCTCTAATTTTCATTATGCTGTTTTCTTATGTATCTTTAATACTTTTAATTAATTCCAAGCGTGGTCAGTTTTTCTGTAATTTTAAGTTGCTCTAGATATAACTGACCTGTATGACAAATGCTTGCAGAGCTGCTAGCAATTGAGATTAGCAGTGCAAATTTTCCACAGCTTAGAGGAGGGATGTTTGCCTCCATTGATACACTTTTTTACATGCCACCAGTTGATTTTTTTTTTTTATCCCATGTCCTTGGTGTTGCTCACATTCTGCATGTTTACACAAGACTAAACAGCAAACACAAACACAAGAATAAAATGTATATTACATTATAGTTTCAAAAGCTCTGGGAGAAACATTCTAGTTAGGCAGAGGGTCAGGAAGTGTTTTTAAAGGCTTGCTATTATATTGATGAAGTATATTCCCTTTAAAGCTCTTCTATCTCAAAAGGTTATTCTTAGTTTTAAAAATCTTGCTGAGAAATTATTCTCTCTCAAAATGACAGCACTTCTGAAGTGCAGCTTCTGCACAGTTGATCTTGACCCTTATACACTTTTTAAGCAAATGGGAGATTTCTCTTGTCTCCTGAGTTATAAGTAAGAGATATTTAGTGCATGAATATATATATATCAAGTATGCCAGTACATTTAGCCTACTTAGCTAACTTGAAGTTAAGGAAGCTGTAATTCCCTTTTCACGTCCATTTTCTTTTTTATTTTTTATAACCAACGCTTTGTCAAATACTTATTTCTTCATTTTTTTTTCTCTCTGCTTCAGCACTAGCACAGTGTTCACCCTATGTTTTTGTGCCAGTGATCACTCTTGCTTCCTCATGGCCTCCACAGTCTGCTTCTCTCTTCCTATGTTGGATGCTGCTGCAAATGGTCATACTTTGCCCCCAACTCTTTAATGTGAGCTTTAGTGGAAAAGGAGAAAAAGGTGTCTTAATAAAAGAATGTAGAAATTATAAGGGATATGGTTGGTTCTGCAAACAAAGGATTGAAAAAAATCCTGCATTTGAGTAGAACTGGGAGTTTTCATGGTACTCTGAAAGTATTACCTTAGTTATACAGGATTTTCATGTGTAACCTCTTCCATTCAAACTTGAATAACAAGTAAAAGTTACAATTTGTATTGCTTCAGGGGTTGGATTGAGTAGATGATAGTGGTCGGGGATGCTGTGCCAGCATAGGAAGTTGCCAAGCTGGTTGCATTGTAGTTTGCAGTTGCTGGCAGTATTTGGAGGTTCCTGTGCAACAGACACATGCTGTACTTATATTTTTGACATGTTTAAGTTTTTGGAGGTGAACTTTCTAAAACTGAATGAACACATAATGGATGGATCATTTTCATGTATTTCAGGGCAAGGTTTCCTTTGTCAGGCAAATTTAAAAGCTTCTTTATAGGTTCTCAGTGACAGAATCTTGTCTGATAGTTTGTAAATATCTAATACCAGGTGAATGTTTTAGTAGCATAAATTTCACCTGCAGGCAACTTATTTTAAGCTGAGCACTATTTCAGTAGTAACCAAGTAGTTTGTGGAATTGTTCACCAACATTTGCAAGCTTGGTACAAAATGTTTTATACATTCTTCTACTTTTTTGCATGTTTTTGTTTTGAAACAGTTAAAATTGCTATTTTACTTCAACAACTGAATAACTGTTTTTTCTCTCCAGTCCTTCTGTTTGCTCTCTGAACAAATGTAAAGTATAACAAGATCATTTATACAGGAGCTGTGTTCCAAAATATCATGGTGTTAGAGCACCACCTATAGGGTTTGCTCAAAATTTAAAAAGAAGGTGAACAATGGTGTGTTCCAGTGCAATCTTTTTTATTTTGTGACTTTTTCGTCCCTAGATATAAGGGCAGGTCCTGTGTTCTGTAGTTAAAGTATGTTAATATTTAACTGGGCAGCATGAATAAAGCTCTGTAAAGAAACATGAAAAAGCATTTAAAACAATGTTCTCTTACAGATGTATAGGAAAACAGTAAATTTACTGAGTTGCATTTTTGCTTCTATATTTAAGCTAATACAGAAAATTCAGTCTTTTAATGCTTCTAAACATATTTTTGGGAATGTAATTGTTATGCCAGGTAGAAATATTTTAAAGTAATAATGATAATTTAAGAGTATAACTTCTTACTGTAATAGGCCCAGGCAATAATTTCAGGTCTTTATAGTTTGCAAAATTATTTTAAAAGTTTGATTGTGCTTAAAAATAGGAAAAAAACCCAACCTTTTTACAAATGACATCATTACAACTTTTGCACTGTTCTAAATGCAGTTCATTTTTCATTGTTTGCTTACTGCATCAGTTCTGATTTATTACTGTAATCAAATAGAAATTCCAAAAGCTTTTTGTGATTAGACAATAATGAAAATAATTCCTCATTTGTGATAGTTCTTGTATTTAAATTACTGTGTGTAAACTGGTTGTGCTGCCAGTAAACTTTGAGAACTTGCAGGTTTTGGACTAGCAGTGAGAAAATGGAAAAATAAAAGAACAGAGGTCAATTATTTTTAATGTGTTTTCTGGTCACTGAAACTTCCTCATAATTTGAAGTTCTGCAGTGAGACAATTCTAGCCTTCCTACTTATGTGAAGGTTGTGAATAGGCTACATGACAGGTGTTAGATATAAGGCTGCTAAGAGGAAAAAAACCTAGAAAAACAAAACCACAAACCCAGTAAATACATTACTTGAAATGAACTCAGCACAGCTGAGAACACTCCTGTAAAAGGAAGAGCAGCTGAGTTAAGGCCAATGCAGAAAGCTATGCTATAATAAAGTAAGAATACAAATGGCTGAGTTACTTCAGTTGCATATAATTAGACCTATAAATATAAGCTTTGTAGTCCATTATCAGAAATGTAGTAACACAAGTCTGTCATAAGAATAATCTCCTATGAACCTAACTTTTCATATCTATAAATGAAGTGTGCTGTAGTAAGTGCTCTTTGCCTTTCATGCATTTAGAATCATGTGTATGAAGATCATTGCCATGTCAAGAATTGGGAGGCAGGTATTTAAATGATGGTCAAACACTGGGTCTACCTAAGACAGGAGTTTTTAGCTGCTTGATTATTTAGCTTTAATTTATTTTTAACCTTCTAATGCACTTGTCAGTTTAAGGCGTAAATGGATAGTTAAATTGAACTGAATCTTTTTGAAGGCTAAAAGTAAAATTAGGAAAATATGAAATCTTTAATAAAGTAGTTAAAGTCTGTATAGAATAATATTTTTTTAATCGGTAATAGTAATTGGTACAAGTAAGAACTGCTGCATTGGCAGTGTTGGAAAACATCTTTTGGCTGACATGTTCCATTACAAACTCCTTTAGAAGCTGGGTTTTTTTTTTAACTAATGTGTCATCTAATTAGTGCTGATTGTTTGGAGGCTTTTTCTGTCCTATTGGATTTAAAAAAATGGAATTAAATTGCTTTCAATATATATGTACTTTTCAGCTTGTGGAGATATTCCAGAACAAATTCGATCGCCGAGTGGAACAATCACAAGTCCAGGGTGGCCCTCTGAGTATCCTGCCCGAATTAACTGTAGCTGGTACATCCATGCAAACCCAGGGGAGATCATTACTATAAGGTAACAGTGCTCCTGTACTATCCACGTGGATCAAAGAACTACTAAGTAGACATTTTGACGGCCAGTTGTGTGTACCAGTTTTCTCTTCCTTCCTGTGAGTGAAGGATTTCAGTTATGTCTGTTTTCTGCCTTTTGTCTGATTTGCTCTCAGACAGCCATACAGCATTTGTTTTCAGCTGGAGAATTGGTAACTAGAAAGAGTTCAATGTCCTCATTTATTTGAATTATTTTTAATGTGTCTGAAATATAAGATTTTTTTGTTAAAAAGGCAGAGAGGAAATTCTGTAATGCTTCATTGCTGTGAAGTCTCATGGTGTGCTTAAAAATGTCAGGGACAATTAGTGAATCAGTACCTATGATTGCAATTTTGGAAAGGCTGAATTTTGATACAGGGAGCTCCTCACAGTTTCACAAATCTTGTCTCTTTTCTAAAGTAGTAATGTAAAAAACTTGTAGATCGAAGTTCTCATCAGTTCATTGACCATTACTGGTTTCTTTTAGCATCAATATATGTTAATACTGCTTCATAGACTTGATCATGAAACTGCATTACCTGCAGCTTTACTTCAGCTTCCAGTACAGACTCGCTAACCTCAGAAACTGCTCTTCATTATGAAATATTTGCTGTGACATGAGCTACTTGTTTAAAGTATTGCTTCTTAAACAGTCTTGCTACTAAATATTTAACTGGCATAAATGCAGTGTAAAGTGGCTAAAACTGTTCAGCTACTAGAATGCTTTGTAAACTTTTTCATACTTTTTATTTTTAATAAAGTTCATCTTTTTCCTTTCACATTGTTTTCTTCCACTCACACATTTCACATTTCAGTTCTCAAAAAGTTCTCTGTTGTCTGTACAGAGCTATTTTGCCCGGACTGTCTTCCCTTCACACTTCAGTGCCATGGCAGCCTGTCTTGATACAGTGTAGTCACATCATGGCATTCCATAATATAATGGTTGGGTAACCGAGTAATGTGACTAGGATAAAGTCTTACCTGGAAACATAATTTTGACCAATTTAGCTGTATTTATGATGTCATTGTCGTAAGTGTAGAATTAGCTAAAATTCTGAGTTAAAATCACTAAACATAAAGTCATTAAATAAGACATGTAAGAGCAGTTTCAGAAGTAGAATTTATTTTTGTATGACAATGTGTGGTTTTTGTAGCAATATTGAGCTTCTTTAGTAGTGGATGCAATATCTTGTTTGACAGAATGAATTCTTGTGGTCTTCGCAATATAAAAGTATCACCACAAGGTTAAATCCTATTCTTACATGGGTAGAGAAGCTGCTCGTTTTATTTCATACCAAAAAAACTTGCAGCTAATTTCCATTTTTATGTGTAGTAATTAATCAGCTTGGTTATATAACATCCAGTTCAGTAGCAATTTTGACCTTTTTTCTTTTTTAGCTTTCAAGATTTTGATGTTCAGGGATCTCGACGATGCAGCTCAGATTGGTTAACAATTGGAAGCTACAAGAACGTTGAAGGCTACAGAGCATGCGGCTCTTCCATTCCTTCACCGTACATCTCTTCACAGGATCACGTTTGGATCAGGTTTCATTCAGATGATAGCATTTCCAGAAAAGGCTTCCGATTAGCCTACTTTGCTGGTATGTTTCAAATGATACCTGGTATGACTTCATGGTTTCACTTTTTGTTTCATGTTTCAAGAAGTATTTCCCTACAGCAAGGTAATTCCTGTGTACAGGAAGTATCTGTAGTCACTTCATGGTTTATTGAAATCAGGGAAAAAATACACATTAGGTAAAGTGTTTTGATCCCATGCGCAACTTGAATATTCCAAGTGGGAATCAATGAATATAGCAATAAGCAGAGTGAATGGTTTTGGGAAGAAAAAAGTTAGCCATTAACACTAGGTACCTGGTTTTTGACATAGTTTAAGATTTGAAATGTTTTCATCAGACTAAAATTTGTTTCTTAAAGTAGTTAGGTAGACTTGTGAGTGTCATAAATATGAGACGAGAGGGAAAAAGTGGCAGGATTTTTTTATATTTGTCACAGAATTTACATATTTTTCCCATCTCCAGAAGGTATACTACTTTAAAAAAAAAAACTAAGAAAACCCCACCATAGTAATATTATAGATTAATCTAGCCAAGCACAAACATGGTTCTGTACAGGCAGAATTTTTCTTGGAGAATTAAAGGATGTGATATAAATTAGTTACCAATAATAATAGTTTGAGACTGTTTTGTGGGCAATTCTTGCTCTATTATATGTTGCCAGCAGAGAGGAAGAACCCAGTCCTGGGTCAAGACTAGTTCCAAACCTTTTCTGGCCTTAAGAGGTATTACAATTTTATGTTACAGCATGGTTACGGTCTTCTGCATCATGATCATCCCAAATACTGGATTTTTCTTTGTTTTCACAGTGGTTTCATGTTTTCTTGCTCCCTCCCAGTGTATGCCTACAGGTCTGCTCCAGATCCCTGCACATCAACTTTAAACTCCTCTCCTCTGTAAAACAATTCATAGTCTTACACTATTCACTGCCACCTATCTTCAAAACTATTCCAACAAGATTCAGTAAATCTAGACCAGATCTCCTCTGGACTAAGCTGTATTTGCTCTTCTGCTGTACTCTGCTCCCTTTTTATTTAATGAATTCCTCCACACCCTCAAAGTCTTCCACAAACAAGTTTCCAAGCAGGCTTATCCCTGTCTATCACCTGTTTTCAAGCCTACAAGAAAGCTCCCTCTGTGGATCAGCTCCTTGCAGTTTAGTAGGTCTTAAAGACGTAACACAGTCCTGCATTTCATGCTGGCTCAGCTTTCAGGGCAGTGTTCTCCCTGGGTTTTGTGCACTACCTCACCAAAAAAGGTGGCAGGGAGTGGGGAAGAAGTCACTCTCTGCTGCTGTTTCTGCTGACTGCCCATGCACACACTGTTACCCTGTGTCAGGCATCAGCTTCTGCCCTTTTCATTTCTCTCTTCGTGTGGGCACAGAGGGAAGGCAGCATTTCTGCCTGAGGGGTTTTGAGAAGGAAGGACACCTTGGATAAGAGTGTGGAATGTACGGGGGAGTCAAGCCATAGGCTCTGTAGAAGTTTTCTGAATATTGTTCCCTCTCTTTTTCTCCAATCTTGAACCTATTTCATTATGTAAGCCCTCTTGGAAGAAGCCGCAACATTGTCAACAATAAGCAGTTTTTTTCTATTAATTTATTTCTTCTATTTAGTCTTGTAGATTAGAGTACGTAAGACTTTAATCCCATATTTATAAATGTCTTTTTTAAAACAAAAGAGTTTTATTTTGGGGACTCTTGTTAGTTTTCTAAAAAATGAACCTCACTAAAACTTTTGTTCGAGTTTGGTCCCTATGTTTGACACAATATATAGGAAGTATTTCATGATTGAGGTGAAGGCATAGTGTTTCAGTGATCAAAGTGGTCTTTTAATGTTTTAAAATGACCTGTATATAGCAGAAGGGTTGACAACTCTGCTTTAATAAACATCTGATCGTTTCTGCATTTGAGTGTCAAAAGGAGACTCCTGAAGTGCTAACATTTTTGCTTTACATTCAACTGTGCCATTATGTTTAATTCTTCTTGTTAACATCATGCAGTAGATGTTTAATTCAGTGTTGTTAAGGCCGTTATCAAAGTTGGCAAGTGATCTTAGAAAAAGGGGAAAAAACAGTAATACTCTAGTTACTTGGATGCAAGCTAGGCCTACTTATTCTGGAATAACCAAAACAATACAGATTACAAGTGCAAAGGGGGCCATTAGGGACCCCCATGTTTAAAATCTGATATGAAATATAGGCCCTGTGAATTGTTTGAATTAATTCTTGTTTAAAGGAAATAATATCTTATAGGCAAGTATATTTCATTTAAAACGGATCAATAGCAACAAAACAAATACATTACAGGTAGGAAGGGTAGGGGACTGGAAGGTAAAATTTTTGTACCACTTTTGCTTGTCTTTTTTCCCTTCGTCTTCCTTCCACTGCTTTTAATTTATCAGCCTTTTTAATTATGGGTACCAAAATGGGATGGAGTTTACTAATGGTGATGTAGAGTGGAAAATAGTTATTAAAAGTAAAGAGGTTAATGTTCGCTGTAAATGCATGGAAGAATTGGCTGCTACAACTATATATGGGTGCTGCTAATTATCTTGTACTAGCCTGAAGTCTTCTTTGGTACAGTTTCCAAAGATAGTCTTATTATGTACATCTCTTATCATTTTAAGACTCTAATTTTTGATTTCTGGGTAAATTTTCCTGATGGAGCGATTTCGGGATTGGTGATTAAAATGCCAAATCAGGCAAGTAGGCAGCTCTGTTCTGGAATGTTTAAAAGCCTGCAGAAGGAAGAGCTTAGGTTGAAATTGTATCCTGTTTTGATATTGCACTATTCCCATCAATATTAATAACTCCATGTTATAGCTTTCTTCTCAGCCTCTTCCTGGTTCTGCAATGCAGAAGGATTGAGCTAGAGCATAATCAGTACTTGAACAGGGTTAATGATGCATATTCTATATTACCTCCACCTATGGAGTATAGTCATTCAATTTAGGTAGGACAAGTCTAGTAGCTCAGTTTTATGAGTTTTGAATTCAAGGACAAGATTCTATTTGCCATACAAATTTTATGAACCATGTGTGTGAGTGTAGTGTATATATATATTTAAATATGTGTATATCTGTAACAGAACAAAAGGTGGTATCGTTTATACTACATCTGTTCTTTGGGGTTTTTTAGTGAAAGCAGCATTTTCTGAAAATTAGGCACTGCCAGCACATACGTTTTGGTCTCCGTTCACACTCTGTCACCAAATTTATTGACTTAAACTCTTCAGCGGTGCTTATTACATTTATTACTCTTGTTGATTTAATTTTTTCCTGCATTCACATTTTAAAATTAGCATGTGTGAAATTTTAAAAATAATATGTTGCACTTTTCTAAAGAAAAGTTATTATTTTAAGGTATTTATTTTTAATGCCTTCTAAGATATACTAAAGTAGGAGAAAGGGGAGCAGAGGTATGCTAACCTATCACAGCAGATTAGTTGCAGCAAGGAGAATTCAGGCTTGCTGTGAAAACTTTTATCACGTTGTGTAGTTAAGCACTGGGAATTTAAAAATACTTGATTGGAGAAGGCCCTTCAGAGCCTAATCAAACTTCAGTTAGCCTTGTTGTAGCGGGTGGTTTGATTAGATGGCCTCCATGCAAGTCTGAATTGTTCTCTTGTAAAAAAAGAAATAACATGGTTCTCCTGGGAACATCTGAATTTTGGTGAGTTCATCATGCTGTCTTTCCTGTTTCCTTTTTAAAATCTTAAGTATAGCATTACTTAGAGTGGGTGTATATATGTCTAATTTATTTCCCAAAATTCTGCTGTGTAGGACCATATGTATTGCAGATATTTTGTTTTGGTTTTTTTTAAATTTTTTGAGAATTGACCATGACAGTTTATTTTACAGCCAATTTTACAATCTTACTGTGGTTTTTAGAAATAACAGTGATTTAAAATGATGTGGTATTTGACTCAGCTAAATTGTTGCAGAGCTGAATTAGCTTGGTTCCCAGGTATGCTTCTGTGTTTAATATGGTTGAAACTTTGAAGGCCTGAAAAAAATATTCTTGATGTTACAAATGTGGTAGTAGCTAGTAGACCACATTTTCTTCAATAAAGGTGACTCTTGACACTTTTCCTCCCCATAATAATAAAAAAAAAGAGCCCAGACCAGAAAACCCACACCTCCACGTTTTATGGACCACTACCTGGATCCTTAACTTTTAAAGTATTATTTTGTGTTCAAGCAAGCATGCATCTCTGCATTTGCTGCACTCTTGTACTGGAGGAGAGGCAGGAGCAAACAGTGGGAAGAGATGAGGATGGAGGTTCCTGTTTGGTTGGTGGTAATAGATAATTTTCAGCTGTCAGTTTCTCTCTTGCCATAGATAGTTTGGTATAAAGTAGGAAACTACGAAAGCAGAAGAGAGTCCAACTGCTTTTACAGCAAAGAATTTAAGGGGATAACCAGTACTGCAGCACAGAATGTTTCTCTATTTTGGGTGATAGAGGAGAGAAACAGTATTTTTCTAACTTATTTTTAGCACTTAGAAAGTCAAATTTCTCAATAGCTATAAAAGAACGTTTTCTTGCTTAGGTTAAAGTTATTTGACTGAAAGCAGCTAAGAATAAGGTTCATGCTGATGTGCTGATGGAATTTCAACTCAAAAAACCCTGTTCTATCTTGAAATTTATTGAAAGTTGCTATAGTTTACAGGGACTTGAAGCAATTGCTTTGCCATTCTGAAGTACCTGGTGCAGCAAATAAATATGCAACACAAACCATAAAGTGCTAAACTCTTAAGAAAATATATGTTTTTTCTTTCAGGGAAATCCGATGAACCAAATTGTGATTGTGACCAGTTCCATTGTGCTAATGGCAAGTGTATTCCAGAAAGTTGGAAATGTAATAATATGGATGAATGTGGAGACAACTCGGATGAAGAAATATGTGCCAAAGCTAATCCTCCAACAGCTACTTCCTTTGAACCATGTGCTTCCAATCAGTTCCAGTGTCTTTCCCGCTTCACCAAGCTTTACACTTGCCTTCCAGAGTCTTTGAAATGTGATGGCAACATTGATTGTCTTGACCTAGGAGATGAAATAGACTGTGCTGTGCCAACATGTGGGCAGTGGTTAAAATACTTCTATGGTACTTTCAGTTCTCCCAACTACCCTGACTTTTATCCACCTGGCAGCAACTGCACCTGGCTGATAGACACTGGTGATCATCGCAAAGTCATCTTGCGATTCACTGATTTTAAACTTGATGGTACAGGTTATGGAGACTATGTCAAAATATATGATGGATTAGAGGAGAATCCACGGAGGCTTTTGCGTGTATTAACAGCATTTGACTCTCATGCTCCCCTCACAGTTGTTTCATCCTCAGGACAGATAAGAGTGCATTTTTGTGCTGACAAAGTGAATGCTGCAAGAGGATTCAATGCAACCTATCAAGTAGATGGCTTCTGTTTGCCCTGGGAAATCCCATGCGGTGGAAATTGGGGTTGCTACACAGAGCAGCAACGCTGTGATGGCTACTGGCACTGTCCAAATGGAAGGGATGAAACCAACTGCACCATGTGCCAAAGAGATGAGTTTCCCTGCTCTCGAAATGGCGTTTGCTACCCTCGTTCAGATCGCTGCAACTACCAGAATCATTGCCCTAATGGTTCAGATGAAAAGAATTGTTTCTTCTGTCAGCCAGGAAATTTTCACTGTAAAAATAACCGCTGTGTGTTTGAGAGCTGGGTTTGTGATTCTCAGGATGACTGTGGCGATGGCAGCGATGAAGAGAATTGCCCAGTCATTGTGCCCACTAGAGTGATAACTGCAGCTGTCATTGGCAGTCTTATTTGTGGATTGCTGCTTGTCATTGCACTGGGATGTACTTGTAAATTGTATTCACTCAGGATGTTTGAGCGAAGGTACGTAGAACAGATGGCCTTGAGAGCTCAAATGTATTAAATGTCTTTGTATCTTTTTTTTATTGGTACTTGAAGCAGTTTTATTGCCATAAGACACTGTTGTGCATGATTTCTAAAGATATTGTTCCTTTGTCTTTGACAATAAAAAGAGGTTAGTTAATCGTAGAGTATCTCAAGTTGGAACATAGTGTCTGACTCCCTGTCACAGGACATCCAAAACAGCCTTGCCAAGACCTGTGGCTGAGCTTCATCCACATGCTCGTTGAACTCTGACAGGCTTGGTCCCCAGTTCCCTGGGGAGCTTGTTCCAGTGACTGACCACTCTCTCAGTGAAGAAAAGGCAATAGAAGTATTCTGATCACTTAACTTGAGGGTTAAGCTTTCAGATGTTGTTACAAAAAAGAAAGTGTGGGAAAACTCCAATTAATTTGCCATTAATATTTCTAGCTCATACCAGGATTATATATTCTTTGATTTTTATAAACTAATATGAGCATCTCTCATGGTGCTTTTTGTATTTAGCCCATACTTTTGGCCTGGTTTTTTTGTTTATTTTTAAGGAGTTTATTGTTGGGTTGGTTATTTTTGTTCTTGTTTCATCTGGATAGACCCATAGGAATAACTGAGGGACATAATGTATATTCGTTGTCAGTTAAATTTCAAGTAAATTAGCTAAACTTCATCTGCTGAAATTTCTTATTTCAGAATATTATAGTCTGATGTACTTTTATTCTTTAATATATATGTATATAAATCAGTGTCTTATGTATTCTAAAATTCCATTTTTTCTTTGAAAGATCATTTGAAACTCATTTGTCAAGGGTTGAGGCTGAACTGTTAAGAAGAGAAGCTCCTCCATCCTATGGACAATTAATTGCCCAGGGTTTAATTCCACCAGTAGAAGACTTTCCTGTTTGCTCACCAAATCAGGTAAGATTTCAAAATAGCAGGCAGACCACTTAAATTTTAAGGCGACTGAGGTAAAGATATTTTAACTTTCATCTGCATTCTTTTGTTCTACAGCATTTCCTGTTCCTCCTTTCAAGTCAATACTGTTATGCTAATGATTAGCCATTGAGCAAATTCATGATACAGTAACACCACACGGTTTTCTTGTTGATAATAAATGCCAGCAATGTACAGTATACGACCCCCCTTGCATGAAAAGTAATAGATTGATAGATCTAATTCTGTGTTCTTTATTAATGTTGTGTAAGTTAAGATTTCAAGATAGCACTTTGAAATCTGTGAAAGAAGAACTAAAACGTCTAATGCAGAATGGTAGTTGATAACCACAGTGGCTTGATACAATCAAGCCCACTGCGTAGAAAAGATGACAGAAAAGGCAAGGTTGTAATATCATATAAAATTAGCATGATTGAGTAATAAAATCACAGCTAGTAAATGGCAGCTAATAGTGTCTAGTCATTCAGATTCTCAGATGAATAATTAGCACAATTCCTAAGTTGGTTGATGAATGAATTTCTGTCAAAACAACTTTTTAATTGATTGAAAATGTCTTTCAGTTGTAAAGCTCTTTTGAGAATTAGAAGAAAAATCCTCGTCTAAGAATCCTGCTGTGCTGTATTAGAGTTGGGATTGACTTGTATTATGTGTTGCAATTATAACAGCAAAGTTTACTGTTAGCAGATATTGCTGAACATATAAGAAAAATAGTTCCAAGACCATCGCATGTTCTTTCATGCATATGTTCACAAGCAGCTGTGATCTGCCACAAAGGGTTTTGCAGAGGAAAAGAGGAAAAGTTTGCATGAGAGACTTTGAAACTGTGTCAGAAAGAAGACATTGTAAAGATTTTTCAGTATCTAATTTAACACTAAACTTCATTAATGGACTTATTAACAAACGCCTATAACAACTTATTAACTAACGCCTAACACTATAGAGTCCCTCATTCTTGTTGTGAAGGTTGTTGTAGTTATAATAAAGACTGGTATGTTTCTGTTTCAAAACAATTCTGAACTTTCACAAATTTGGCTTGCTGTCCTCTTTTCCAAAATTAAGCTTCAGCAGTTTGTGATGGATCTATGCTCACAAGTCTCTTTAGACAGCAGTAGCTCGAGAAAGTCCATTGAGACAGAGAAGTTGTCATGCCCAGATGTGTAAGTCCTCTAATACAGGGAACTTGGAACAAACCAGTGTCTTCTGCAGATCCCTACTCTGTGTGGGACACCCCAGGTTTGGTGTATATGAACATATGTTAGAGCAATTACAGTTTTCAGGAAAACCTAGCTTGCTTAGCCCCAGTTTTCATCATGAGACCCCACAAAAATGATCTAAAGATCTCTTTAACTAAAGTGAAATCTCCTGATAGAACAACTCTGGAAAACCCAGACATACAGTGGCAGTCAGAGTTTGATACTAGAGCTTTTGAAAAGCTGTGCAATTACTAAAATTTTCTTTTATCTTTAGTTTGACTTAAATTGAATCAATGACTGTTGCTTTGAATATATTTTAAATTATTTTTCAGAATTACAGTGTTAAGGGTATTATATGGCAATCTTTTGTAATTAAACATAATAAAATGTAGTTGCTTCATAGGCTTTCTATGTAACAGTGGTTTCACACTCCATAAAAATATTGATGTATGTACGATAATTTTGAATAATGAAAGTGTTACTGAATTCCCACTATGAAGACCAGTGTTTCAGATAAGACTTGTGGTCTTGAAAACTGAAGTAGCTATACTGGGCAATTAAGTAGAATAAAAATAAGGAGTAGTAGAGAGCATGCAATCATCTTCAAAAGTCATGAAAAAGTAGTTTTGGAGTCAGTGATCCTTCCATGATAAAAATTATTTAACCAGTGAAGTTGCATGATTTAAAAGCTTTGTCTTTCAGAGCAGAGAACCTCAGGAAAAGTAGAAGTTTGAGGCAATGTAAATCAAATTCTATAAAGTACAAAACTATGATTTTTAATACAGTTAAGCATTGGGGGGAGTCAGTATTAAGTCGTGTTCAGCTTTGTTTTGAGTAATATATCCATCTTAAGATTGCAAATCTCTGTAGAGCTGAAGATAGTTGAAATTTCCTAGAAGTCTCAAGCTAGGGAAATCTCGAATAGTCTAATTTGTGTGTAATACAAATCCATATAAAACTGATACAAGCCTTCAGAGCTGCATTTTCAAGGATAAGTAGCAGTCTCTTCAGCAGCTTTTCAAAGTAAGGCTGCTGAGCACACATATGCTTGAATTCAAATGCCATCCCATGAACTATTGGAAGGGAAAAGGTAGGTTGTATATTAAGTATTGTTTGGATACTATGTTGTGTTTTCTGAAGGGTGGTGGAAGGGAGCTGAAGGTGACAGCATGAGAACACTGAAGTGTTTCTAAACAAAGGGAAATATATATGCATATATGTTAAGGATTTAATTGGGAAAAAAATGGCTGTTCTGAAGAATATTCTGTACTTTTACCATAATTTTCATTAAAAGTTGTGAAATGGACTTTATGCTGTAATTAAACACATTCATGAATATTTTTAAAATTATGGTCATCTGGCACATCTTCTACCCTATTTGAGAATAGAGCTACCTAGCTGAGGCAGTGTTTTCTCTAAGTTTGAGTAAGGGATCCACAAGTCAAAGGTGTTCATATGTTTATGTTACTTTGCAGTTGAAAAGTTATGCAGAGTTTTAAAGAGACAAATTCAGGCATGCATTCTTCTATAGCTGAATGACTGGAAAATGTATACTGATTTTGGGAAATGTATGGGTTAGAACACATAATTTTACTTAAACAGAAGCATTAAAGCATTTTGAAACTGGAACTAACTGATTATGCCAGAATGGGGAAAAAATCAAACCACAAACCTCTGCTGGAGAAGATATTTAATTTAGTCCCTTTGAAGCAGCCCTATGGTAGTGGGTAAGGAAAGGTGGTTACCTGTGTTAAATCTTTCTGAAAAGATTTCGTTTTCAAATCCTGAACTTTTTGAGGCATGTTTCTATGTGCTGTGCTTTAAAATCCACAGTGATGTCTTTACCTTGTTGGTAAGATTGTTTGTAACAGATCTTGCATGCCTGCTGAGCTGGATCTGTGGTTGTGTAATCAGTGTTACATATCCAGGTTATAGTGCCTTTTCACTTTCCTTTGATTTAGAAATCCTTAATTTAGGCAGAAACGTACCTTATATATACTTCATTGCTTTTTTTATTCCCCTTCCATATGTATTTCCGCTTAATCTGCCTGTTCATAATGTTTTTTTCCCCTCTAGAAAATCTAGGCTTTTGTCATGCCTACTTTGTTTTTAAAATAGCCTATTACTGCATATATCAGATCCTTTTTATTAAAGATGCAACATTTTTTTAGTATTTAGGTCTCTACATTTTATTCAGTGGTTATAGGCTGTTTTACACAACAGTTATCATTCTTTCTTTGCTAGAACAGTACCAACATACTGTCAACACTTGATTGTTGCTTGTCTTCTCATTTAGGCGTCAGTTCTGGAAAATCTGAGGCTAGCAGTACGATCTCAGCTTGGATTTACCTCAATCAGACTTCCTATTGCTGGCAGATCAAGTAATATTTGGAATCGAATTTTTAACTTCGCAAGGTCACGTCATTCTGGATCGTTGGCACTGGTCTCAGCAGATGGAGATGATGTTGCCAACCAAAGTACTAGTAGAGAAACTGAAAGAAATAATACTCACAGAAGTTTGTTTTCAGTTGAATCTGATGATACAGACACAGAAAATGAAAGAAGAGACACAGCAGGAGCAGTTGGTGGCGTTGCTGCCACCTTGCCTCAAAAAGTCCCTCCTGCAACAGCAATAGAAGCAACAGTCGGAGCGTGTGGGAGTTCCTCTGCTCAGAGCGGCGGTGGCAGCACCACGGATGGTGGAAGAGAAGTGACAAGCATAGAGCCCCCGAGCACAAGTCCCGCACGTCACCAGCTCACGAGTGCGCTAAGTCGTATGACTCAAGGCTTGCGCTGGGTGCGCTTTACTTTAGGGAGATCGAGCTCAGTGAATCAGAACCAAAGTCCTTTGAGACAGCTTGATAATGGGGTAAGTGGAAGAGAAGAGGATGATGATGTTGAAATGTTAATTCCAGTCTCTGATGTAGCATCAGACTTTGACATGAATGACTGTTCAAGACCTCTACTTGATCTCAGCTCAGATCAAGGACCAGGGCTTAGACAGCCTTACAGTGCAACACATCACGGTGTAAGGTCATGCAGTCGAGATGGCCCCTGTGAGAGCTGTGGCATCGTACACACTGCCCAGATACCCGACACTTGCTTAGAGGCAACAGTGAAAAATGAAACTAGTGACGATGAGGCATTATTACTCTGCTAGGTACGGATTGTTTAGGAAAGATTGTGTACAAGTTGGAGCAATATCTGTCATTGTTTTGTACTTCACAGTTAAAACTAGTTTTTAGTTTTAAAAAATCCAGGACAACAGTATGTTAAAACTATTTTAGCCTGTGTGATTGATTATACTTTTCTTATACTGGATGACATTATGGAACTATTAGAGCGAATATTTTAATGGCTCCAAATACATGATGTGTGTATCCAGTATAATCTTAAAGATTACTCTTTAAACTGAAGTTTTCCCAGTTAGTTTCAAATTTAGTTTATCCTGGTACTGTAGTTCAAACCAGAAACACGGCTGCTCAAGACTCATTTGACTGCCTGTTTAACCCCATATTAACAGGTGAATTTGTACAGAATTATTTTCATTTAGGAATTGACTCTGTTGTATTATTGCCAACATACTTGTAATTTAATATACTAAGTACTGGTAAGGATTGTTAATGTAAAATATGTACTTTTCTTTGAGTTTATACAACATTTTGTCTAAATACTCTTAAATTTCATCATAATGTGAACTTATTTAAAGGGAGGAGAAACTTTCTCCAGAAGCATTCTTTTTCTTTCAGAAGTACAAAATGCAATGATATAGACATAATAGATAAACTGATGGCAAAAGCTTTTATAGCACTGACTTTCCTAAACTGTAGTCTAATATGGTACAGCCAAATTGTATGTAAAATCCCCAGTTATTAGTCTTTTCAATTTGAAGTAAAAAAGGGCCGAAGATATTACAATATATGTTAGTTCTCTAAATATCCGATATGTACAAATACACTACAGAATAAGTTCCAACTGGTAATAGATCTTTCCCTAATACTGTAGGGTATAAAGCTTGTTTGGACTCAAGGGATTTGCACTAAAATCATATTAAGGTCTCTAATGAGCTTAGTGCACAAGCACTATCACTTTAAGTACTATTATTGTCTACTATTGCAATGGCTATATATTTCCATGGCTCTTTTCTTGGGGTGTTGCATTTTTGTTGCAATTGAATTTGCTTTACTAATTCCCTATTTATTCGTTGTATTTAAAAACTGGTTTACTCGGTTGCAGACTGGTTGTTTTAAAAAAAAAAGCAAGCCCTTTTAGTGTATTTTTTTATGATGTTACATGTTGGAGCAAAACAGATCAGTGAGAAAAAAGCTCACAACTTCCAATTTTCTGATAAGCAGGTTAATATGTGGCTACTAGTGTGACAACAAGAAACTACACCTTTTAAAAACAAAAATGTCAACTACTGTTTTATTTATTCTTTGCCAGTCTGTTTTTAGTAGGCTTAAAGATCCAGTATGAAATGTATTTGTGTGTGATTGTATGCTATTTATTAAATTTTAAATACTTTGTTGAATGTCATTTTAAAGCATGTTTAAAGTCTTGTGCATTTCTGTCGTGTTATGCTGTCGGGCAGAACTGACTAAAATTTTAATATGTATCAAAATTAAATTGAATTTTTGTTATGTTTTTGAGGTACTTTTAAAGATAAATCCAAGGTCTGTCTGGCTTTTTTTTTTTTTTTTAAATCCTCATCTCTGAAGTACAAATCACATGCAGAAGAAACAAACAATTGAATGGATTCCAAAGTGTTTATATCTTCTCCCTCTTCTCTTCATTCACAGACACTGGGATGAGAAGAATAGATGATTTTACCATCTGGTTGATTTTTTTCATGACAGTTAGCTGGTAAATTCTGGGTTCAGGATACAATTGTGTAGATTTGTGCTTTTGAGGAACCTTATGTGCAATACAGTTATAAAAAATTTTATTATAATGACCTATGCGGTTTCAAGTTTCAGAACAGATCACATCACACTGGTACCAGATCAGGTACAGGTTGGCCCATAATTACACATACTCGAGTAAAAGTCATCAATGGCCATTTTTATTCACATTGAATAATATCTAAATCTGTGGGCAGTCTTTAGTCTGATTTCAGTAGCGTTGCTTATAGAACAGGCAACTTTGCAATAGGAACATGGTAACGCACCCTGAAATATATGTGAACAGTATGTCCTGGTATAAAATACTGGGTTTTTAAACCTTCCTAACTAGTTGTCATTAGAAACTGGTTACAGAAATGCTTGTCCCTGAGGCAGATAAATTTTGAAGAAAGTCTTCACAGAATACCTTTGGTGTTAAATACACATAGTGATCTAAATATGTTGCATTAGATGCCCCAAATAGCATGTACCTATGGACTCCATATTGCAGATGTAAAAAGAACACAATGTTTAATTTGTTTTAAAGGAGAAATGCTACACATTTAACTGAGAAGTTGGATTTCATTGAGAATTTGGAAAATTGTAAATAAAATTCATATTTGTATGAGGCAAATTTGTTGCAGTGATTTTTTTTTTTTCCTTAGTGATATTAAAAGGAGTGGTCATTTTTTCTTCTGAATAATATATTAGTGGTTGAGGTTGTATTTGTTTAGTTTTCTTTTATGGAGTCGTCTGATAAGTCATTATTACTCCATTTCTTTTTATTCTGTAGAGTTTGAATTAATATTTTGTTTAATTGATTCTTGATTTAGCTGTGCAACAATGCTATGGCATTTTGAACAAAAGTCAGAGTTACTTACTGTGGAATTACCTTGTTTTCTGTAATCGCTTTTCATCTGAAAGCTTTGAAGAATGTAGGTTATTGTGAGGCAAGTTTTTTCCTCATGTAAAGTTTTTTAAGCATGGAAAGAGTTTGTCATTGTTCCTTTTCACATATCACACCTTTTTTTGTCATTTGATTTGCACTGAGACGTTAAGGGCCGAGCTTCCAATGCTACAAGAGTTCATTTTGTTTCCAAAGTCAAGTCTATTTTCAGTACAAGTTCAGCAAATATTGCTGATAACTCTTTTTTCAAAACAGGTTCCTGAAGAGGGTGCTGGAATTAGTTCAATATCATGTGTTCCAGTTCCCATCCAAATGCCAAAGCAAGAACTTGTGGTGTCAAAGCTTGGATTCAGTCTAGGGAAATCACAGTTCAAGTTAGGACACAAATACTTTGTCAGTGAGTCTTTATATTAAATACTCACGACATTATATCACAGCTTCTGCTGTTGGGATGACTTTTTGCATCCTGTCTGAAAAGTGAATGTTTCATTCTCCTGCAGCTATTCTACTGCAAGAGTTGTCCTGAGGAAGTGCAGCACATTTCCCATAAATCTTGTTTTAAGTCAACAGCTTTAATCTTCCTGTAACTGGGATGAAGATTTTTATGGAGTGTGTTCTGTCGGTTTATTGGGGGTTTTTTTGACTGTATCTCTTTTCTCCCTCCCCTGTGGGTTTCTGAAAATAAGCAGTTTTGGTAAATGAACTCCTCCAGGACATTAGCTACAATTCAATTGTCCAAAATGGGATAAGTTCTGAAAGAACAAGGAAGAAGTCGTCTGTCTAGTCCCTTTGCCAGCTCACTGAAAGTATGGAGAGGTAAGCAGATTGATGGTTAGAACTCTTTCCCTTCTATCTTCCATTGGGATTTCACTACTGTAGGGAGCTTTCCCTTATCAAAGTAAATTAAAGTTCATAATTATTGGACTTAATATAGGAAAGTTCTGTAGCACAACATTTATGTTAATATGTCTGGTTGAGGCTCCCATTCGTATGCAGTGCCTCCTTGTGATCTGTTTGGTGAATAGGAACTTGAGGGAAGAGAATGTAGTATTCACTAAACTGAAGTATGATCCAAGAATTCAGAAAGACAAGACTATCCACATCAGTGATGGGGGAAATAGGAAATGTTGCTCTATAAGCAGTCTTGGTTACTGATTCCTAATCGTGCCTTCTGAAAGGGCATTTGGCATTAACAAAATTTAGCTAATCTTTGTGAATATCCAGGCACAAATTAGTGTTTATGACCTTATGACCAAGTGGCATTATATTTTATCAAAAAACTAAAGAAAAGATACAATCTGAAATACTTGTACTCAATTTGAAAGTTCTTTTTTTCAGGTTGTAGTTATTTTGTATGCTCCTTGTGCAGGAAAGAAAGATGGACCACAAGAGGCAAAACCAGCTAAGATGAGTCACTGGAAGAGTTGTAATGAAATGGACTAGAAACAAGGGATATAATTATAATCTGTTACATTGCACATGGGAAATTTTTTTTTTTTTTTTTNNNNTTTTTTTTTAGTTTAGCAGTTATAGGACACCCAAAAATGTAGACATGTCAAATCAGGAATGTATAACAGCAAGAAAGGAGGAGTTCTGGTCTACTGTGTACTTTCTAACAAGTAATAATAATTTGTTATGCAAAGTGTAAAAGACAAAGGAATAAACTTAAAGGAATACGGAAATGATCCCTGAAGTAAGCGTACATTGTAGATATTACCTACCAGAGGCAGGTATCTGAATTCAGAGCCGAAGTCTCAGATTTTGTGACAGCATTGTTGACTTGTGGTTTAGTAGAATTGCATTCATACCTTTGCAGCTAAATAGTTGTGCATCTAAAGGGATGCCAACAGAAATGAAATAACTTTAGCTGCTTCTCCAGGTGAATAAAATCAAGGAAAAACAATTTGGTAACCTTTAAACCTGTCATCTTTCCTGTGGTTAATTAACAACCACCTTTGACCAGCCACAGCTGGAGAAAGTGGTTCTGGTGTACCAGAGGAAAAACAGGAGCTATATACAGGATAGTGAGGAATGTCATAAACAGACAGTTCTGCAGTGGTAATGGGAAAGAACAGAGATGTTCAGTTTTGCTTTCTCTTGCCTAGGATGTTGGCCAGCAGTTATAGTTGTTTCCAAAGACAGCTAGTCTCTGTGCTATTGTGGTTAGGCTTCTTGGAGTTGGAAAAATCCTACCTATGAACTCACTTTCTTTGATCCACCAGGAAGTGACTGACACATGAGACTTTTTATTCCCAGAATATCCTGAGACTTAGATCTTATATGCCTGAGTTGAACTGTTTAGAAAGTGGACATTTTATTGGACCCTTATTGAGCCAATGATCAGTGTAAAGAGCAAAGAGCATAGTATTGGGATTCCTTAGATTCTCCTCTACTGTGTTCCTGGTCGTTCTTTTCTCATTGTTGGTTCTGCTCTCTGTGGTCCATCATTTGTGTTGAGTAAGTTCAAGGAGGAAGAGGCATTTGGCCTTATGGCAATGAGAGGGAACAGTCACTACCTACCGTTTTTTTAAAAAGTAGGATGGTCTTCAGCACAAGCGCAGCTTTGACTGCCTTGCTTGGTGTCTTATGTGGGTCCCAAGGCTGGGTGCTAATGGGCTGCAGCATCACTTCCAATGTATTTTGGAAAAGACTGCCACTAGGATCTTGGATGTGGCCCAATACTTATACTAAAGAGAGCATATTTATGATTGTACAAGTGATGTGGAACTACAGGATTTGAACTCTTTTTATGATATTCTTTAAGCCTTCTTTTTTAGAGAAAACCAACAAGGTATACTTTCTAGTTTTGGAAAACTTTTACAACTGAGGAAGGTTTTAGAGATTAGATTTGGAGACCACCGCTCATTTGTGTCTGCAGATTAATCATAAAAGTAGTCAGCATCAGATTGCTCTGAAAACTCTGAAAACAGAGGTTTTGACAAGGGGCACCTTGACTGGTCTCACAACAATGAAGACTTTCCAGGTGCAATTACCTGTAGACCATCTGGTTTTATTGAATGAGTATGAAGGAGTGTGAAAGTAAATCCCAGGTGAAAATGCATTATGGATTCTTCATAGGAGTTGCAGAGAAATGCCTACTCGAGTATTCAAAGTGCTTATGACTTTCTGAATATGGGAAAAGAGAACTATTCCTTCCCTTCTGCAAATCCAGAATTCACCTCAAACTGACACATCTTTGCACTGATTCTCCAAAAACAAGTGCTTTATCCAGCATTACTGAAAGTTGTTGGTATCCTTTCTGTTAGTTTTCTCTCTGAAAATGCAGTTCATGATCCAGTCTTTCTTCCTTGAAGTAGTTGTCAAACATAGAAAAAATGATTAATAAAACATGTCTTCATTAGCTGAGCTTTCTTCCCACTGCTCATTATCAATCTCTAGTCTCCTTCACAAAACTTTTTTATTGTTTGTTCAGAAGCCTGTTTGTCTGCATCTCCTGCATTTTGAGATAAATTTCAGCTGCACCAACTTGAATTTGAAGATTAAAGCCAGTAGAGTCCTTGGGTTAAGAAAAAGCAGAAGACTAAATGATGATAGAAGACCTTTTCAGAAATAGGGTATGGTAGAAAAGATGTGAAAATTAAAGCAAACAGAAGATAAGATGGTATAATTAAAGCAGAAGTTAAAAACTAATAGCATTTTATGGGGGAGATGGCAGTCAAAGGTTCCAGGGGGAGGTTGGGTGTGTGTCTCAGAAGACTTTAAAACTGATTGTGTCTGCATTTTAATGACTTAGTTGGCATCCTCAAGGTCTTCTGGATGTTCCAAACTTCAGTCGTCCATGTCTTGCAAACCTGTCCTTAATTTGCTCAATTATATTCATTTGGTAAATAACAGATGTGGATTGGGTTTCCTTCAGGGTTCTTCAAATGGAATCAGTTAATCATTAGGTTACAGAGAAAACTGTATGATTGTACTTCTCTAATAGCTGCATTAAGCAAGAAATTCCAATATTTAGATTTCTAGGATTATTTACTTTGGTGAAGACAACAAAAGCATTAGCATCTGATTCAACTTCAGATTTGCAAATTCAGGGAGACTTTCTGCAATGTCTCTCAAATTACTGAACTACTATGTAATATATTAGGATGAGTAAATTTTTCCTAACATGACACACCTGTGCACAGTTGTAGTTTAAGCCCAGCTGGCATTTAAGCACTGCACAGCCGCTCACTCTCCCCCAAGGGAAGGGAAAGAGAATTTGAAGGGTAATAGTGTGAAAACGCATGGGTTTGAGATAATGGAAGTTTAATAGGTAAAGCAAAAGCTGCACATGCAAGCAAAGTAAAACAAGGATTTCATTCCCCACTCCCCAGAGGCAGGCAAATATTCTACCATCTCATCAGCCATAACATTGACTTGGGAGAACAAACGTCCTACATGAAAGGACGTTATGTTGAATGTCCCTCCCCTTCCTTCTTCTCCCAGCTTTATATCCTGAGCATGATGCTTTATGGTCTGGGATATCCCTGTGGTCATTTGGGGTCATCTGTCCCAGCTGTGTCCCCTCCCAGCTCCTTGTGTACCCCCAGCCCCTTTGCTGGTGGGGCAGTATGAGAAGCAGAAAAGGCCCAGATACAGTGCTAGTGCTGCTCAGCAATAATGAAAACATTCCTCTGTTACTGTTTCCAGCACAAATCCAAAACACAGCCCTATACCAATTACTGTGAAGGAATTTAACCCTCTCCAGCACAAACTGGTACACTGGTGCAGAGTCAGTCACTGATTACAGAGCAAATATTTGTTTTACATTGTGCGAAGAGGATAATAGAGTTAAATGTTTTGTGGGTGAGCGAATTAGGAGCCAGAAGTCCTGTAGCAGCAGCAGTACATATACAGTGATCACTAAGAGTATAGGGCCAGTTGTCTTCTCACAGTGTTATAGGGATTATTTATGTCCCAGTGATGGTAATTCAGGCCATTTTTCCCAGGGACTGCTGAGCTGCTAAATATTAAATATTTAGCAAATATATATAAATGCAACTCCTGTGAGATTATCTTGTTGGTCCAGATAGATTAAATAAAAGGGCTGCTTAGACAGAATGTTGTTATGCACTGATACTTTATTTAAAGTGTTCAAAACCACCTGTGGGGTAAATTTAGTTTTCCTAGGCACAGTATTGTAAGGCCTGACACTCAGTTACATTGCTGGTTTGCAGGCAGCTCTGCAGATCTGAGTTGGGCATGAAGTTACAGTTAGGAAGGTTTAGACGCTTAAGAGTAGGGTCCACAAAGCCTAGATTTAACCAGGAGGAAATCAGAGGAGAAGAAGCGGAGCTCAAGCCTGTTGCTGTTCAGAAAGAGACATAAATAGGTTTTTGATCTGTGCTACTCTTCATGCATTTAGGTGTCAAAGTCATGGCAGCTCTTTCCTGTGCAATGCACACAAAGAAGAAACTGTCTATCCTGGTGTGTACCATAATCTGTGGTGGTCAGCTGTGATGTGGCTGACCTGCCTTCAAATTTCTCTCTGCTCAATTTGGCAGAAGGATTTGATCAGGAACAGTTTGCCACTGCCACTAGCCCAAGAGCATACTTGGAGGTGACTAAGTGTCATGTAGAAACTCCTTTCACAGAAAATACTTCATTGGCCAGGGAGAAGTGGTAAGAAAGTGGCTGTTTTAGGTTGGCAGTTCAGGCAACAAGGTGGTGCCGAAACTTCAGGGTGAAGTCTCTTTGCCAACAAATACTGAAAGTTTTGTTGAGGCTGTTCCGCATCAAATCATTAAATATCCATTGAGGTGGGCATATGAACTTCACTGCATACCCTGCATGACTGGACATGATTAAATGAACCTCTCACTTTGCTACCCCCTTTCCTCACTTAACAAAGGTCACTTCATCTATGCAAAGTGAAACTTGCACCCGAGACATGATCAGATCCCTGGCAGCTTAGCTATTCAGGTGCCCATCTGTGTGTTGGGAGAAGTGGGTTCACTGCCTTAGCAGCAGCAGAGATTCAAAGTATAGCCCAAATCTGGTTCCCAGTGGGACCTCTTCTG
This sequence comes from Sclerurus mexicanus, assembly GCA_013396755.1. Classification (NCBI taxonomy): domain Eukaryota; kingdom Metazoa; phylum Chordata; class Aves; order Passeriformes; family Furnariidae; genus Sclerurus; species Sclerurus mexicanus. The sequence continues at coordinate 1,589,559 of VWZF01006093.1, forward strand.
TCCTCACTCTCTAATGTTTGCAACTGCTTTCTTAGTTTGACTTCCCTCTTGCATCATTATTCCCCAGCTCTTCATCTGAGAAATATTGCTGTAACTCAGCTGTTCCTGGCTCATCAACGCCATTGTAATTAGTGAGCCAGAGTTCCTGCCTGAATTCCCATCACAGTACCTTGATTCTTGTGTTGAAGAGTTTTAAATGCAGCAGTCAGGGTAAGTGCATGTTGCTATTTCCTGCCCATTCAGCACTGCACAGCTGCCTCAGGAGCCTTGGGGCATTTCACTTCGTTATTCTCTTTTTTTGCTTTTCCAAATGAGTTGACCTTTTCTGTTGTTGTATGCTGTGATGAATGCCAGTGGGTTTCTGTCCCACCACACAGAGGTGAGGTGTAAGACAAGATACTTTGGGATGAGCAGATAAGCAAATGTATGGTACTGCTTTCCTGCTCATCATGAGGGAAGGAACAAAGGTGACACACTGATGGAAAGGTGAATTTTTTCCAAATCTCACATTATTTGTCAAAGTAGCTTTTTGGTAGCATATATATGCACCCTCTCAAACCCCTGGAGACAATGTTCTGTCTGCTGGTGCCATTGTCACTGAACTGAAGAAGTGAGGGGATGAAGTTGCAGGTGCTCAGCAGATTTAGGGATACGCTTGAGCAGTGTCACTGCTGAGTATGCAAACCTAGGGTTATGAGAGAAATGGGAAAATTCCATAGAAACCAGTGCCTCAGATGGTACAGAGCTCATCTTTTCTTCTGCACCAAGCTTTTAGCTAATTTTCCGTTTGTCTTCATTTGACTTTCCCACCTCTTTTTCTGTGTGTATTCTGAAACAGAAGCCACATGTCCTTGCCGAGGTCACACCAGTCCTGCATGAAACCCACCACAAAGGGCCTGACTTCCCCTTTTCCCTGGCCCTCACAGGGGCCCCTCTGCGGCAGGGTGGTGTGAGGGGCAGGCACAGCCCAGGTCCTGCTGCCAGGGCTGGACAGGGCAAAGGGGTTGTGCAGGCAGTGGGGGGTGCAGGGAGCACATTCCTGATGGGGCAGATGGAGCAAAGTGTCAGCTACCAAAAGGTGATCTTCACAATGACCTTGGCACTCACCCATGGCTTGCCCCTCAGGCTGGAGTGCTGTCCAAGTAGTGGCATTGTGGGGGCAGAGGAAGCTGTGTTTGGATCCTGAGGGCTGTGTGTCCCAAATCGTCTTCTGAGAAACAGCTCAGGAGCAGTTCCTGATGGACAGCGTCCTCTAGCACTGGCTCAGTCCCATGGCTGCAGAGTGGACCCCGCTGTCTCAGCTGAGAAGGGTGTGATGCTTGGACCACCGCAGTGCTGCACTCTGTCAGCCTCTGCACAGACAGGGCTCACAGGCTCCTCGGACACGGCTGCAGGGAGCTCAGGTCACCCTTGGGCTCCCCAGCATCTTCTGTGGAGAGCTCAGGTCACACTTAGTTTCCTCAAATGTGGGTGCAAAGAGCTTGGGTAACCTTTGGGCATCACAAGGCGACGAATGGCCACATTTTCAAAGCATCCCGGCATGTTGCAAACCCCCAGGTGCACACAGCAGGCTGGAGCAAGTGCCGTGAGAACCCTGCCGGACCCCCTGGAAGCCTGGCTCCACTTTCCCCGGGCAGAGTCCAGAGCAGACAGGGCCTGATGCCAGTGCTCTGCCACCATGCAGCTCACTGAGCCACACTGGAGGTGGGAGGTGGAGCTGCCAGGGGCAGGGGGGGGCAGTTCCTCCGGTGTCTGTTTAAAGAGCACGGTGTGGTGTGTGTTTAGGGCCATTTGGAGATAACTGCTGCTCCGGGAGGAAGGTGGACAGTGAAATACTCTCAGGCAAAAGCAACTTTCTGAGCTGAGGCCTCACTCTTCCCTTCTAGACTGGCATGCCACCCCAAAAATGGGCTCAGCAGAGACTTTTGATCAAGGGGGGAAAAGTTGTGAATGATGACCTCTCTGTAGTGGCTGATGTGTACGTGGAAGATGGAGTGGTGCAGCAGGTGGGACCAAACTTAAACCCAGAGCCCTCGACTGGACTCGTTGTGCTGGATGCAACCAACAAGTTGGTGATCCCTGGGGGCATCGATACTCACACACACATGGAGTTCCCTTTTATGGGTAGCAGGTCGAAAGATGATTTCTATACCGGAACCAAGGTGGGTGCATGTGTGTGTCTGTGTGTGCACCTGGGCTTTCTCTGAGGGGGATGTCTGCTGGTTATTCAGCATTATCTCTAAATTACAGAGCAGAGTGTGAATCAAGCACACGCAATTGTTACTACCCCTTGACTGGGACATTGTCATAAGCAGTTGGGGTACTCAGAGGTCCACCTTCAACTAGTATGTTACTTGGGTTCCTTCAGAAACTATTCTGGCTGTGGGTGGCAAGTGCTAAGGGCAGGCATTTACCCTGGCTGTCAGCATGCGGACTACAACATGCATTGGTACGTGCATCAAGCTTCAGACTTTTCTGAGCAAAGGTTAACTAAAGCAACAGTTTAATTTCCCACTTCCATTGGAGCACTTCTATGGTAATCTGATGTTTCTCTTCTGTTAGCATGGGGGAATGCACACTTTTTTTCTGCCATTCCCTCTGGTGCTTACAGTGTCTCTCAGTGCAAGTCCAGTTCCAGTAAACTTTCTAGAAGTAACTAATTTATCTCAGTTTTACACTTGGAGTGAGAGGATTTTTCCAGCTTTTAAACTGATCTCATTATATTCCCTGCATGTGAATAGAGTATCAGTTACTCATATTAACAGTATTATGCATCCTCTCCCGACAGAGCTCCCCAAAATTTTAAAAAGCTTTGCTGTGAAGACTGAAATCTTTGCTCACAGAAGGATCACGTTGCCCTACTTGGCTTGTCTGTTAGCCAGCACCTTCAGAGAGCCTGTTATATCTTGTTCCTCTCACAGCAGAACAGCTAAAAAGCAGAAAGTAATTGTTTTTTGATTTTTTTTCAATAACTGCTTGAAATACTGGACAGGGAAGCTGCAAAACTGAGACTGCATACACAAAACAGAATGTCCAGATAGTCACTTTTGTGTCTACAGGAAGATTCTAGATCCAGCTTAGTGATCAGATATCAAGTTAGATATTGTGGACCTTCTTAACCCAGGTCAAAGTGTGGAAAGTGTTCAGAGCTATTCACCGAAGGTCATCTGACAAATATTTTGGCAAGAAATTCAGGGAGACAGAGTTGTGTTCCAACTATTGCAAAATATGCTACAATGATTAGCTAAGATTTACCCATTCAGTTAATTAAGTAAAGATACCTCTCTTTACAAAGAGAGGGGGGAAAAGATATTAAGGATAAAAAGAGACTTTTAGTGGTGGAACCCATGACTTTTTTTTTCTTGAAGTCTATAAATATTCTTTAATTATAAATCCTGTTTAACAAATAAGACAGTTTGAACAACTTTTCTTGGAGAAAATGTTTTAGTGAATTCATCACGGATTTACAAATATTTATGTTACTCTCCAAACTTTTTGCAAAATATACTGACATATTTACAATTTTGCTTCTGAGTGCTAAGTGAACAGAAGGAGGGAAGAGATTGATCTATAAAAAGGAAGAGTGATATAGCATGAATTTGAACTCTGGATATTTTGATCTGAAGTGTTTGTACCTGTTGTGCAAAGGGATATTGTTTAGAGCAATAGAGAGGATTTCTCTTGCTAATTTGGAAGGGAGCAACAATTTCAGCAAAGGAATTTCTATGTGGATCAATTTCTGTTAGTCAAGGATCTGGTTTCTGTGAGTGACTAACAAAAATCCTTCAAAGGAAAAAGAAAGGTAATAATTCAATTTTCCAGAAAAGAGAGTAAAAAAATACTGATTAAAAAGCAATTTTTTATACTCATGTATCTCTAAAGTAAAGGCAGGATGAATTATTTATTTAATTACTTGAAAAGATTTATACAAAGGATGTAAATACCTCATTCTCTTTAAAAATCTGCTATTCAGTTTTACTAAATTATATCCTGTCAGTAATAAAAATAACTTTAAAATACTTTTACAAACCTTTTGGTATTAGACAAAAGCTTGGGGATTTTTACAGTGTATGTTCAAACTGAATCAGTTGGGTTTTTTCATTCTATGTCTGCCCTTTAATACTTTCTTGTCACAAACGGTTGTTTTATTGCCTGTAGAGTTTCTGAGGATACATTTCTCAGCTTGACCTTGGTCTTCTGGTATTCTCCTTTCTCTGGGATTCCACACGCTTAAGGAAATTCACTGATGCATGAATGCTACAGACTCATCTCCAAATCTAGGATAAGTTTCTGTACATGAGATGCCTTATCCTGGAAAAGGCTTTCAAAACAGTATTAGTGGAGATGACAGAGATAGATAGATGATAGATAGATAGACAGACAGATAGATAGATAGATATAGATAGATAGATATGCCCCTTTATTAGAAGTTTCTAGAAGTACAATAGAAGTATGCATGCATGCGCATCAGCCAAATGTTACAATTTTTATAACTTTCAGTAATTAACATATTTGACGACTGCCCAACCCATGACACCATTTGTCCCCTGCTGCCCACCCTCAGAACTGCTCCTTGCAGCCCCTCCAAGGGCTCTGAGCTTACTCTCCTGTTTTGACTACAAGCTATCTTATTGTCTCAGTTGGAGTTTTTGCAGGTGTTCTTCAAAACAACATGTCCTTGGTAATTAATGTGTGTCTAACAGAATTTCAGGAATGTGTGAGAAAATGTTCAGTAACTTCTAAATGCTGCTTAAAATGTGAGAGACTTAGGAAAACTTATTCAACTTGTATAACTCTATGAAAATCTATAAAATACACATTAAAATCCTTAAGCATCACATGTGTGAAAGCTTTTCCTTTCAGTCTGAGAATTTCACCATGATTCTCCTGAAACCTTTTGAGAATGTCTTTCTCAAAACAGATGAACTTAATCTCCCCCTTCAGTTTGCAAGTTCAAACTTTACTCAGGGAAACTCCTTAATGGCTTTTGGCTTTTCAGTGTGTTAATATTAATTGTTGCACAAGGAGTTGGAGAGAGTGGGAGGAAATTTGCATTCTCTCCAATTGCTAAGTACTGGCTTTCATCTTTTCAGGCTGCTATAGCAGGAGGAACCACTATGATCATCGACTTTGCCATCCCTCAGAAAGGCTGCTCTCTTACTGAAGCCTTTGATACGTGGAAAAGCTGGGCAGACCCTAAAGTCTGCTGTGATTATTCACTGCATGTGGCAGTTACATGGTGGAGCAACAAGGTAGAAACAAGAGCTGATTTTCAATTCCATGAATTGGTACCGCAATGAATTTGAATTAGTCCTCACGTGCTAAATACAGCTTGCTGGCAGTGTAATGGTAAATATTTTTCTAAGTTGAAAACAACGTTTGAAATAGCCCACACCCTTCTAAAAGTACATGTATTTGAAGAAATATGAAGAAATAAAATCTGCAGATGGTCTATATTTTTGGATGGTACTGCACAAAGTTAAAGGCAGCAGTTGTGCAAGACCAAGAACAGGCAGGCCAGAGGGGGAAAGAGGTGTTTGCAATAATTTTGTCTTTTGTTACTTGAACACTTGTTATTTTATGCTCCTGTTGAGTCTTGGTATTATTATTATTATTGTTTTGTTAAGGGTATACATGAAAAATATGGTAGCTTATTTTTTTTGGAAAGGAAGATTTCTATTCCTGGGTAGCTGCAGTAATAAACCCTAAAGTAAAGCAGGACTGGAGCCAATAGTAAATTGAATGTGAGATTATCTAAAAAACCTTTTTAGGTTTTACATATGGGAGAATCCTCCTTGTTGAGTGAATGTTTGCTAATAGCCTGAAAGATTTACTGAATAAATCAATTTTTCAGAGGCTTGGTATCTATCTGAATGTGACCTATGTTTTACAAGATCAGTTTGGATTCTCAGAGAAATATGCATCAGTACACAGATATATTAAGTAAATTCCATTTTGAAATATGAGTACTTCCTCTAATTTTTAACTTTTATAATATACGAACCAAAGTCTTCACTCTGCAAACAACACATCTTTGATATTCTGTGTACTGAATGCTAAAATAGGCTGACCACAGCTTCTATCTTAAAGCAAAGACATAAAATAAATCCTCCAGTGAAATCTGAGTAACGTGCATTTGAAACAGCCTTAATAGAGAACAGTGGAATTGTACTGAAAAATCCAATAAAACTAGGGAGATGTAAATCAGGGTAATGTTCTGGTTTATATTAAGAATTTAACTGTTTTTAAAGGCCATGATTAAAAGAAATAAAAAGGTCTAAAGTTTTGTAGCTGTAAAAGAGCTGAGTGAAGAAGACTGGTATTTCACGCCCTTCTAATTAGGTCTCATCTCCTCAGGATTCAAAGTATTGATTAAAAGCATACATTCTTTACAATGCCTTCCCTTATTCACAGTAAATAGGGAAGAAGAGAATAAATGACATGCCTCTATATTTGTGCCAGAGCAGGGCCTTATGTAAGGTATTTATTTGACAATTCCTACTCAAGATACGCTCTCATCCCTCCTCTGGATAAATAAATTTTAAAAAAATATATCTTTCAGTTTTATATCAGTCTCACCTTTCTTAGGCAGATCCAACCAGATTATTAGAGAGCAGATGAAAAGTAAAACATTTTAACTTTGGAAAGGAATTAATCCCATGGAAAATGTAATAGCATTTCAGATACATGTCAGTTATTGTCACCATCGTTTTACTGGGAAGGCAGAGCCAAAGGTACATAATGTATGTTCCAGCTAACTAGCTGAGCAAGAAGCCTTTGGACTCAAAACTGTGTCTTTCTTTCTTTGGGACATAATGTTTTACTGGGCTTCATAGACCCTAGCAGAAGCAGGGAATCCCATCTAGGAGTGCATACAAGCCAAGAAAAAAAAAAAAAAGAAAAAGAAAAAAGCAAGCATGCATTTAGTGTTTTGGGGCCATTTTGTTTTACAACAAAATATTTCAAAAGGCTGTGTGTTGTTTAGAGTTAAAACAAAGCTCTAAGAAATTAAATCTTTTCTGTCACTCTTGTTTGCCAGAAGCTGAAGCCTATTCCAATCCAATTTTGTAAATCAGTTTTGCCCAAATGTCTGTGTTCTGTGAGTGGGATACATTGACTGTAATATCAGACTGAGTATTTTCAGTATCAGGAGGTTTATTTGGAGTAAAATTCTGCTTCAATATCTTTGTAAAAAGCATTCCCTTCCTGTAATTTGCGTGTGCCTCAATATCTGCACTGCAGTGGTACTCATTTATTTATTTTGAGAATCAATTTGATACAAGAATAGCATAAGTCAGTCTTTAAATATGTGACATGGGCTGTTTGTACTGAACATATGTTTGATGGGTGAGTAAGGGCTCACCCTTCACACTCACCATTTCTTTATACAAGATTAGTATCAGGTAAAATATAATTGCTGTATTTCGAAAATTGCTGTTTTTCAGGTGAAGGAAGAAATGGAAAATCTTGTTCGAAACAAAGGTGTCAACTCCTTCAAGATGTTTATGGCCTATAAAGATATATACATGGTCAACGACGAGGAGTTATTTGCAGCCTTTTCCTGCTGCAAGGAGCTTGGAGCAGTTGCTCAAGTCCATGCGGAGAATGGGGAGCTAATTGCACAGGTGCACATTTGACATTTTGTCCATCAAAGTCAGGGACATAGATGGTCCTAACCCTAGGTCTTCCCAAACATAGTCAGCTCATCTAACAGCAACAAATCCAGAAGTATGGAGAAAGCTCCTCTGGCAGGGTACAAAGGACTCAACATCCCTCTGTGCATGATTATCCTCACTTCACACTGGGCACTGCCAGCTTAGTGCTGTGTGAAGGCACTGAGAGTATAACACTGATTATACTACGTACCATTTATAACTATAGTGCCTATACTACAGTAGTTTCTTCAACTATTCTAGTCAGCGGTGCTTTGACTCTGCCCCAGGTCCCATAATGGAAATTAGTTTATTGCTAATCTCAAATCAGCAAATCTTAAGCTTCTGAAATACAGTAGGGACAAAGTCTTATGCCTCTTAAAACCTTGGAGTTTTCAGAGGCTCTCTATATATCATCTTTGTGTTTAGTAAGGCTTACTCTTAAGTAATTTAAGAGTACATACAGAGAGAGGGCTATATCCCTCCAAGTGATTTATCCCTCCAAGCCAGTGGAGTATGTTCTCTGAATTTACTTAAGTATTCTGAGATCTGCTTTTATTGAGAGATATATTGGATTTCAGATAAAACAACAATAACTTATCTTGGAAAAACTGCCTTCTTATTTTTTTTTCTTGAACTAGCTGCAATGGCTGGTTTAGAATCCATTTGGCTGGCAGTATGTTCATGACACCATGGCTGCACTTTAACTGACTCTTACATTTCTTTGTGTGGTGTTCAGGGTGCAAAGAAGATGCTGGCAATGGGAATAACTGGCCCTGAGGGTCACGAACTGTGTCGTCCTGAAGAAGTGGAAGCTGAAGCCACACAAAGAGCAATTACCATAGCAAATGCTGTAAACTGCCCCCTTTACGTAGTCCATGTAATGAGTAAATCTTCAGCAAGGGTGATAAGTAATGCGCGAAGAGAAGGTAAAAGTCCTGATTCTTTTATGCTTGGACAACGGCATTGGAGGAAGGGTCATGGAAAATCAAACACAGCATCAGTGTCCTACTTGTCATGGGTGCCGTAAGCCTCAGAATAGGGGTGAACTTCTTGGAGTGGGATGTCTGAACTGTGTGTGTGTTGTTAGACCCAAGGCGAGCAGTGTGGTAGAAGAGCAGCTGGAACTGAGACTTTCCCTTCTCCCAGGGCAAACTTTTTTCTCTTCTTGCCGTACCTCCCAGCTCAAAGTGATTGCCACGACAGCATTATTGCATTAAAAATGATGTGACCAGTCCAAGACAATAAATGCTCTGCTATTCCCCTCCTTTGAGTCTGCAAGACTTTACCAGCTATTTAGATGAGAAATTCTAAGCAGACACCACACCATATTTTCACAGACAGTGCCATGACATGACCATGACTCCTATTGACTGGGCACTTAGGAGTCATGGTGATGATGACAATGGCTGAAAACCTCGATTGCCGCCAGTGTGGGGTTTCTCAGGTTTGAACTGCAGCATTCATAAATAGTTCTAGTCAGCCAACAGAGCTTCATATTCTTGATTGTCTGTTGGGCATTCTAGAAGCAGCCTGAAGGCTGCAGGAGTTTAGGATGTTTTATCTCCGTACCTCTAAGTTCATCCAGAACAGCCTGTGGAACCACAGCACTGTGAGGAGACTTTTTCTAGGTGGAAGGAGCAGGATAGAAGCCCATGATTTGGAAGACCTAAAACTTTATGGAATATCTGTCCTCGTTATCTTTTTACATCTCTTTTACTTCATTTTTACATCTTTTGCGTTTACAGCTTGTTTTCACCTGTCCTAGCATGCATTGCATACAGACCTCAGTTTCCTTATTTCTTGACTTTAGATAGTGCCTTCACAGGGGGCATAGATTATTAATATCAAAATGTAGATTATGAGAGCTTGGTGAATTAAAGCCATTGTGATGTCATTGTGTTAATATAGATAGATATGTTTATGCAGAATATGTATTAGCTATGACTTCTAGTAAGACTTAACAGTAATTCAAGTTTATAAAAGAATTTGCCAGAATATATATTACTAGTGCATCTTTTGGTACTGTGCTATATTAGATTCCTCCACTAGATGACAGTGCTGCTGGGAATGTGGATTATATCCATCAGTGTGCAGTTATTTGTATATTCAAAGGGGTGGTGTGAACATTAACTACAAGAAGCTGTAAGAATAGTTAAAATACCCAGATTAAAGATGAAACAATGGCTGTGCACACAAAAGAGATAAGATAGGAGGTGATGTTTTATAACACACTATTCAAGTAAAGAATTTCATGCTGACAGTAAGTACTGTAAAATATTTTTAGGCATGTGTTGTAAGAATAGTTTGCAGTGCTAGTTTGATAACTGATGAAAGATGTATGATTCTTAGATATGCAAAAAGAAGAAATTGGGACAACTTGTGCTTATTGTGGTGTAAATTGTATTTTATAGCTTACTGGGCTGCTGCAGTCAGAATCATTGATGCTTGCCTTTGTGCACAGCAACATATAATTTCTCTTCGTAATTAATATCTATTTGCACAGAACTGTACTGTTTAGAAAGCAGAAATCTAAGACAGATTAAGAAATTTCAAAAGCTAATAAAGGTAGTTACAAGAATTATAGCATTTAGTGAGACTAATCTGTATAAATTTTGGCAATTAGAAATTTATTATTGTTGGTTTCAGTAGAAGTTATTTTCCGTTCTTCAGTGAAAAGTGGTAATAGAAAACAATGAGTTCCAGACCAAAATAAAATAATAATTCTCAAACTATTGTATGAATGACATAAATAAAACTCTTTTGGAGAAAGACATTTAACTTGACAGGTTAAAAACAACTGAAATGTGAAAGCTGTGTAAACTCTTAAATACTGGAAGGCTCTCAAGCATTTGAAATATTCACTCTAATACAATTTATTCATCTTTCCAAGGTTATTTCTCCATGTCTTGATGCTAACTTCCTATTATTTATGGTTGCAAAATTGTTCATGATCCTTTCCAAGCACTTAGTATGAAGTACAAAGGTGTGTGCGCATATTCATCCCTGCCTTTGTCAGAGAAAGATTGATATCCCTTCCAATTCCACCACTGACCTCATCAGGGGGTGATCTTCAGTGAGTGAAATCTATTTTCCGGGTGACTGTGATAGCAGAACTGAAGCATTGCTTCTCAAGTTCTATGGGGTGGTGATTTTCCTAGTCAAAACTGTAAGTCAGAGCTCAATTCTTCTTTGTCCCTCATTTAGCTGTACAAGGTGAGAAAGAATTTTAGAGACCAAAGGCCTGATACAGCCTGCTGAAGACGCTAAGCATAATTTTCTTGTCTTCAAAGATCTATGTATCAGACTTTAAAAGCTAAAATCAGTCATACAGGCTGTAAAGGGGTAGTAGTGCTTATTCTAGATTAAGCAATCTTTAAGAGAATCAGGTGAAAGTCTTCCCTTCTCCCCTTCATGCCAAACTTCACCATCTATGTCTGCTCCGATCTCCAGCAACACCACTCAGTGAAGGAAACCTCCAGATTGTAGCAGCAAGTTTTTCATGTACAGCAGTAATAGCTGCTGAAAATTCAACAGGAAATCCAAAATTTCCACATGGTAACTGTGTTGGAGAGGGACAGGCTAACTCATGACCCCATGCTGTTCTTTTCTGAGGGCCCTAACAGCCTGTTTGTCAAAAAAAATGGTTCATCAGTTCTCCCCTCAGAGGGTCAAAGACAGCACCTCTCTGTGAGAATTGTTGTTGCTCATCTCAGTTAGCTGTTTCTTCACCCCTGTGTAAAACACGATCTCGAATCTTGGTAGAATAGTTAGAGGAACTGTATTCATCTACAGAAGGGCAGTCTGATATATCTCTGTGCATGGCAGTCTTATTTCTCATAAGTGGGAGTACAAAAAGGATCAGCTTCATGCTATTGTGTAAAATCTTCCCTACAATGAGAAAACAAGGCTGTAGAATGCTTGTCAGGCAGTGCAGCTCCTTCTCCTTGTTAGGACTACCTGAGGTGAATTTACTGGGGAAGACTGATGTGGCCCTGTCACCCGTTCCTTCTGCCAGAAATGCTTATGGAGAAAGCAAGGCTAATAAAATGTGATTTAGGGATAGATGATTTATATTGTCTTCTCCTAAAAATTGCTTTCAATCTAAGTGTGCTAAAGGCTGAAGACCATAGAATCATAGAATGGTTTGGTTGGAAGGGACCTTAAAGATCATCTAGTATGATGATTAAAGATCATGTCCTTTTGCTCATTAAACTGTGCTGTTAGAGCCAGGGAAATGAGAATTTCTAGTGAAGATCAGAACAGGAGAGCAAAATCTTACTAAAAATGTCAATCTTTTAAAATGTTTCTCCTTTTTAAAAAATGTGCATACAAAAATATGTACTTGGCCAGATCCCGAGCAGCTTGCTTAGACTTACAAGGCTGATTCCTACCATCAGTCATGAGTTATGTCTCCTCTTAGTGAGAGAAGGGACACCTCTGTAGCTGAGGGTGTGCAGACTCTCCAGCTGATTCTGAGCACAGGAGTGCAACTAGAAATCCCAGCTTTTTTGGCTGTCTCATGCCGGACATCTCAGGTACAGACTGAATAAAGCCTAACTGATGCAGTGCTATGCCTGATTTAATAAACCCTGCCTTGCAGTTCTGCTCCTTTCAGAGCATAGCTTGTGAGTATCTTTGCCCCATATGACCTCATTTTAAGTGCTTCTAAAACTTCCGCTAGAATAAGCACGTACAGACCAGTTTTTCAAGCTTTTAAATGTTAGTTGGTGTTTATCAACATTGTAACTCTTTGTTGAGTTCTGATAGGTGGTAAAATAAATTACAATTGAATGTTCTTCTCTTTTATAATCTATGTGAAAATAACTCTTGCTAGCCAGTTTGGGCATCTGATGAAGAAGTCACCAAATCCAGCAGTTCAGAGATGTCAGAAAGACTAAAGAGCAGAACACTTTCTGGTTACTTTTTTATTTTTGAATGCAGGCAAACATAACAAGTGGAAAGACACAATTTATTACTGCATTACTCTACTTTTATGCCTATAGGCAGAAGCCAATCGAGCTTGAAGAACCTTAATGCAGAATTTCCTTATTGCCACTTGAGCTAAAAGAGCTTTGATGCAGAATTTCCTTGTTATTTGGATTAAAGTAGAATCTTGATATTATTTTATCCTTCAGTCTGGCTAGTCACAGTCCAAATTAAATGCAAGAAATTTCACAGTCAGCAGAACTCTCCAGAGGTAGTCTGTTGAAACTGCAATATTCAGACTCAAAATCACTTGCAGAAATAGCTTCTACTCCTTCCCACTCATGGGAACAAAGGGAGCTGGTCAAATCAAATTTTGACTGCAGAAATCAGCTGTGGTACATAAGTTAGAATCAACTCAGCATATCTGACTGAGAGCTTGGAAACTTCCTTTCACTTTGATGTTGTGAAACCGAGATAAGAAAATTATGGAAGCTAAAAACTTACTCTTTTACTGCCATTTTAACTTTAGTCATTTATAGCTATGTCCTAATGATTCATAGTTCATGTTTACTTTGAATGGAAGTTTCTTTAGCTTTTTTAGGTGCAGTAGGAGAGATACATACCACACTACCATACTTCCCCCTCCCTCCCATTCCTGCTGACTTCGATAATAAAAAATCTGTCAAAAGCCTAATAGGTAAATGTGACAGATTTGGTATATGTACACCAGAATTTTTCTCTATATACCTATATATACGCCTATATACAGTGTTTGGAGTTGCCCAGGGAAGGCCAAGATCTCCAGCAGGAGTCAGGGGCGACGTTGACTTGTGCAGCAGCTCTGTGTTAGGAAAACACTAATCTGAGTGAGTGGTCACATCATTTCCACACACGGCTTCATAGTCAATGTCTTAAGTTCTGAACTAAGATGCAAAAACCAGTAAATAACTGCATAAGTCATGATTTCAAGTCTAAAACATGGTGGTCTCCCTCTGAGCGCAAGTGTACATAAATAAACACCTATATATATAGGTAAGTGGGACTGGGAGCTTAGAATGCTCCCAGCCAAAGCATCAATATGAGATGTTCAGCATGTCAGAGCATGCTGAGGTGGTTGCAGGAAATTAACAATGCTAACAGGGAGTCATTAGGCTGTGGAAGAAGTTGTACTGTGTAGTGCTTGAAGTAAATGTACAATACAGTAATGTCAGAGCAGGTCTTGAAACTGTAGAAATAAAATAGTATGAGGCATTTTTGCAAGAATAGCACTGATGATTTAAGGAATGGCACCACTGCAGTGGGAAACACATTTTGAAAAGAATGGAACTCCTCAGTAGCTACTTAGGCTAGTGTGGGGGTTATAATTAGGTAGCTCCCAGAAGTACCAGTCTAATGTACAGAGAAAAGTCTGCAAAGGTTTGCTCTGTTGCTTTCCAGCAGTACCATGAGTTGTGTGACTCATGCGCAGAAAGACAGAGAAAGGTCACTGTATTCTATTACCAAGCAATTGCCATCTGAGGCTTTGCTGGGGTAATGCAATGGTACTTCTAATGAAAACTGAGCCTGGAGTGAAATCTGGGATCCATAGCAAAATTCCCACAATCTTCAGGGAGCAGGGGAGGAAGAAGTCTTGTGGGGATCCAGCAGAGGCCCCCTTTACCCAGCACCAAGCAGCCCACGAGTGGGTGTGGGAGGTCCCAGCCCATTCCAGTTATTTAGGGACCATTGTGGCTGGGGGCATTACCACCAACCAGCTACAGACCTGCAAAGTGGCTGGACAACCTCCTCAGGAAGTAAAACATACTGTTCTGATAAGTTTCAAACCTATGTTGCCCAGGAGGAAAAAGTAGTTACAATATGTTAGCTCTGCCCAAAGGCTAACAGCCAGTCTGGGTTGTTGTCCTCTTGAGGAAACTGAAATGCTGTGCAGCCAAGGATTAAAGATTAAAATTTGGGACTTAACTTTTAGAATTAAATTATTTACAGTTTTTGATTTGGGAAGTGTTTTTATGCTTTTTAGTTTATGTCTGGTGCCATATTGTTCTTCCTGGCCCAGTTATAGCCTGACTATTAAAAGTACCACCTTGTAAAGTCTGTATGTTATATATATTAACCTACCTTGTTATATAGTCAGTAATTTCAGAGCACCAAATAAGTGCTACCAAGTGTATGAATCTTGAACATAATTAATGCAACTGTGTTCCTTTTGAAATCTCAATCACGTCTTGTAAACAATGTGTAAAACTCATTATACTATAACTGTCAACAATTTAATTAAAAAACTTGCCCAAGCAATGTTCTTATATGGAAATATATTGTGAGACCACCAGCAGAATATTCAGAACAAAGATGCTGTGTTATAGCTTAGTTTATTATGTCCTTTCACATGTTGGTGTTTAATTTTAAATACTAATTCGAATTTAAATTCACTGCCACCAAAAAGATTCTCAACAGAGAAAATACAAGGTATGCATTTTTATGTTGTTTGATGATGATACTGTTGTTTGATGTTTTTCAGGAAAGGTGGTTTATGGGGAGCCTATTGCTGCTAGTCTGGGCACTGATGGCACCAACTACTGGAATAAAGACCGGGCTCATGCTGCAGCATATGTGATGGGACCTCCACTGAGACCAGACCCATCTACTCCTGGTTTCCTCATGAACTTACTGGCCAAGTAAGCAGAGCAACAAACGCTGACAGTGGATACCCAAGTGCACAGCAAATTCTGTCTGGAGTATAAAATAACTGGTTGATGCTCTGGAGATTTTCTAAGTACAGAATGTTGCATTATCAGGAAGGGGAAATGGAAGGTGAAACCACAGATGAAAAACATTTAATTTTTTAGATTTTGTTTCTCTGAACTTTTGTGACCTTCTCTCCCCAGTTGAATTTATTCAATAAGCCTTGTCTTACTAATACTTCAGCAAAAAATATAGCATGGCCAGGAGGACAGGAAGGTTGTAAGTCTCTGGGAAATGTGTAAAAAGTGAGGTCACAACTAGGTTTTCTGGGTTTTGTTGTCAACTACCTTTTTCACTTGAAATTTGTATGTTGCATAAAAAATAAGTCTGTTAACTTAAGGTATATCTAAGTTATCCACTTCATAATATCTCCTTTGGAAGGAAGTAGAAAGAGAAGTATCTTTCAGATACCTGCTGTTAACAAGATGTGTGGTTTGCTGGTGTTTCATTACCGATAGAAGTTAACTCCACAAAAGGGTTGAATTTGACCAAAGAGCCTGTGAAGGTGTGCCTGAACATTGGCTCATTGTTGTGCAGATCCGTGGTAATTTCACAAGGCATAGGGAGTGTTACAGACTAAAATTGCCCAAAGTGAGGATGAAACCAAGCTGCTTGCTCTGGGCAAAGTGGGACACTTGTGCGACACCTTTGACATATCCAAAGTAAAAGTGTTAGTGTTGGTGCCTGGTTTCTTCTGAGAGGTTTCTGAAGAGAAAACTACTTCCTAGGGGAACTGGCTGTTACTTTGGAGCTACTCTTGGACCATGGGACTGAACACAGGCTGGCAGGACATATCAGTTTTTCCTTGAAGGATGACTGGCTGCACCTACCCAGCCTTACAACATGTTTTCTTTATGCTGCTGTCTGGTACATGCTCTGATTCATAATGTACTTTGTTTCTCTGTAGTGGTGACCTATCTGTGACAGGGACTGACAATTGCACCTTTGACATATGCCAGAAAGCTCTGGGGAAAGATGACTTCACAAAAATCCCTAATGGAGTGAATGGTGTGGAAGACAGAATGTCAGTCATATGGGAAAAAGGCGTTGTAAGTATATAAAAATGTCTGAACATGGAGGTAATTGTTTTCTTCAAGAAAATATAATCTTTCAGCAGTTATTAACTCTCCAGTTTTATCAAGTGTGTTTATCATAGGATAACTCATTTGCTCGAAGACTGTAACAGAGTCCTTACTAACTCTCATTTTATGCTCCTGGAAGATGGAGGAATAATCTTGGTGCTTAAAATATATCACTAAAGAATCATTTCCATCATTCAGCAGTAAGGAATTGCTATTGTTTCAGTGGTAGTACACAGTACATTTCCTTGCAGCATTTTTTTCAACTGATGAAATGAAAATAGAACAAAAGAGGTACCCACAGTTTCAACTTGATCAGCTTTGTATTTTTTCCTTTTTGATCTCTCTCAAACTTAGCTGTTGGAAGAGTTTCTTCACTGGGTTTGTGCCTGTCAGCTTCTAATTTGTATTTTAAGAAATGCTTCTCTAATGTGTGGCTCAGTTGTATGATATGATGAAATGAGTACTTTCAAGTCCCACTGACTTCAGGTTCTTGGTACCAACACAAGAATGCTCAGTGCTATTTAGGACAGTGTCTGATGAGAGGGGAGGTGAGGCAATCTGCTGAGGGATCTGCTGCATGCTGAGTGTTATGGTTGCTCTGGCTGATACAAAACTGTTAAGTCCTGGAGGCTCTAGTTCTATTTAATATTAAGTTCTGTTGCAGTAATGAAGTCATGTTGATAATGCACTGTGAAGCATATTTACTTGCCACAGTAGAATTATCTACCTCACACACTCAGTAAGGATGTGGTTCATGATCTCTCTGGTTTATTGTTTTTGGGATTCAGCTCCAGATGGCATGTACAAAGAACACACACTCCTGCCTCTATTCACATTTGGCATAGCTCTAGTGTGATTTTTTATGGTGTAAACTGAAATTTGGCTTGTGGTTCACAGGAAAGTGAAACATCAATAGGTACATCAGAGCTGCTTTTGAGTAGTGTATACTGTTGGGCATGACAATTAAAAAAAAAAATCCTCAATTGGCGATATCCTCCCTTTTTTCCCTTGTAAAATATTACACAGGTGTGTAATGTTTGGACAGCTTTCCTCCCTTCTCACACATTATTTAGAAGAGCAGTGTTCACCATTTTCATTATGCTTTTCTGCTCACATGACTGCTCACAGGCCACCATATAAGCATGTTTTTATGACATTCTGATTCCTAGACTGACTGTGCACAATAATACTGCCAGTGTAGCTGGCTTTCCAAGCAAAGAAAGTCATGGAGGCTGGATTAAATTAGTTACACAGCAGTGGACAGTCCCAAGACACATATATCTATTATTATTTTCCATTTTGCTGATGTGACATCAGCAAATCTGGGTTTTATACTACTTGATTTCAGCATTTACTGAACAGTACTATCCTCTGTGTTATTTCTGAAGAAATTTGCAAATTAGTTTTCTTGTATCACACATTGTGCTTTGCCTCTCTTTCATCATCTTCTAGACTCTCCTTAATACTGTGTTACCATTTTCCAAAACCTAGGTACTTGGGAGATAGCATGTTTCCTCAGGAAACTGCTGAGCAGGAGTACAAACTTAAAGACAGTTAAAACATTTGATTTCATTAAACTTGGGACTGGATCCACAAGGCATTTGGCATTAAAGTTGTCTTCCCCGCCCCCCCCCTTTTCTGTGGGATAAAGTAATATAAAGTTATTGTATTCAGTGAAAGTACATTGCAGTATGGGCATCTGAGACATAGGTATTTTTATTTCTAAACTCTTCAGTATGACATTTAAAAAAAAAAAGACCAACAAACCCTACATTGATGTGATGTCACTCATCCTAGCTTTTTCAACCGGAGGAACAATTTTTTTATTCCTTGTTTTAAAAAGTAATGAGCTTGCTTTTGTGTACTCTTTTGCAGCACAGTGGAAAAATGGATGAAAACAGATTTGTAGCTGTTACCAGCACAAATGCAGCAAAAATCTTTAACCTTTACCCAAAGAAGGGGAGAATTGCTGTAGGTTCTGATGCTGACATTGTAATTTGGGATCCTAAAGCTACAAGGTATGTATGGGAAGTTATTTTCCCCCATCCAGCATTTCTGCAGGAAAAAAGTATCTCAAAGCCTTTGTACAACAACAAGCCTTTGGGTGAGGTTAGGGTGTCTTTCAACAGCACCTCACGTGAATTAATTACAGGCTTTTTGTCCTCCACAACAGTGTGTGTAAGGAGAGATCTTTGTTCTCTACATGCATTAAAAAGTATTCTCCTAGATTGCTGACCAAGTGCAAAAATTAAAAAGTCTATACATTATGCAACCAGGGCTTCCTATCCTAAGAGCAAAAATAACCACTTTGGGATTTTAGAGTAACTCTGTTCAGTGCTGGAGAGCAGGGAGAAGAGCCTGTGTTGCTGCAGGATGTTTTGAACTTGCAGCTGCTTGAAATATATTTAAAGGTGGAGAACTTATTTGTGAAGCTCAGTCTGTCCATGCTTATGCTTTTATTTAAGCCTTCTGACTGTGCACAGTAATTCTGCTAGATTAGAGCTTGTCACACCAACAGATGCACAAAAGCTGTCCTTTTGTCTCACCCTGCATGACTTGATGCCATGGTACATTTTTGCTAGAAAGGGTGTGCAGTGTCTTTCTAGGAGCCTCAATTCGCACAGCATACTGTGCATTACAGCTGATTCCTGTCTTCAGCTATGTTCACAGCATCAGCGAAATCCATACTCGGGACACTATAAATATTTCAGGAATTATATGTCTCGAGTTTTGCTTTGACTCTTGTGCCCATTCTGGTCTTCTTTAAATTGCCTGTAAATGGTCTGACAGCTGGCTGTCACAAAGCCAGATCACCTGGGGAGTTGTGTCTCTTAGCTGAGATGCCTGTGGGCTCTGTGAGTGCATCTCTACTGTTCCAGTGCTGAGCAGGGTAACTTAAATCTGCAGGCACTTTAACAGCTGAGTCTTACCTCTGACCCCACATGCACAGAGCAGCAGCAGCAGCAGGTCAGGAGGTGTGCTGGGCCAGTGCTTTTGTTGGTGACTTTGCTATGGTTGAGGAAACTTTTGAAACATGACTGGGCATATGTGATTTCAGTAGCCAAATAGATTGAAAAAACCTCTAATCCTACACAAACCAAAGATTTCTTGACCAATCTGAGGGTTTTTTTTTTAATTTTTGATAATGCAATTCTCAATAATTTCAGTATAATAGTGAGTACCAAAAAAAAAAGTGAGAGTGTGAGGAAAAGTGTCGTTTGTTTTAAGCTGCAACATATGAGGATATGGAGGTTTGCTATTCAGAAGTTCCACAAAAATACTGGCAGCACCAGCAAAAGAAGTTTCAGGAGTGTCAACAACCCGAATAAACATAGAGGCCTGCCCAGTGCTGGGTCAGGGAGATTTTCATGTGCATTATGCCTTCTGGCATGTTGAGCAAGCATATTTTAAGATATCATGAGATATTTCAGGACAGTGGAGCTATGAACTCTGATTAAAAAAAAACCCCGAAGGATTCTTTTCTGAGCTCACTCCTGCTCTGCCTGTGGAAAAATGAATCTGAAAGGATAGCAGAGTTCTGACAATGTTGTCAAGGTGCTTTGTCAGCTCTTGTAGTTACTTATCTTTTTTGCCTCCCAAACATTCCTTCTGCTTCTCTTCACTCTCTCCTAAGTGCTCTAATTGCCTTTTTGCCCACTGCAGCTGTGAAATTGAAATTTTAATTCAAGTATTTTTTAGAATATTAAACTGTATTTTCTTACTTAGCAAGCTGGCTTTAAATTCAGGCAGTATTTTTTTTTCCCTGATCTTTCCCATTGTTTATCCATTTGACTTTGCTGAGAACAGCCTCTCTGCAGGTACAGTCCTGTGAATTACATGACTAAGTATAAATAAATCACACTGGTGCTTGTCTATTCATTTCACGACAAATCCTGAAGAGGGCATAAACAACCCAGCAGAAAAAAGAAGGGATCTAGCTAATGGACTTCAGCCATTTAAGATGTTACACAAGGTGCAGCCCCGTGTGCTTTGTTGACTCTGAGGAGTGATTTTCAATTTCACAATAGGCTTCTTCCTCTTTCTTGCCAAGTCCTTCCTCTTTTGTACCTGACTTTTTTTCTTGTTTGCAAATATAAATCTTGCAAGAGGAAAATGCAATTTTTTGGTTCTGGTTTGATGTTGTGTGTGGCTGTAGTCTTAAAATACTGACTGATAACAGCCTAAAGAGTTAGACAATTGCTGAAGAAATGCTGTGAGGAACTGATATTATGGTGATCTATCAAAGGAAGTCTATCAGGAAGATTCTAGAGCAATTCAGAAAAGTAATGAATCTCTTCAAAATGCAAAAACTTGTATCTCTACAAAATAGGCTGCATTGCCCCACCCACATTATTGCACAATAACGTGTTAGGTGCTGTGTATTCAGAATGTTCTCTTTCTATGTTGCAAAAACCTAGTAAATTCAACGTGACAGCTGTGCAAGCTGGGAGCAATTGGTTCAAGGTTCTGCTTCCAGCACTGCCGTGTTAGCTGAGGGTTTCCCTTTAAGGGTCAGCTTCATTGACTGGCCTATTTCTCTAGCAGTTTCTGATAATTTTGAGAGAAAATACTATGTGAAAAATTATCTCATTCACTACTGTATTTAAAAGCATCTAAATACTGGTTTTAGCAGGTCTACGTGACAGCAAGCATTATTGGGAAGAAACACTAAATGTACTAAATGTACAAATTGGTTAGAAACTACATCACAAAAGATCGGTTGTGAGTCCTGCCAAATTAGGTCTATTTCTTAGCTTCCTCATACATTTATAAAAGACCACACAAATACCAAAGGGACCTGTTTGTTTATTGTGATCCATGTGCCACAAAACATCATCTTGCAGACATCAACACCCTCAGCATCCGAAGTACAGCCTGCGCACACAAGTTTGTTCTCTGAAAACTCCTTGGAAAAATGCACATAGGCAGCAAATGTGTACACACTGTACCATCTTATTTTAATCTGTGTTTTGATCAAGAATGCTCATTGACTTCTTTTAGCTGCATGCAAATAATATAACAGCCCCAAGTCTGTGAAACAAAAGCAACGGTAAAGGCTTTTTCAGGTGAAAGGAGCAGAGTAAACACAGAAAAGGGAATGTCACCTGTCAGCAAGTCAATGTCCTCTACAGCTGATGCCTATAGCTATTTGAAAGCAAGCAAGAGTACAAAATCTCCAGGGCTTGTTTCAGAAATGCTCAGCAAGGAATCTGAATACTGCAGTACCCAATTCAGGCAGTGAAAATAGCTCAGCATCCCTTGTAAAGCAGGGGCAGAAGGTCCCAAAGATGTCATAAGAGACATTCAGCTCCCAGCAGACATTAGGGCTCAATAGGTTCACTGTAGCCTGTTGAAGCCTTGCAAATAAACGCTGGATCAGACCCCAAAGGCAAGATCAAACACCCATAGGGATAAAAGACCTGTCTCAGAGAGTTTAACTTTCCAAGTCCAGCCACTTCATTATAACAACGTGCAGTTTGGGAAGCCTCACGCACCAGGTTTTTTCTCCCCCTCACTAAATATAGCCGAAAAGTTAGATACTTCTGATTGCAGAGGCTGAGCTGGCTGTGCAGGTGGGACCATCCTCTTTGGGCTCTTTGGCAGGCCCAGGGTGTGCCCCGGGTGTGCTGGTGGAGATGGGCTCAGACCCTGCGCAGGACAGTGATGACTGCACTCCGAGTGCACAGCTGCTGGAGAGGGGTCTCTGATCAGCACGGAATGCAGGAGTCCTGAGGCGAGGATGAGAGGAAGGAAAAGGACAAGTTACTCTGTAATCTAACCTGCTATGACATGACAGAGGAAGCTGTGTTTTCTATTCCCTTTCCAATGTTTATGCATTTTCGGGAAAATGGTGACTGGATGTGAATCAGTGAGAAGCCAGAATTCTCCAGTCTGCTCTGTTCTCCAGTCTGCACATGTTCCCCCAGTGCCTTCATTTGCATGTAGATATGTTGATGGATAAATCTTTTGCATTTGTTAGAACCCAAAATCTGCAGCCTATGTCTGTCTCATTTGTAGTCAAGTCTTTAGCCTCAGAGGCTTAAGTGGGGACAAGTTGCAACATTTAAGCCCTCTGCCAAGCAACTGCCTATAATTTTTAGAAACATGAGAGAGGAAGAAAACCAAGATGTTAGCAGAAGATTAGAATAAATAATGCTGCAACTGTCTTGACTCTTTTGATGAATGAGCATGATTTTGAATACTGAGTATATGGATAACTGCATCTAGTCACAATGAGGTAAAATGAAATAATGTGCCATACAAATATCTATGCATAGGACGAGTGTGTTCTGGCATTTTCAATAGTTCCATATTCTTTTGCACAAGTGAAAGTGTGTGCATGTATGAATGTACACTAATTCACTAGAATCAGTGTTCCTGCCAAAGGCCTCATCTCAAATAAAGAAAACATAGAGAAAGAAACAATAAACAGAAATTAAAATTTTGGGGGGTGTGTGTGAGGATGATCAAACAGTGGCACAGGTTGCCCAAAGAGATGGTGGATTTCCATCTTTGGAGGCACTTAAAAGCCGATTTAACACGGCCCCGAAAAACCTACTTTGGCTGACCCTGATCAGAGCAGGGGGCTTGGAATAGATGATCTCCAGAGATGCTTTCCAACCTCAGTGACTCTCTGGTTCTGTGAACTGTAACAAGATAAGCCTCTCTGAGAGTGCATGATGTACGTTTCCCTAGTAACTTGCTGTCTTCAAAATGTCAGTTCTTCTCTTTAGAAAACTGAAGTTTAGAAATGTTACCAAAAAAATCTTTCTTATATTTTCCTAATATAATTTTGATTTTTTTTTCTCCCTGGTATTCAAGATTTTCTTTAGTCATTGAATAGGCTAATTTGTGGTTTCCTCTCTATGTATGCTTTTCTGCAAGCTTAATTTCTCAGTACTGTTTCTCTCCTGCCCCCAGTTTGACAATTTTTTCTTCCATCCTATATCAGCTTGGAGTGATTGATAGGACCAGACTGATAATATTCTTGGCAAATGAGTTACTTACCATTAAAAAAAAAAAAAAAAGTTGTCATTCTCTAACCCCCTTAAAATAGTGAATTTTAGGAGAAATGATTGCATGAAATAAAGATCCCATTCCTCAGATAAGTCACTTCGACTTAATGCTCCCAAACAATAACTTCCTGCCTTTTCTTGTGTCTCTTATTTTATCCACAAATCTCCTCAATTCGTGTAGCTACTTAAAAGCAGTATTTATTGAAGATGGTTTTAAGATGCTAGGAGTACAACTTTTGAATAGTTTCCTACCTATATTTGCATGTGCAGTTCTTGCATTTTTGCATTTCCTTAATATAAAGTAGGCAATGAGGTTTTTAATCCACATTATAGGCTTATAACTAGCACTTTTGCACACACATTTTAAGATTTTCTTCTTTTTCCTGTCTTCTTCCCTCCTCCCCCCCACCCCACCCCGTTCTTTGCCTTTCTTTTTAATAACATTTACTCTTAATTATCATTATAAATGAGTGGTGACTCAGCACAGGAAAGTGTTCATTATTTTCTAGATTCTAGAAAAGCAGGTTAACAGTATGGAGAGTTCAAAGGCATCTGAAAATGGTGTGAAAAGACAACTTGCAAAGACTGATACCACCCTCAGCAAACCTCCCTTTCTAACCTACCCACAGCTCTGAAAAGCTTAGAGATATTGCACTGTGAGCATTGAGAGAAGTTGCTTACAGCTCAAATACTCACTCTTACATAAGGCAATTTTCTATGGCAGCTGTTAACAAAGAAGTTGTTTTCAGTAATGGACTCAGGTCATTTTAGCTGACTTTATTGCTATGTTTTCAATTAAGTAGTTAATTAGTTATAAAATGTATGTCCTCCCTTTACTGAGATGCTGAGCAGTTATTCTTGCCTAAGGGCTATCATCTACAGTTTTTCTTCATGTCCCAGTACCAGAGATTTTTAAAGAAACCTCAGTGAGGTATGTATCCAGTTTCTATTAAAAGTAATTAAAATCTTCATTTGCTTATGTCACCTTGAAAATTAAAGAGATAATCCTCATGGCAGTCAAGGTTTTGGTTCTAGAGCTGATGTAGTTTCATATTGTATGCATCATGAAAGGTAAAAGATCTCTCCAGTGTCTAATGACTTCCCTTCATCCAGGTCCCTCTCTTGCCTGACTGTAACTCACTATTTAGTGTTTCATTCTCTGACTGAGGCATAGACATGTTTGTTGAGATGAAAACTGGTACCTCTGACTCCTTAACAAAGCTTTAGGTCATAACTTTTGAACTGACTATCTGTAGAGTCTTGAATTTCACCCTACATGTTGCTGCATTAGTCTAATATGCTGCTCTTTTCTAAATTTCAAGCTGCAGTTTGTAGTTTATTTAATTATAATATTCTCAGAGTGGCTGTAAAGCCCTTTCTCACATAAAGTATAAATAAATACAGTATTACTAGCAACTGAATCGTCACACAGAGAAAATCTGATAATTCCTCTTAGACTAAATTACTCTTTGACTCTAAATTGGTTGGACAGAAGCACTGTGTTGAAAAAAAGACAACTTCAGAAAAATGTCTTTCACTTTGGTACTAGAGGAACATCAATGTTTAGAGTAATAGCTTCGAATGTCTTTGCAAGCCAGATGTATCAAAAGCAGCTGAAGTGAACTGGATGGAAACACTGATGTGAGTAGGAACAATACAGGATGCCTTTGCAGTATCCTCTTTATAGAAGAGAATGTTCTTTTAAGTGTTGAAATAACCATTGTGTTCTCAGTCTCCATTTGAGAAAGGGTTATTTGAAACAAGAGCCACTGTAATTTATAACCCAAATTAGAGAATTTTACAAATTTTGTTAAAAATAATACAATACAAATTTTCAAAGCCTGGAGTCAGAATCTATTCTCTCACACTGAATAATCCCTTATGTCAGGCATCATTTAGGATGCTGGAGACAGCTGTTAAGTTGAACTCCACTATGGTGGCAGTCTTGGTTTCTTGGATTCTTAGTAGGTGACAACTGCTCTTGCCATTAGCTGAGAGCAAACTTTAGAATTTTGCTTAGCTGCCTGCCACTGAAATTGGTGATACAGCAGTAAGTGTGTTCTATTGCATAAGGTTGCTGAGTTGTGAGTTTCAGACCCAAGCACACCACTTAGTTCTGTTTTATTGGATTGCTCACTTGCTACCTGGAACTTTCATTGCCATTGATAATG
This sequence comes from Sclerurus mexicanus, assembly GCA_013396755.1. Taxonomy (NCBI): domain Eukaryota; kingdom Metazoa; phylum Chordata; class Aves; order Passeriformes; family Furnariidae; genus Sclerurus; species Sclerurus mexicanus. The sequence goes on from VWZF01006093.1 coordinate 1,615,151, forward strand.
TCAAAGATTTAAATCACAGATGAATTTTGGTGATCTCCATCAGGGAGAATGCACTTCACCTCCAGAAAGGGCAGCATGACCTAAGGCTTGTTTCAACAGAAGAGTTATAAATGAGTTCTGTACGATTTTGTTGTTGAGACAAGCTCTGGATATGTATTTTGTCATATTGTAAAGTTTAGCTGAACAAATAGATATTACTTTTAAATGTGCCATATTCCATCCATTTTGTATCTTTAAATGAAGAACATGGTTACCTCTGAGGTGTGTTTAGCTCTACTGATCCTGCTGTAGCACATTTAAACAGCTCACATGTTGAGTTGAAGGATCTTGCTTATTTTTATGTTTGTTTGTTTAAATTACCTTCTTTCATTTTTCTTTTCATGTCCTAGTGCTATTATGCAAATAGATATTATATATACCTACAGCATGATAAAGATAGATATATTCCAGCAGTTCTTGCTAACTGTTCTAGCAATTGGACCCATAAGGGTAATACAATAAGCTAGAGGAGTATGTTCACATATTCAGATATGTACACATACAATAGCCTTGCAGGGCTATTATAACACCCATGGATAAAGTTGTTTGACAGTATTCATAGGAGCGGTGAAAACAAGAAAGGTTTGACTCTTTCCACTGTGAATCTACAAGATGATGCTGATGCTGGTGAGTAGGCATGCATAAGTTTTGTCTCCAAGGTGTGCTGAATAAGGAAAAGTTTTTATTCCTATGGGCAGATTGGTCATAGACAGTATTTCCACATACACAGCCTTTGAAAAGTCAGTTGCCACCAAGATTTAAATGTAGCCTTTAGCAGAACCAATTTCTCTTATTTCAACAGAACGATATGAAAGGCAAACCAAGTGTCCTTTCACAAATTATTTTTTTTCCTCTGTATAAATAATAATTTAACATATTTAATATGTGATAACTTTGGAAAATGGCTATACTTCAAGTAAGATGCAGAATCATTTTGTGGTTTTATCATTTTAATAAGGATGTTAACTGAAGTTTTAGAAAATTCTCCAAAGAGATCAATATTTTAATCTATTAATATTTCATATTGCTTTTGACTTGATAATTCCTTTGCAAAAGATGTAGTTTCTGGAATAATATGAATACATGTATGTGCATTATAATATAGGCATGAGAAGTTTTGGATTATGTGAGCACCCATATTGGAAAAAGTGTGCCTGGTAGCCAAAAGCATGAAGTTTTGTTCTTTTCAGAAATTACAAATGACAATAAAAATATAAACTCTCCAAATTATATATATTTAAAACCCCTGTAGACTGGATACAGAAAATTAATAAAATAATTAAGTAAAATTAAAAATATTTTGACCCATTGTGGATATAGTACATACTAAGTAGCTCAGTAGGGGGACAGATAATCAAGGAAGTATGCATAGCCTGCACTTCCAGATGCTATTGTCAGCTCTAGCATTGGCTCTGCCTTTTATGTAGCCCATTATGGTTGAAGAAATTGTCTAGAAAAAATTATAATCATATAGAATGAGATCTATATATACACAAAGCAATAGTAGTGTCGCTCAAATGAGTACTGTTGAGGTCTGAAATAATTTGCTTAATACCCTTGAAGGAAAGGTATATAGAAGTGTGATGTCATTATTATTTAGCAGCATTTAGATATTTGGGCTGTCAGTCATTGAATCGATCCAACTCACACTAAGAGTTACCAAAAAAATTATTACCATCTACTGACTTTCTAGTGAAATGGTCTTTGTGTTATTTGTGAGTCTCAATCTTTGAAATACTGTAGCCGTGCTTTTCAAATTTGAAATTGCAAGTCATTCCAGCTAAAAGGTCAGACTGACTGAATTGTGCATAGATATTTGCTTGACAAGGCAGAATGAAATCATGTTATCCAAAGAAAATATTGCAACCTGATTTTTTTTTTCCACTAATCTCTTTTCTAGTGGAAAATTTTGCATTTCAAGGCTTCAAAGTTCTATCCTTTTGACTCTCTCTTCGTTCTATTGAAACGCAATTACTGTTCAGTGAAATGGTATTTCTGTATCCTATTTTTGCAGCTGTTCCATGATGTACTGTGCAGTGTCATATCTTAATAATGTAGCTAAATTTTCTTCCTGTATCAATTTATCAAAAATTTATAATGAAGTGAAATGCAGGGATCACAGTAATTTTGGGTGTTGTTTTGTTAACACAGGACAATATCTGCAAAGACACATCACCAGGCAAATAACTTCAATATATTTGAAGGAATGGTCTGCCATGGAGTCCCAGTTGTGACAGTTTCGAGAGGCAAAGTGGTTTATGAAGGCGGAGTTTTCAATGTCACAGCAGGAGAAGGCAAATATGTCTCCCGTCCACCATTCCCTCCATATGTCTACAACCGAGTGAGGCAGCGGGAGCAGGTTAAACTAATAAATCACTCTAATGCCTTGTACAACATGAGGATAACCAACTCTTAGGAAGAGAGGTTTGGGGATTCAATGGTAATTTTCCTTACTAATCAAAATATGCCAAGGTGGGAGGAAATGAAACTAAGAATTCAATGTTTATTGCTCTTTATCTAACAGAAGAAATCGTAGACTTGTTCCTGCTGTTAGGGTAGTCTGTACAGCTAGTGAACTAAGCCTCAGCACTTTTTGAAATAAACATACCACTTGCAATAAAAGTGGACAAAGTTTTGCTCCTGAGTAATCCAACCAACTGCTACATTTCATCACTGATTTCACTGAAAATCAGAGAGCCTCAGCCTCAAATGTGGGAAGAAATCTTGCACCAAGGAAGAAATCAACAATTTGCTAACTCTTCCATGGATCAGATATTTGGAGCTAAACCTTGTAGAATACCGAACCCTTTGTTGTGTTACACCAAGAATGTGTTAAAAGCTGAACGTGTGCAAAGCACACTGCTGGACCAAGCAAGATAGCTCTCTTCAACCTCTTGTTCTTTTTTATTTTCTGAAGAGAAATATTGCAAATACATGAAGGTTGAATTTTTAGTGCTATTTACTGTGCAAGCATTCATGATGTTTTTGTGTCCTTAGCCTTACTTACTGTGAATAGGATTTTCAAAAGCACCCAGAGCAAGTACATTTTAAAATGTACCTGAATCAGTGGAATTCACTGAAGGATCTAAAATTGAATCAGACTAACATGCATGTGAGATATGTCCCAGTGAAAAGCTTCTGATATAAATCTGTATATTTCTTTCTGCTATTGTCTTTATGGACTGAGAAGGGCATGCAAAAGTGGCTGAATGAGGCCTTCCTCTAAAGCCCCAATTTCACAGGAGGTGGTGAGTTGCCTGCAAGTTCATACACTCAATACGTTATCAAACCTAAACTAAAATTTTTAAGAAATGTGATAATTACACAATTCCGAAAGACTTCATGAACATACTGGTTTCCATTTCCGATCAAAGCTAGAGGGAACTTTGCCTCAACCCAAACATTAACTGCAACATGTCTTCAGAAGTGATTTTTCAACCAGCTCAGCCTCCTGTAGCCAGCAGCTGGAATAGTGGATGATAGGTGTCCACACAAGGCAGAATTTGCTTTGGTTCATTGATATTTATTAAAATCTCTTACCTGTATTAAAAACATCACTGGAAAATGTGAATAACAGAAAGAAGCATTCATAAAATGAGGTGGAACACGGTCAGTTGCTTCTTTAAAAGAATCGATTTAGAATTGTGTTGTTACACTGTTGAACCCACTCCTGATGCCGCCCAGTTCCTGATGAAAGCTGAGAACAGACCAGTTTAATCCCAGTGCAAGGGATCTTTTTCAGAGAAAAGTTTGATGAAATATTGGGATACATTACATAGAAAGTTGGGTTGTCATAGGACTGCTATTTTAGTTGTGTCCAATTTGCAATTGCAAGGGGAAGACAAAGAAGTGAAAAACTTAAAATATTTTATTGCAGGTCTGTCAGCCTGTTCCTGTCAAGAGAGCTCCATATACAGGCGTGATCTCAGGAATATCCATCACACAAAGAAAATAGGCTCATTCTTCAGTTCTGGCTCTTGCAGGTAACCATCTCTTTTGATTAGTGAAAACTATTTTACTTTATACTTCTCTGAAACTTCAGGAGAACAAAAGTGTAACAGCCTGTCTAGTTGACAACACGCTTGTCTGAAATAAGACCGCTCAGAAGTTCAGTTGTCCTGGTATCTGTCAATTTGATGAAAAAGTGTGGCAGCTCAGGTATGGAGAACATCTTTCTGATTGGTGCATCATTAAAAAAGTTCAGCTGAAAGAAACAGGTGGAGTTTAACTGCTAGACTGAGACACGGGTATGAAGGCACATAGAAAACTTGAGTTCACTTAGCAACAGGAGTACAAACAAAGCATGAATGTTTGGCTTGCAAATTTACAGGAAAAAAAGCAGAACCACCAACAAAAACAGCTAGAGGCTGTAAAAAACTAAATTTGTTAGCGTCCCTGTGTTACAAACAATAACCCTCCAACAAATGTGCTGTTTGGGTTAAGCTGATAGATTTGTTTTGGAAGGACAAAAACTGTCTTCGTGAAAAGAGAAGGCTTCAAAGAGACCTTTCAGTATCTCAAAGGAGCCTATGAGAGAGCTGGAGAGCGATTTTTTAACGAGGGCATGTAATAGTAGGACAAAGGGGAAGGCTTTACACTGAAAGAGCTGGTTTAGGTTAGATATTAGGAAGAAATTCTTTACTGTGAGGTTGGTGAGACACTGGCTGGTGTCCCAGAAAGTTGTGGATGCCCCATCCCTGGAAGTGTCCGAGGCCAAGTTGGAAGGGGCTCTGAGCAAGGTGATCTAGTGGAAGCTGTCCCTGCCCACGTAAGGGGGTTGGAACAAGATGATCTTTTAGGTTCCTTCCCACCCAAGCCATTCTATGATTCCATGAATAGAAGTGCTGCAGTCAATGACAGCAGTGGGCTGATGCATGGCTGAGTTAGTGTAAGCTCATCGCTGCTAGCAGGGGAATAACACCTGGCACTTCCCCTTCCCTCCACTCCAGTGTTCACAGTGTGTAGCTTGGTTATTGACAGTCCCTCACCTGCATATGCCCTGCTGCTTGGCAGATCTTTTCTGTGAGCTGATTTCATTGCTAAGCCAGCAGAAACCAATTAGCTTCCCTTTTCTGGGTTAGTTTTTGGTTGCCTTGGTGAGCTGAAGTATCTCTCACAAGAACCTAGCAAAGATCAGCATAGTGCAGCAAATGGATGGGATAAGGCAGCTGGGAACAAGGACTAGGCAAAAGCACTTCACTTTTAAATGTTGAACAAGCAGAAGAAATGCTTCAGGAAGAGGTAAAAGAAGTAGATAAGACCTTTGGCAAGCACAGTTGAGCCATGATGCTGTTGTATGTCAACTGCAGCTTTAATGTTGTCTGCTATAGCAGGGGAGTTGATTAATATGGGTCGGTGGAACAGTGGGTGGCACTAAGCATGACAAAGTCCATGCTGAGGTTTTGGGTACCAACAATGAGACCAGACAGTTTGAGAAATGATTTCCCAACAGATGAATGTAAAGCCCCAGTCTGCACTTCACATAAAATGGGTCTGTTCTTAGCGTTAGTTAATATGGGCACAGGAAAAAATCTGCAAAAGTGGGAGGGTGAAGTTATCTTTTCCACATTTCATTTTACAATTTCTTTAAAGCTACTGTACAGTGAACCTCACCCAAGGCATCATCAGCAGCAACAAAACACAGCTTCCTATTTGTTTTTCTCTGTCATAGAGGAGAAAGCTTTTCTAATAGAGAGCACTAAAGGCTAAAGCTTTAATAGAGTGAGGCAGCAATAATCGTTCTTTCTAGCTCCTAGCACTGTTTCTCCATTATTACCTCTCTGAGTGACAAATTGCAAAGAAGATATTTTCTTTTGACAGATTGTATCATATTGTCTTTTTCTTCTCTGTAGATAAAAGCAAATGAAAATGACCCTGCTGTCCCCGCCAAAGCAGTGCCTTCTGGGTCCAACAATCAATCCACAATCAACTTCTCAAGAGCCAACATGAAACAACAGTAACCAATAAGCATTACACTTGGCTTCCTACATAAAAGTTGTCATTGCAATTTCTCTGTAAGAGGAATTTTGTTGTAAGAACTGAAAAATTCTTTTTAGGAAATGGAATAATAATAAAACAGTAACTACGATTATAATGTGGCAACAGCTCTGTACATTCTTAAAAGTGTGTAAGTTTGAGGATGGTATTTCTTAGGGGATGGTTTGTCCTTAGAAGGTGTCAGCTACCCAGTAAAGTAAAAACAATGAACAGTGGTCTTTAAGCATTTTCTGCATTCTTGCTCTTTTGGGTCACAGGAGATGAATCCTAATTCTCTAATTTCATATGTTAGGAAGATCTCTGTTGTGCTTGGCAATGCAGAGAATTCTGATAGCAGATGCCGAACTTTATTTTTTAATTTTCTCTTCCTGGAAGCAGTCAGCTACAGAGAAATACTGATTCAGGAGAATGTTCAAGTATTTCCTTTGTTGCACCCTTGGCAAACCTGTGCTAACCATACTTGTGAACCCACCTACAATACTGTTTTGTGTTCTGGTTTTATGGAGAGACACACACCCATCACTGGAAAGCTTATGAAGTGGAATCTCCAGAGCTAAAACATAATGCATTCATGTCAAAGAACTTTTTTTTATTGAAAATGTGAGGTTTTTCCCAATGTAACTAATACTCTGGGGTTTTTTCTAGGCTAGAATTCCTAATTTAAAAAAAAATCTCATTTGCTTAATTTATTTGATTTCCCTTTTCATTTAGAAGCATGATTCTGTTACCATGTCTAGACAAGTTTTTCCTTGGAGAACTTGAATGTTGTTTAAAGTGGCATTTTCATATGTGATAGCTCTTCTTTTTAATCAGCTGGCACTGGAGAATATTTAAGAGTGTCATGGTTTAATCCCACCTGGCAGCTAAGTACCACAGCTCAATCCCCTCGGTGAGATGGAGAACAGTAAATGTGAGAAAGAGTAAAAGTGAGAAAACTCATGATTTGAGATAAAGCCAATTTAACAGGTAAATCAAAAGCTGTGCAGACAAAGAAAGCAAAACAAGGAATTCATTCTTCACTCCCCATTGACAGGCAGGTATTCAACTATTCCCAGGAAAGCACTCTGAATGTCCCCCCTTCCTTCTTCCCCCAGGTTTGTGTGCTGAGAATGACACCATATGCTGTGGGTTATTCCTGAGGTCAGTTGGGATCAGCTATCCCAGCTCTTGTACCTCCCTGGCCCCCTTGCTGGTGGGGCACTACAAAAAGAAAAGGCCTTGGAGCAGTGTAAGCACTGCTCAGCAACAACAAAAACACCCTTGAATTATCAACACTGTTTCCAGCACAAATCCAAAGCACAGCCCCATTCCATCCACCATGAAGAATATTAACTCTACCTCAGCCTAAACCAGTACTAAGAGAAATTAGGCAAATACAAAATCACCTGTACAGTGAGTTTATTGTCCTATGTGTAGAACCAGTATAACCTGTACTTTTGTGCAATCCATGGACCAAACATGCACAGAAAGTGTTGCATGTTTTCAGACACATTAAACATATGATAATTACTTTTAATTTGACAGTGGAAAGCAGACTTGCAGTTCTTACTGTATTCACAGGCATACAATGATGGATGAGCTTGCATGAAAAACAAACTCCTACTAAGTCAGTAGTCTTTGTGTCTCTAAATAGCAAAGGAGAATTTTCTTTCTAAGATAACAGAGGATAGGAAGGGGAATGGTCAAAAGATCTAGCACAGGTTCCCATTTTTCAGGTTGTCTTTGCAGTTGCAGAACAGCAGAACCAGGAATCCAGCACTATTACAATGACTGTCACAATGAAATGGAGTTCACTGCTCAATGTAGACTCCTGTACTGCCATGCTCTTCATCTCAGTTCATTGTTCAGTTTCCCTCAGCAATCAACAGAGAAAGAGGTGCTTCTGGAACTTTACTTATCTCTGCATCAAGATCTATCATAGATTAGATGAATCTGGCTGGAGTTGTTCTCCTGTGGGATGAGATGTATAGTTTTCTTGCAATGCCAGTTTGTCTCCTTTGACTACAAGTATACAGAGTTTCCAACCATGGTGCAGGTGTCTGCTCTGCAGCTGCCTTCCACCTGGCCCACCTTTGCCTCTCAAGACTGCAACTTTCTTGTATGAAGGATACTTGTCTTTTCTTATGTTTTGTCTCATCAAGAGTGTAGGTCAACCATGAGTCCATTCTTTCTAATTAACCTTTTGCTACCTTGGAAGAAGAGAAGGAATTTGGTAAGAGCAAGGGAAAAAGCAGGGAGAAGAAAGGATCCATTCCTACCTCTAGCAATAACTGAAATTGGTGTGGAGTCTTTTATCTAAGCCTTGAGGTTTTAACAATTATTAGATACTTGCAACTGCATGATATACCTGAGACAAGTAAATATAAATATATACAGTTGTGAGAACTATGGATGCTCAAGGACCTGAAATCACTCAAGTGATTGAATATGTGTAGTTATGTTCAATATCCAGTATTGGCTTAAGTGAGCCAAAATGACTCAGTTATGACAATGATACCCAGGAGTAAAGGCTGACAGTCCTTTGGATACTGTGGACATGCCCAAGTGCCCTTTGGGCTCTTGGGACACTTATTGATATCAAAGTGATATAAAAGACTGCAGATCATGAAAGGAACAAAGTGGTTTTTCTACAAACAGGTATTCTCGCAGTGTGCTAACAGCAAATAGTTCTATAAGTTAGATAAACTCCCATTTTGAAAACGGAAATCTCCAAACCATAAATGTATATTAGCTACACATATATGATCTTTTTAGGTTTCCTACCAATTTTTATTAGATTAGAAATGAGTAAGCATCTTCCTGTATAATTAGCAAAGGATTCCTGATCTTTATGTTGGTACTCGCTGCTCTGTATTGTGGACTATTCTCCCTGTAGAGGTTATCCTTTGGTTTTGCTCCTAACAAATACCAATGTTTTTAATTCCAATGTCTCTAACTACTGTGCCAATGTCGTGAAAGAAATTACCTGTCTGTTGTGAACTGGGATTTACACAAAATCATCTGCTGTATTTTTACATCCTTGAGTGCAACAAGTTATTGAGCCTGTCAGGTTTGTGATATTTATGAATATTTACTTTGCCTAGTACCTGCCCCTAACCACACAGTGCCAAGGAATAGTCATTGAGGAAGCGTGTGACATCAAAAGTATTTCAATTGTGCTATTCAGGCACTCCTACTAAATTGAGACTGTCAGACTGCAAACCTCTGTTGTCCTTGTTCTTTTTCACTTGCATGAGATATGCTATGGTGGGATCTTCATACGGATGTAATTTTGGGACTGCCGAGGTCCCTACTCCAAAACAACAGTAATGAATGACAGCAGAGCCAAATACAGTAGAATGGGTTTTTTTTTTAGTAGGCATATAGTTTGGGATGCAACGGGATTACAATTATGTCATCACAGGTCCTGAACTGGAGCACTGGAAGGAGCACTGAGTGGTCTGTCAGTCCTACCTCAGTCTAGAACCTGATGAGACTGCTGAATTCATTCTGCAGCCTCTTCCCAGATATCTCTTGCTCATTACATTCTGTCTCTGATTGATATGAGAGCAGGTACTGCTGCATTAAAACCCCTTTTCTCTGAAGCACTACATGTCCATACAGAGGAGCCGAGAACCTGTTTTGTCAAGGATAAATCACAGAACAGCCTTTCCTTGCTTAGCACTTCTCTGGAGTTCTACTGGTTTCCTCCTCTTTCGTGTATGAAAAGGTTGAGGCTTCAGACACATTGTTAAAGTAAGGAAAACCTCTATTAACCATATTTTCATCACTCTCCCCAGCACCAGACAGAAATTTGGGATCTTTGGTACTCCATTCTCCCTGGTGATGTGGATTCCAAGGGCAGGAGCAGAAAAAGGAATTTGGGAGATCTGATCCCTGCATACATAACACTGCTTTCATCCTCATAATTTGCCAGAGATAGCCTTATAGACAGCATGTGTTTATTGCCCGATGGTTGGCTATCAGTTCACTGCCTGTGAAAGCTCATGGCTGTGCTGCACCTACACCTGCAGTGCTTCTCTCTTCATCCTAAAGTACAGGGGATGGATCTCTGCAGAGCAGCGATTCTTGGGGATGTGACTGTACTGGGCCACTGGAGGGCAGGGCAGGTATAATGTATCAGGAATTAAATGAGAAGGAAGGTACTCTCACGCACAGCAGCACCCGTGAAACACTCACATGGTTTGAAATCTGTGCCCCTGAAGTCGACAATAACCTCCATAATTTCAGGCTTTATTTTGCCATCATCAGAGAGTGATTCTTTGATCCTTTATTTTCCATTTTTGCAATGTAAAACAAAATTAGAGGAAAGGTTTTCTTGTTCATTTCTTTTTTTAATTGCATCTCTGGGCTATTTAAACTGCGATGAAAACACAGTGAGTCAGTGTGATAATATTGACAGAGCAGGATTCAGGGTGAAAGCAGTTGTAAACCCAGCAGCTCTGACTGTGCACAGCCAGCTGTTTACATGAAATGCTGCAACAAAACTAGCACAGGGAAAGAGAAGCCTTTAGCTTGGCTGGGAAGCCAGCCAGGTTTGGGGGTATGCAGTGGTGATAAGGAGAGTTCCATAAACACGGTTGCTGAAAGGAAACGTCCTTGTTTGTATTGTGCTCCAGGAGGGTCAAGGGCACTAACATGTCTCTCCGAATTATCTTCACAAGACAATTAGGTCAGCCTTTCATTAATTTTACAAACCACATTTGATCCAATTGGAGGATTTTTCACAGTAAATCAAATAGCTTCTACACTAGTGAAGGACGTTTTAAAAGGAAGTTGAGCTCTGCTGTGAACTGAGGGAAGGAGAGGGATAAATGAGTTAAAAAGCAAAATCCAGACTTCTCCTCACACTCTTCTTCTGATTGCTGAGTGCATTTCTGCAAGTCCCAGAGAGTCATTTGGAAACAATGTCCAGTAATATGAAATTTATTAAAAATTTCTATTAAGCCAACAAATGAATAAATAAAATCCTTCATTTCAACTGCACCTATATTTCACCTGTGCTCAGCAGAAAGAAAAGAAATACATGTTTTTATGTATGAGGAAGAAAACATACCAAAAGAGGAAAGAGGACTATGAATGACAAAGAAAAGAGCCAAAATAAAATATTGTAAATCTGAGGAGATGGTAGGCAAAAAGAACAGAAATAGTTGTGAATGGAATGCTGGGGGGTTTTATTGTAGCTTGTAGACTTTTTTTTTTTTTAAGAAATGAGAACAATGTAATCCTGTGGTTGAGGGTTATGGTAAACAGGGAGGCCAAGAAATAGCTGAACAACTTGCAGAGGAGACAGCTGAAGATAAACAAACCCCCAGACTTCCCCTGCTCATAGGACAGAAACAAATGGGAGAAAGCAAAAAGCAAATAAGGCCTGCAGAGAATGAGAAGTATGTCTCTGTATAATGTCAGGGATGAGACAGACCTACCTTTTCATCTGTATAACCAAAGAGGATCACTGGGCAGCTGAAGGAATAGGACTAGTACTGTAGGTCAGAGTAAGAACTGTCCTACGAATGAGATAAAACTCAATGTCTTTGAGACATATAAGGTGAACTTGACACATAGATCTTTTTTTTTTAAAGAAGTGAAGAATGTGCCATGTGCCATTTTCCCTGATAATTCAGGTTTAGAGAGATGGGGAAGAGCAAACTTACCTCCTTTGCCTACCATTCAGCTCATCTTCAGCACACAGGTGGTCACAGAAACAAAGAGTGCCTTAGTCCATCAAATACGTGACTGTAGCATGAGTGTAATAGTAACAGTATTTGTCAGGTGCCACCCTGGTGCTGGCACGGCATATTCACAAATTAAAACAAGCTTTTGCTGTGTTTAATATTTTTTCAGCAATGTTTTGTGCAAAAGTCACCAAATCACAGAGTGGCTGAGGCTGTCAGGAACCTATAGAGGTATCTGCTCCATCCCTGGTCCTCTGACTTGCTCAGAGCCATGTCTAGTGGGTTTTGAGTATCTCCAATGATGGAGATTCCGTGACCTCTCTAGGCATCCCATTCCAGTGTTTGACCACCCTCACAGTTTTTCTTGTGTGTTCAGTGATATACCAGCCAACTTCCTGGCCTTTTATGTTTGGAAATGGCTTTCAGGGGAAATTGCTCTATCACCTTCCCACAGATTGAGTTGCATCTGACAAACTTGTTTCTCAGATCCTCCTTCTTGCCCAGCTTGAAGGTGGGAGTGACATTTGCTCTCCTCCAGTCCTCAGTAAGCTCTTCTGATCACCATGACCTTTTACAGAATCCAGAGTTGCCTCACAGTGCCATCAGCCAGCATCCTCAACACTCACATGTACCTCCCACCATGTCCTATCGACTTAAGTATGACTTGTGTGTTTAAGTGCTCTCTAACCATGTCATCATTCATGAGGGATAAATCTTCCTTGCTCCAGTCTTTCCCTCTGGTCTGAGTGGCCTGGTATGGCTAAAAATCAGTATTATATGAAAAGATCAAGACAAGGAAGATACTTTCCTATGTCTTCTGTCACTGGTAGTGGGGTCAAGAATCTAGGTAAAGAACTGAACATATTGTACAGAATTACAATTAGTTTTCCAAGAAGGATTGTCTTCTATCACTGTCATAACTCTTGCCAATTTGAAGTGCAAATTGATCAGTACTTAGTTAACTACCCTACCAGGTTGTAGTGGGAGCCACAGCATTCACACAACATTGTTCTCTGACCTTGAAAGACTCTTCATACTAGGCTGAATTTCCTAAAGTAAATGAAAAGTGCAGACATGGCCTGAAAATGTACTTCAGAACTCAAAGTCCTAACAGATTTAGGCATCTCTCCTAACTATTGACCCACATCTGAGTCCTTTTGATAAACCACTCTCATAGGCTGCAAAGCTTTCACTTGCTCCTTGCAGAACAGCAGAGGGAAAAGGTATGCTGGGTGGCAACACCATCAAACAGGAAAGACAAGAAACTCCAAAACAGATTTTGCCTCCTGATGCCAAATTAAGCAGGTGGTGTTTTGTAGTAGTGCTGTCAATCACTGGTAGTGCTGTCACTTGCCCCAACTTTTGGACATAGTAATCAGTAGGAGATTTGGGCTTTTCACCAGCCTGTCCTTTGGGACTGAGAGGAACACATCCAACTCCTGCCAGCAATGAACTTCTCAGAATTCTTCCCCAAAAACTCAGCTGTTACTGACATTTGACCCGTCCCCGTTCATCTGCAATGATAACGAGAGTGTATCCTCTTGTCAGTAGTACCTGGATAGCTTATCTGTTCTGGGAATCCAAATTTAGAGCAACCTTCTAATTGCTTCTGTTTCACCAGAATGCTTCTTGCTCTTGGTCCTTGACAGTAGTACTTGGGATACAAACCGCCATTCTGCTGCTATCCAGGGCTGTCCCACTTTAGCAAAAAAAGGACATAGTCAGGCCTCTTGGAGACATTCAGCACAACCCTGAGCAATGCATGGCTTTAATTGAGCAACCTTTTCTAGAGACAAATTGTTGTCACATCAGCAACCTAAACCACCTGTGTCCGTGGAGAAGTGAGGCTTTGGAAAGACCAAAGAAAAAGATACTTGGTGTTTTTCAGTGTTTTATGTGGAAAATAACTTCTGACATTGCTAGAGAGTTTTAAGTAAGTCTTTATTCATTCAGATAACAGAGACATTGATCAATGGCTGTCCTGCGACCATGCATGTATTATAGAGGAAGAGAGTAGAATTTCCCATTATGCAACCTAAAAAAGAAGCTGGCTGTTGCTGAAAATCAAGAGTGCACTGCCTATTTAATAGGTTTTTAGCTCTACATTAAATCTCTAGTACTATGTGAGTCATTCATATGTCTTTAGGCATTTTGCATTTGCTCTTGTGTCATATGAAGGTCACATCACCAATGTTAGTTGAAAAGGTGAAGCACTGAGTATCACACTTCAGTATCAGCTCAATTTTATTTCACTGATGGCAAGGGTGACTTAGACAACATAATTAAGGCCATTTTTGCCGCTTATGCAATCTTCCTCAGATTGCAAGATTTGAAAAGTTCACCTCTGCTCATATCCCCTACACTTCGAAGACAGCTTGTCTGAGCCTGATTCCTCTGTATTCTAGCTCTCATGGGCATTCTCCCTTCTGCGTATTACATTCCCTCTCTCGTGATCATTAAAGACATGGTACAATCTGTATTAGCGATACAGTCTATGGATGTGTGGAAGTGGGAGACTAAAACCAAGTGAGGAATTCTGGGTGTGAGACTAGGTAGGAGACTGGGAGCAAGAGATGGCAAAGAACCAGGCTGAAGGATTTGTGGCAGTTGAGGGTTGAGAAATAGATAGAAATTACTAGAAACATCTAAGTCCTGATTCTTGTCCATCCCAGAAGGCAATGGACAGCCTCTGCTGTGTCTTCTATATTCAGTCTCTGGCAAATGTGAAGAAGACAAACCTCCTGCTGTCATTTCATCCTCTGTTAGCTCAACCCAAAGAGGTTTGTGCCATAGTCCTAAAAGGTCCAAACTGTTTGATTACTTTCAGACAGAAGAACAGATCCTCCGTGAACTTCCAAAGTATCAAATAATGCAGACCCCAAGCTGAAAAATGAGTAACCTGTGATTAACTGCACAGTCTCTACAATGGCTCCTTTTTCACGCTTTTCCAAAATACTGATGCTCATCTTTCGAGTTTGGTACCTTTACATTTTAAAATTGACATTCCATAGGAAATATGGTGCAAAACACAGGTTCCTGTGGAGTTAAGCATCTCAGCCATATCCAAAGATTCACTTGGTCTTTTTCACACCATGTTGTCATTTTGCTACACTTTTTTCTTTCTTCCTCACTGCCTCTGTTGCCTTGAGTATTGGAAACCAAAAGTTGGCCTGAAAAGACAGAAATATGATCGTAGTATTACTGAGTTAGAGATCACCCAGACACTAATGTATGTATAGTCAATATTGAAGGCTGTAATAAAAACAAACCTAAACAAACTAGTTGTGTCTGCAGCTATCTGGACTTCCCATAGTATATACATGTGTGTTTGTTATTTCCATTAATGTATATATACATATATATACACAGAACAAATGTTTTTGCAAGCAAAGTTCTGTTTCCTGATGGTATTTGCAATCATATTGTGTTTTAAAACAGAAATATATCACCTTCCATTTTTCTAAGCAATAACTGAACATCTTTTTTCAGTATTTAGAGGCTGTTCTTACTGCCTAACACTTGCTGTCTAGATTGCAGGAATACTCTGTGCTTTTCATATGTTCATGAAAATGAAGTTTCTTTTCTGGCAAGCTCTGAGTCTGAGAAGTATTTTCTTGCCAGCACATAGTCATTTGGGTCTACTGATGTCATGTCTGAGGTATGTGTGTTGAAGGACAGACTAAAACAATTAGATGGTCTAAACTGACTATTAGGTAACTTGCTGCAGGGCAGCACTGGGGAAAAGTCTATTAGCACATAATTGAAGTTAACAAGTGTTTTAAGTATTTCTTGGATCTGGCTACCACTCTGTGAGAGGGAGATTTATTTTTTCCCTAGAGCTGATAGCTTACCGTTCTAGCAAACAGGTTCTTCACAGTTTTCTCTTGTAGCTTTGCTCTTTTCTTGAGTAATTTTGCATGCAAATAATGTATCCGTTTCATTGCAGTGTCAGGATAAAAGGAAGTTGACACGAGTATTTTAAGTTGGGTCAAGAAGCCAGAGAATAACCCAAAAATTATTAAGAAGGAGATGATGACTCCAAGCTGGATCCATGTGGTGGAGAAAGCAAGCTCTGGATGTGGGATGCAGTCATGCTTAAACGCAGGGATCTTGAAAGAATCAGTCTTTGCAATAAGCTTTGTCATAGCAATAATAAAGCTGTTCTCATTCTTCTGCACAAGAAAAAGGGGGAAAAAATGTTGATTATGGTACTGATTCCCTCTTTTCTTAATATTTGTCCCATTGGACATTCAGATTTACAAAGGACCATGAATTATCCAGTCCATCTAGTGTCTGTATATAGCATGCTCATAACAGTATATTTATTGGCTATTTAGGAATGTTTCAGACTGTATTTTCACCATGTCTCTTGGGAGACTGTCCCATATTTTGGACTGTTAAGAACTTATCTTCTCGGTGGCTCTGATACAGAAATATTTAGCTAATATGGTTATAATGGTTTAATATTTTCCCACTCACATGACTCTGCTCAGATCCTCTGTTGGAGGGTCCTTCCTCCAGGAGAAAACTGCAAAGCAGAGTGTGTCTGTGCCTTTGGTTGTGTCTTAGCATGTGATCAGCAGTGCTTCCACACCAGCCCAGGCAGGTGCTCTGACCACAAGGGTATCAGGAAACAAAGCCACCTCTCCTCCTCTAGCAGGCACCTTTGCTTAGAAGAGTTGATGTCTTTCACTGCTTGTGGACTGAAATGCTGAATGAGAGGCAGTAAATTAGACATGCTGCTGGGACCAGTTTTTCATACTAGCAGGCAACTTCCTGATCTGTGTGTAAGAACATTGCTGGGACACTGAATCACCCAGTCCTCTTTTCTGACCATGCCAGGGAGATAATGTAGCTCTACCTTGTAGCTCTTCTTAACACCCTAAAGAGACCAGGCACTTCTGTTAGATGCTCATTGGAACAATCAAGTTCCCAAAGTATGCTACTAATTTCAGCCTGTTAGACTTTCCTTGACGTTATCCTGTAGGAATCTACCTCAGTACAGTTTATTTCTAAACTGAACCAATGTATAAGCAAGAAAAAACTGCATTAGGAGCTGAATATGAAACAAGGATACCAGTGCACGAAGAACTTTATTGTTCGTGCTAATTAATAAACATTTCAGGAAGTCACTGAGTCTGTCCTGCTCACCCAGCTTCCTGACTCCCTGAGACCAGCAGCCCTGAGGCTTGTTATGACAAATCTGTTGAGATTAAATTTTATGTTTCAATGTAACTAGCCTTCCTTGGGGAACTAGAAACATTCTCTGTTTGGGGGGAGTAAACCAGCTTTCCACAGGAGTGAACAGTGCACATAAACAGAGTAAATTCATATTACAGGATCCATGAATCAGCCAGATCCAGCCAGGCTCAGGCCTTCTGACTGTGGATAGCGGGACTAAGCTCCTTCTTTGCCCTGACTTGGGTCAGACCCAAGGCAGGTCATGATAAGAGGCTCCTCTCAAGGTACAAAGGATAGAAACAGGCAAAATCACACACAACAGTACATAGCAAATAGTGAGGCTAAAACAGATTGATTAGGACTGTTGGGTTTTTAATATCTCCAGGGGTGGAACCTTCACAACCTGTCTCAGAAACTTATTCTATTGTTTGATTACCTGAAGAGTGAAAAAAATAATAAAATTATTTCCTTTAATTTGTGCCAATTTCCTCTTTTGCATGCACTGTGCACCACTGAGAAGAGTCACAGAATCACAGAATCATTAAGATTGGAAAAACTTCTAAGATTACCAAGTCCAACTGGTGACCGAACACCACCATATCAACAAAACCATAGCACTAAATGCTACACCAAGTTGTTTCTTGAACACTTCCAGGGATGGTGAGTCCTCACTTCCTTGGGCCTGTTCCAATTTTTGACAACCCTTTCAGTGAAGAAATTCTTCCAGAGACTGGTTCCTCTTTCTTACACCCACCCCTCCATCAGATATTTACATACACTGATGAGATCCCCCTGAGTGATCTCTCCTTCAGCCTGAGCAGCCTCAGCCTCTTCTCATGTGACAGATGTTTCAGTCCCTTTGTGAGGTTCCTCTTGGCCCAGTTCTATAGGCTTTTCAAGTCCCTCTGAATGACAGCAGAATCCACTGGTGTTTCGGACAGTCTTTCCAGTTTTATATTGTCTGCAGGCTTGTGTGGCTACAATCTGTTCCTCTGTGCAGACTATTAATGTAGTGGTTAAACAGCTGACTCAGCTTCAGGTGGGCTTTGGGGTTCCTGCCCCCCTGCCTATAGAATCAGACAGCATATTTAAATTCCTCATGGGACAGTTGTCCCTTCTTTCACCTCCTCTCTGCTTTTTTTTAATGTTTGAGCTTTTTTCAAGAGCTCCTTGCTAATCCATGTTGGCCTTCTACTGCCTTTGCTTGATTTAATTGGGATGAATAAATCTTGAACTTGGAACGGGTGATTTTTTTAATATCAACCAGCTCTCCTGGACCCTTTTTCTCTCAAGGACCCCTAGGGGACCAGAACGATATCACATGGTGGACTGCTGATGCTAGATCACAGCTGGTGTGATCACAGCAGGGTTTATATGAGATACATACCCCCCTTAGCATGGGTAGCAATCAGTGTCCTCATCATATCTCACATTAAACAGACTGACCAGATGATAAAATCCTCTCTCCTTTTGCACAAGAATCTGAAATCTGCAGGATGGATCTGACTTGTTATATATGTGCTAGGTGCACAGTTACAGTGAATCTAATGGCTTTTGCATCTACCTTCCTTAAAGAAGGCTCAGGTAACAATTAGAAAGGTAATAATTAGAAGTTGGTGGCCTCCATCCTCTAGGAAAGGTGTTTTTTCACTGGCACAATCTGTGAATCTTTGGTTTATGACTGCCATACAGATACTGAATTTTCCTATTCTCTGCTAAGGTAAAACTAGTCGATAATTTAATTTAATTTTTATCCCATGGAAGTGTTTGATATTTTGATATACAAGAAAAAATATTAACAGAATTTCACCAGAAATTTCATTTCAGCTGGTTTCATTTGCTGGAAGCACTCCCATTCCTCAAAGATGCCATGCACTACATCTCCCTTCCCCTTCATGGTTCAGTCCCAACCAGATGAACACCCCAGGACACACTGGGGCCACCAATCTGTCACAACACTGTCTAAGCTGATGGTTTCGCAGTGTGGCTGAAGAAACTCATGTGTAGAAAAGTGACAATAGGAATCTCTCTGCCAAATATTATACGTCCTGTTCTGTATGCTTGTCATTTCAAGCAAAGTACTCATTGCATTGCTCACTTTAATAATCCTGCTCTGTGGAACTGATTCATTTTTAGGGGAAGGAGAGAAATGGGAATGAATTCTCATTATTATGAGATCTAAGAAGTAACAGAAAATGCTGAGTAAGATAAAACTGACAGAAGAAAGAGCATATACCATTGTACTAACAGCCAAGCATTTCTTTGAAACTTTTTTATCTTGAAAGTATCAAAAGGCTATATGCTTTCAGGAAATGTTTTAAGCCTGATCTTGCAAGTTATCAAACTGGTTAGCCTTCCTTTGTACTAAAAGCATCACACAGGTCACACACTCTAGTGGTGAAATCTCGACCTTTAGAGAACTCAGACAAGACCCTGAGCAATCAGATCTGTCTCTGAAGTAGTCCTTGTTTTGAGCATGAGGTTGGTCTAGATGGCCTCCAGACTTACCTTCCAACCTAATTATTTTATGGTTCTCTATGTTGCTGCTGCTCCTGCTAGAAGAACCTTGAGATTTCAGCAATGTGTTATAATTCTGTGTGCATGCACCATGCACACAACTGGCAAGCTTCTCACACTACTCAGCTAAAAAAAGGTGGACATGTCTCACATCAGCATCACAGTGACTTTTGACTATAAAAATGGTGCATCACAAATGTTGGCATTGTGAATATTCAACTTTAAGCTTCCAGTATTCTTCATATATATAAATGAAAAAACGAAAGTCCCTCTAATATTTACCATTCTCTAGAAATATGATGATGCTCTGGAAAGTGCAGAGAATTGTCTGGTTCCATCCAGCATATGTATCTGTAAAGGCAATGTCCCTTTTTGAAATTAATGATATTCCATGAAAGAACTGATGGCTCATTGGCTATTTGTCTGCTCTTGCAGCTGCTGAAGATGCAGGGAAGTTTTCCAACACTAAACTAAGAAATGTACAGTACTGATAAGTACTTACATTCTGAGAGAGGCTGAGTTGAATCTCTAGATCCGGTACTTCTTGAAGATATTTATTCACAGAAATAATTAACCAATAAAACAAATAGTCCACTGCAGCAAACAGAAGCCAGATGCAAAGATGAATAATTACAGGGAGAAAAAAACACAGCATATTTTTCCTGTCCTTTCTGGTGAAGCAGAAAGATGGGATTGTCACATAATCTTTTCTTTCTTTTCTGTTAAGTGGCAGAAGACAGGGTCTATGCTGTTGCTTTTGGTGCTCATCAAATGCAATGAACTCTTTTGTGATATAAATGTTTTTAAACGTGGTACTGTGAGAACCTACAAATTTTTTTATAAAGAGGCAAGTTCCAAAAGAAACTAGAAAAATCCCAACTATAGGCAATACTTTCTGGCCTATATAGGGCAGTATAGTCAGAATAAAAGATATCTGGTTAGCAATTTTCTGGATTTCTTGGTTTGTGTCATTTAGCTCTTGTTTTAATGCATTATCTGAAATTGAATAAGTTGGTGTGAATTCGTGCTTTAGAGACACTATATCTTTAGGTAGTTCAGCAGCAAGCTTGGCTGCCTCGTAAATCCATTTCACTGCCTCAACATAATATTTTATCAAGGCAAATTGCTCATGCTTCAAATGACAGGTTATGCTGTCTGCCAGAATCTTTAGGTTGTGAAAAATATTTTGGATGTTATTGGCCACCATGACACCTGTGCCAGCAGTAATAAGAGCATTCCTGCCATTTTTTAGTCCGCAGGAAAGAAGGAACAGGGCACTAAAACAGCGCAGGTGCTTGAAACAGAAGAGCATGATAGAAAATGAGATCCACATGAATCCAGAAATCAGTAAGGGACCCAGAGAGTGGTGTGCCAGGGAGAAGTGCATGCCAAGGGAAAAAAGAAAGCTGGAGAGGAAGCCAACTGCAAAGCAAACTCCAAAAAGCTGCATCTGATACTTCCATCCAGGCTTCCTTTCGGATATAAAAATTTCCCACGAGCTCTGGGCTATTGACACAACTGTTTGCATTTTCTTCTAATTGTTGCTGACACTGCAATGGCTCAAACTAAAAGGAAAGGAAAAGAAAAGTACTGTTAGTTACAGGGTCACATTACTGACAATGATGTGCTTTTAACAGGCTGTCCAACACTTCTTCACATTACAAAAAATGCAGGTCTGACTCACATGGGGCTGAACCACAACAGCTACCAATTGGTCCAGATACAACAAGCTGTCCATGAGCCAGCAGTGCCCTTCTGGCCAAGAAGGCCAAGGGTATCCTGGGGTGCATTAGGAAGAGCACTGTGAGCAGGTTGAGGGAGGTGACCCTGCCCCTCTACTCAGCCATAGGGAGGCTGCATCTGAAGTGTTGTGTTCAGTTCTGGGCTTCCCAGTATAAGAGAGACATGGAGCTCCTGGATTTGGTCCAGCAGAAGGCTGCGAAGATGATGAAGGGACTGAAGCATCTCTCTCATGAGGAAAGTCTGAGGATTTGTGCTTGTTCAGCTTCAAGAAGAGATGACTGAGAGGGACCTCATTAATATATGTAAGTAACTGAAGGGAGGATGTCAAGAGGATGAAACCAGACTTTTCACAGTGGTGCTGAGCAACAGAACAAGAGGCAAAGGGCAGAATCTGATGCACAGGAAGTTCCATCTGAATATGAGGAAGAACTTCCTTACTGTGAGTGTGACTGTGCACTGGAACAGATTGCTCAGAGAGGGTGTGGAGTCTTCCTCACTGGAGATACTTAAGAACTGTCTCGATGTAATCCTGCACAGTGTGCTTTAACATGACCCTGCTTGAGCAGGGAGGTTGGACCAGATGATGACACACTGTGGTCTCCTCCAATCTTACCCATTCTGTAATTTTGTGTCATATACACTTTTAACCCTTTTTAACCCTAACAGCTTGTGCTTGTCACTATCTCTGCTTCCTACCAACATGCTCATTATGTAAATTACAGAGTATTTCTGTGATTCAACTCAGTTTGAATGGAGACAGTCCAGTGCTCACATATTTCCTTCTTCTTTCAAAATATCATATTTATAGTGCAATTTGTCCAAAGATGCAAGGTCAATTTATATGCACATTAGTCTTTTAACATACTAGAATAAGATACTAATTAAATAAAATAAACAGCTATAAGTTTATCTTAAATATGGAACAGTTATCTTTGCAAAATGCCTCCTGAAGATATTTGTCTTTTGCTTAGCTTGAACACAGCAGGTAGCCAGGAACTAAACTAGAATTTTGTACACATAGTGTATTTTACTAACTTCATGAATTCTGCTAGCATTCACTGCACCATTTCCCCCTTCTTCTCATTGTAATTAATTACATGTATTAGTTGTGTCATCAGTGATATGCAAGAGGAGCAGGCATCCATCCCTAAATGGAACCTTCTTGGTTTGCTGTGCTGCTTTTCCTTGGCCTCACTTGGGCCCGATCCTTTCTAGTGCTGAGGACTATCCTGAAAAATGCCGAGTGTTTTCTGTGGTTAACCACTTCAGCACAGGTGAATGGTGGGCAGTAGCTCTCAAGGTGGGCTCAGCTCCTGGCACTATCACTCTGCCTGCGAAGGCAGAGTAAATTCTTCCCTCTAGGACCCAAGTGAACTCAGTTGCAATGGAGTATAAAGGCAAAAGCAGCAGCTCCCTCACAGGAGCAAAATTAGGTAATCAGTGTTGCCAAACTATGTAGAAAGTGCCACGTTGGGGAAAGTGCTCCAAATGAAATGGGGAGGAGGGTCAGCAAACAAGCCGGCAAGCTCCTGCTTTGCCATGAGCAGAGCCGTCCCCTGCTTATGTGGATGATCTTCTTTGTCCTCTTTCTATTGAAAGACATTTCTAGGAAATATAATCAAAAAGGAGATGTTGATGATACTGGAGTCAAGCAGAACCAGACCTAACAGCCAGCACACCCTGTCAGCAAATCCTGTATTTCCTATATTGGATCGTTAAACAGTATGCGCCACCACGACTTCTTTGTAGATCTAAGAAAAACTGCCTTGTACAGTGAATACATCTGGCATTCTGTTCTTGATTTAAGAAGCCATAAAAAAATAAAACGCAGAAAGGCTAGAATTTCTGTAATACTATGCAGAAACATCCCTGTGAGAAAATCACACATTTTGAGTTTTCTTGAGCAGCACCAATTTCACAGCTGTTCTCAGGCATAGTTTTTGCATGGTTCTGTGCATTTGTATGTACGGGTATAGTGTATTTAGGTTAATGCTTGTAAGCATTCAGCAAATGGCTGCAATATACGACTGGGAGTTTGGCATGATTGAATTGGAGAGAGTCAAGAACAAAGCCTTAAAATTAACAAAAGTCGTACTTCTGGACTTGGAGCCTGGAGACTTGCAAAATATGAACAGAACTTGAAAATAATCAAAAAGTCTCCTTTACTGGGCAGATTAAATGCTGTTACATGAGATCTCTGCAGTAATCAAAATATACATGGTATGTTTATCTCTAACCTGCACAAACCCAGAGCTTTAAGGCAGGAAAGGCATTGAAAGGACTCAGTGGATTCTGGAGCCTGTGGCATGGATACTCAGGTGTCTCTGCCACTGAAGGTTGGGAAGGGAACATTCCCTTCCCCCCCAGAGCCAATCTCTGAGCTCAGACTTTCCCAGGGCAAAAGTCAGGCTCACAGTGTGCATCTGGCTTATCTGACACCTCATTTTTCCCCCATAAGACATCAGCAACAGACATAGATATTCAGCATTTAGCAAGAGAGAATCACTCAAAGAATGAAAATTCTAAACCTAGAAAAAATGTGGAGGCTGAAATTTCTTGTATCAGCAGGCACTTAAACAGCTGTGAATACTTGGGAAAGGAAAATAACACTGTGTCTCAGAGGTAGAAATAAATCTTTGGCTGCACTAAAGAGGCTAATTCAGTGCTTAAAGAAATAGTAAACCTTGAGAGCATTCTGGAATGATTCCTCTTAAAAACATAAATCACAAAAGCTCTCCTGAAGCTGTTAGATGCAGCTATGAATTCTAACAGGAGGCTGACAAGAACAAAATCTTCATTTCAATTGCAGTCTGAAGCAAAGTACTTTTGCTTCTGTCCTGTAACAGGAACTAATGTGGGGGCTGCTGCCATCATTTATGTACCATAAGGAAAGAATTATTCTTGGAAAGCCGTTTCTTGCTCTCAAATGCCCGTTTCTTTCCACCATAGCTTCTCATAATGAGAAACTCCCATAGAAGGGAGCTGGAAATTCTTGTGCTCTAGTTCTGCTTCTGAATCTGATTTTTTGTAGGGTCCAAGGGGCACCTCTCTATGCCTTAGTTTCCCTCTCTAGGAAATACTTACTCAGCTCTGAAAGCATGAAATTAATCTACGGCATGCTGGCAGGAGTAATTATAAAAAAAAATTCTCAAAAGGAACCTCTCCAGCAAGGAGGTTCGGGCCATAATTCTTAAGACTTGAGATGTACTGAAATTAATGCAACATAATTAAGAGGTATTTTTCTAGTTTAATTTTAAAATAAAAGAGAACAATTTAAAAGCATTTTTAAGAACCTGCTTGTGATATTTCAGATATGGCTACAGATTTGAGTAAGCAGAAGACAAGTACATAGCATTAAGAGTCCCTAGAAAATGTCTTTCCAGCTCAGTCATGTGCTAGAGCTCTGTAATTTTTATACAGTATGTGTTCACAGCATCTATGATTTCCTTCCTGCCTTCTGTGGAGACTTGTCCATATTCATAATTCAAGAAGTTATGGCTGTTCTCACTACCGATTTCATCCTGTCTTAGTGCCTTGCTCACCCTGAAGTTGATGATGGCTTGCTTAGAATAGAATAGAATAGAATAGAATAGAATAGAATAGAATAGAATAGAATAGAATAGAATAGAATAGAATAGAATAGAATAGTTGGAAGAGGCCAACAGTGATCACCTAGTCCAACTGCAATAAATTGAAATTCCTAATATTTGCAGGGAGTATGCTCTACCCAGGCTACTGCTTGCTTAGAGATGATCAGCAGGTCTGTGTTTCTATTGCATGGATTAGCCACATCTGCAAACACCTTGCCACTTTTTGAGATAATGGAAGAGGCAGGTGTGTCCTAGAAAGGTATATTAAGCAAAAGAATGGGATTTACTAAGCAGTTAGCTTTTTTTAATAGAGACAGAGCTGACTTGGCAAAGCATGACAAACAGTCAGATATCTAAGTCTACTTTCTGTGTTGATACCGACGTAACTCAGGCGAAGCCTAGAGACTACAAGTGTCCTTGAGTTAGGACCCAGTTTTTGTGCCTTTGCACCAAGTCTGACACAACTTTTCTCTGCACAGCACTGCTGTCTGGGCTGATCTCAGAAGGACTATGGCAGTTTGCTAGGCCCTTTGCCCTGCACAGTGTGCAGGATCTTTATATATAAAGTCTTATTAAGACATATATTAGGTTAAATTGGAAACTTATATCCCATTGATACTCAAGCTTCAGCTGCACAGTGATCTTTGCCTCATAAATCCTGTTTGGATTTTATACAGGAATTAAAGGAGAGAAAGCCACACAATAAGAATATAAAAACAAATATTTCCTTTTTTGGCAGTTTCAGCAGCCCTTTTTTTCTAGCCTGGGTCAGTTACATTGAAATGTAAGAGAATTACTTCCCTTTTTTGGACTGTCAAAAAATCCAATGCTGAACTATGGTTTAGTAAGAGGCAAAAATACAGGAGGCAGTCCCACATTATTTCCTTTGGTCAATGCAGGGCTTTTAACAGAGAAATAAAATCCCAATCAAAAATTCATCAGTTACTATAACTATTCCCTCGGCATTTCTCATGTTCATATTATTTGCTTTTAACTGCAGGAGGAAAAAAAAGTAAATGGCACTAAACACATTAAACAGAAGCAATGACTAAAATGTCTAATCATATATGTGCCCATAGAAACTTGGAATACTAAACAATACAACAATATAAATAAAACAACAATTTATACACATGCAAACCCAACCAAACAAGTAAAAATAGCAACAGATAGAGACCTCTTTTTCGTCATGTATTGAAAATAGATGGCTCAGTGAAATTGTAAATATTCCAAGATATTAGCAAGTCTTTAAGATGCCACAAATCGATTAAATGTGATCTAATATCACATGTCTATAGCACTGGAGGTTGGACTAGATGATTTTCAAAAGGCTCTTTCAACCCACGCCATTCTGTGATGTCCACATCTGAGCTGTCTGTACGTCAATGAGGAGAAAAGGGCAGTTACCCACAACTGTACTTCAGACCCATTTTACAAGCCCACCCCTCCGTGAGATGGATTATATCCTAGAAGAGCTTTTTTCTCTTGCTCAGCTGTGAAAAGTGTCTGGATTACTCAGACAGAGTTATCTAAAGCCAGGTGAGATGAACCTCTCCCTTGTTTCTTCATTGCCAGCAGGTTATATTTGACTAATCTGGGCACTCAGAGCAAGGCATAGAAAATGTGTTTTGGGCAGCTGTAGAAAATGGATAGTTACAGAAGGGACAGAGGATAAGAAATCAAACCTTCTCATATAGCTATGGGCTATGTTAGGAAGCTGTGATGTAACAAACCCAGATACATATTCTTCCCTTAAAGCACAGGTAGGAATGGAGGCAGTTTGGGAAACTCAAATGGTAGTTCACCTATTGCCAAAAAGAACTCTACAAAACACAGAAAATTCCAGTGTGAGGGATGGAAGGGAACATGAGAGATTATATAGTCCCTTTTCCTACACTGAATAGCTCTATACATAGTTCTGGGAGACCTTAGGACTAACTTGTTTCCTCAACTTTAGGAATACACCTTCCAATCAGTAAGGTGACAACAGCAAGTCCTTTTATCAGAACAGCTAGCTCAGTCCGTGATTACTCTCCAAAATTCCTTGATATTAACCTTAAAGTGTTACTTACAGGCACTCCTGTAAAGCGCTTGAAGGTTCTTCACAGTGCTGTGTGTCTCTTGACTTTGGTGAGGAACCAAGATGGACACTAATAAAAAAATTCATATGAGTAATTTGTTTCCCATACCCTCCCTCAATGAGTCAGACACACTACAGTTTTGAAATTGTTCTGGTTTTGACAAGGATTCATGAGGAAGTAACTTATGCACAAGACCAAAATAGTATATAATTTGCAAGTGCCACTTTCCACCTTTTTTTTCTGGCAGAGTAATAGATATCAGCAAATGAGTTCAGGGCCCAAATTTCAAAGATTTAATTTTATGTTGAATAATGCGTTAGGTCTAGAACATGTTAGCTATTTTGGTACTTCCCATTCAAACTAGTGGCAATTCATTACCCCACCAAAAATTTTAGTCATTTTATCCCCCCCAAATGTTCCTACTGAGATCTGTGAAAATATTTTTTAAACAATCTGTCAGAATATGGTCCTTAAAATAAGACCTATTTAAATATACAATAAGGACACTCAAATTATGTACAATAAGGAAAACTGATAAGCAGGAGGGTAGAACTGTTATGAAGAGGAACTTTTGCTTTAACTTTGGCACTTAAAATTTTATTTTGAATTAACTATTTGTTTCTGCAGACACTACAGTTTGCATGCATATTTGTGTGTACAGAGGAGAAAGATAATTCAGGACACCCATACTCCCCACTTGAAATGGGTCACACATCCTTCCAGTTATTGGACTGATCCATGGAACCAATCAAAGGCTGATAGCTTCACAAGGACAACAGCAACAAAAAGAGTAAGAAGAGTGTTACATGCCTATAATACTTTTTCAATAGCACCCTTCATTAAAAGATGCCCTTTTCATCCACTATCAGAACTAACTTGCAATTAGGGTTTTACTGTTTGTGTTTAACCTTCCAGATCCATTTTTTGAATAAAACGTATCTATTGCTTTTCTCAGAAATGTCCCAGGTGGTTAGGTCCACTGCAGACATGCTACCTACTACCCCTAAGGAATTCTAAATTGGAGACTAACTCTTATTTAGACTCTGATTTCAAAGATCCAGAGCTGTACACCAGTCTCAGTTCTGTCCTTGGACTCTACGCTTGTAGAGTCCAATCAGCAACTACTGGAGTGCTGGTACATGCATTATCTCTTTGCCCTTGGTTGAAATGTCCCTGCATGTAATTTTCCAGACAGCTGGTTTTCCAGCAGGTACTGATAGCATTGAAGTAGCAGGTCTCACTGACTCACCATTAAGACCAGGTTTCCCTTCCCCAGAGCAGCCATACCCCTGCTCTTTCAAGAGCAGCTATTGAACAAATTCAGAGAGCTGGCAGGCAGAAAGATGAACATAGCACAGTGTTCATAGCACCTAAATTATGCATAATGTAAGGGTATAATTAGATACAGTGAACCATCTATAACTGGAGAAAGTCTCGGACTATTACAGGATGAACGGATGAAATGATCTTTTAGCAGAACATATCCTTCATACTATTAAATAAGGGAAAATTCTGTAGAGCGATGCAGGTAAGTGCATATTAAGTCAGACCAAGCCTCCATTGAACCCAGCATCTCAGCCTTGAGAGTAGCATACAGCAGATGTTTACAGAATCACACAGTGGTGATTATGGACCATTTGGACATGGTCTAGGGGACCCTGCTTTAGTGGAGAGGGTTGGACCAGATGACCTCCAGAGGTCCCTTCTGACCTCAACCATTCTGTGATTCCGTGACAATTGAGATTCCTGTTTTCATTTCTCCAGTCTCTGAGGCTAATTGGAATGACAGCCCAACCATCTGGAGTATCAGGCACTCTTCCTGGGTTATTATCACCTCACAGCTCTTGAGGGTGCACTCTTCACAGGTCATTAATGATGTTATACAGTACTGGTCCCAGTATCAACCTCTGGGACACACCACTAATGACTTCCGTATAGCTGAACTTTGTGTTGCTGATCCCTGGGCCCAGCAGTTGATTCAATTTCCAATCCAGCTCATTGTCCATTTATCTGCCCCACACTTTGTCAGCTTGTCTAGGAAAATACTATGGGGGACAGTGGGAAAAGCCTTTCTGAAGGTGAGGCAGCATCCACTGCTCTCCTCTTCTCAGCCAAGCTAGTCATCTCATGGTAGGCTGTCACATTGGGTAAGAATGACTTCCCCTTTGTAAATACATGCTGAATACTCACTGCAAATGCTTTACAGGATTAGTTTCTCTCTTACCTTCCCAAAGATCAAGGTGAAGCTGACCAGTTCCCTGGATCCTTCTCACTCTTGTTGAAGATGGGAGTAACATTTGCTTTATCCCATTCTTCAAGAATCTCTCTCAGGCCCCATGATATTTCAAAGACAATGAAAAGTGACCTTACAGTGACATCAGCTAGTACCCTCAGCACCCATGGGTACCTCCCATCCCATCCCATCCCATGGACTTACTATGGTTAAATGTTCCCTAACCTGATCCTCCTCCACCAAGGGTAAGTCTTCCTTGCACTGGTTTTACCTCTTAGCCATAGAAATTTTGCAGGACTTCCTAATCCCTTTGGGACTCCGGAAGGAAAAGAGGCTCCTACAGTACTATTACAAGCAGTGGAAATGCTCAACTGGACTTCTCTTCTATGGCCTGCCGTGGTACTGAAAGTTTGTTGATAATAGCCCAAATATGGCCAGGTCAGCAGCTTGTAGCCAAAGAACTAGGTCCAAAGAGGAAGAGGGAAGAAAGGCATTTTTGCATCCCCTTGGGCTATATATGAAAGTAGTTTATGGTCACCTGGGTGGCATAACTTTTCCCACCCTTGATGTTTTCAAGAACAAAGAGTTGTAGGCAGGCTTTACCCATACCCACCAATTTGGATCAAGTTGTGGCAGTGACTGGCAGTGTTTCTAGTCTCTCCCAGAGAACCAAATGCATTGTGAAGTACATACAGACAATGCAGAAATCAACGCTGCAGTCTGAAAATTACCTAAGGCCATAGCTCCCTTCAGTGATACAGCATGCTGATAAAGAGCCTCAGCTGGTCTTTCTTAAGCCACATAAGCAACTATTTGTGCTGGTGTCAGTGGGGGTTTTTGGCAGTTCTTTTAAAGCAGAATATTTTAGTGGCCTCCTCACAGCACACTCTCACAAACTGTTGTGTCAGTACAACTGTACAACCACGTTTTCTGGGACCAAGGTGGATGCCTGCTGGCTGTGCTGGCTGAGACCACAGGATCACAAACTACAGCACAAGCCTCTACTTGGGGAATATTATCTCTAGCTAATATCAGCTGCTGGGGCTGCCTGGTTCCTGTACTTCCTGCTCATGTTATCAACTACTGGCCACTGTAAAATGGGAGGAACTGACAATTTACAAATTTGAACAACAGTACAGTAATGGCCGCTGTTTTTTTCTTCTGCTGTCTGCCAGTTCAGTACAGATGCCTCTACATCCTCACTGAAAAAGTGAGAATGGCTTCAAAATTAGTGCATTTCTGACCTCTTTTCCCATTTTTCTTAATCCCCGCAGAATGACTAGAAAAACTTGCTTGCACATAAAAAATATTAAAAATGTCACTGCTCGAGATCCTACTGTTCTGGCAGTTCCTTAATGCATTTCAACAGATAATGATACTGTGATTAACACTGTTTCGATAACATTTTCCTTCTACTATTGTAACATGCAAGCTGGATGCATGTTTCTTTGGGTTTTTCTTTAGGATGCTGAAGGTTGCTTCCTTTTGCAGAACTTGTGTGTGGCAAGAACAAAGCAGTAGCGTGTTGCACTGAAATCACTCCACATTCTTCTTTGCCTGTTCCTGCCTAAGGAAGACCAGCTAGCAACTAATGGTCCTTCCTTGTGGCTGACGTCCAGAGAGCCAGGAAAGAAACAAAGATCAGCATTTGTAAATAGTTTTTCCCTTGTTTTTGAGTTATGGCTTTAATTATTTCTTCTGTTTTACTGCTACAGCAGAAATTTAGATTAAAATAAGACAATTGCATTTTATTTTCTAAATATCTGAGGAAATGAAATAATGACAGTGGATTGTTACTCCCAGTGAGCTGAGCTCCACCGAATGAGCAGTATGTCTGGAGCAAGAAACACAAGAGCTATGAGCAAAAGGTTATCAGATTGAATCAGGGTTGCAGAAACTCAGTGAAAAACCCAGTACCAATACTGCTGAGTTTGGATAAAGGTTGTATGTAATGCGGGTAGCTGAAACTAATCTTAATATGATATAAAGATATTGTTTGAGCTTTACAAAAACACTAACAGAATGTTTGCTATAAAGAACTATTCCTGTAAGTTGATCTGGTTGAAGGTTCCTAAAAGTCTCCAGGAAAGCAGTTTAGATAGGAGTTTTCAGGTGAATAACTTTCATTGATGGCCACATAAATGCTTCTGACTTGGTCCCAGGAAAATGAGATCTTGATATCTCTCTATGGAGTCTTGATTGACTGTCCAGCAGGTATCATGAAGTGACTGCCTACGGCACAGATTTATCACATCCTTCTTCTAATGAAAGCTGGAAGTGCCTCTCTTTGCTGTTATAAGTTACTATACTTGGTTTATGTTTCATAACTTCTTCTATGTAGGAGATGCCACTTTCAACAAATTATGCAGCCATCTACAGCTGCTACCTCTGAATGCAGAGAATAGGCATCTCAAATGGACCATAAAATCGAAGTTTTAAAAAGCACTGGTTGCCGTTTCACTGCTATGATGAGAAGCTGCACCTGCCCAACTAGCTCTTCTAAAAGGCAGAATGCAGCCTCTGTGAGATCCTGGATTAAGAGGTCTGTGACAGCCACCTTATTTGGAAATAAATGCTTGTTGGGTCATCGCTGCCTGTGAGATTCCTGCTCTTCAGTCCACAGCTGAACTGTTGAGCAGATTCATGGACACATACTTTTGGGCTGGAGTTTCATCTGGTGCAGTCATGTGTCTTATTTTGAACTCATGTGAGTCCCTGGCCTGAGCATTCCGAGCCTCCTTAGAGTTACGTACCCATCTGCTCATCTATTCCTTCTCAAACTCATTACAAATTCACTCTGCTTAGAAAAAGTACTACTAAACCCCCTCGAAATAACTGGTATTGCTTTGACACTGTTAGACTGGCTAGAGATTGCACAAGAGGTTATTCCAGAAAATCTGAGAGGGGAAGTATTCTCTGCTGAGTCACAGCTATGGGAATGAGCTGGGAAGAGCACAGCAACTTCTCAGGCTGAAGATGCTGTGTACATTCTTAGCAGGTAAGGGGGATGCCTGAGGATACTCACAAGGCACATTTCCCAGAAGCGGGTTTCAGATAATTTTCAGCTTAAAGTGACCCCCAGCTATTCATACTTCGGTAACTGATTTATCATTCCTTTTTCCTTCCTTTGTGTTTTCATCCAAATGTTCACTCATTATCCTATTATCTTTTTCAACAAAGCAAACACAAACCAGACAAGAATCAACTCTTTTAAAAGAGTCCAAGGAAATGAAAAACAAATAGGATGTGCCACGAAAAAGTTTTGCCCCACACAGTTACACTGTAATGAAATATCAAACAAGTCTTATCTAATTTTTCCATTATATATGCTATTCCAGAAAACAGAAGCCAGAACTGCTCCAGTGAAAATGCCCAAACAGCAAAGCCTGACAAAGTGATAAAGGAAAAAGGTTACATGGAAAAAAGAGAAAAGTGTAATAACAGCATTTGTTGGACCGTATCTTACCAGGAAATCTGATACATTGCTAATAAATTTCTTACTGTATCCTATGAATAGAATCAGTGAGATAAGGAAAGAAATAATGTACCCAAGGAACAGCAACTGGATAGCAATCTTAGCTTAGAATAATGGCAGTAGAATTTGTCATGGATCTATTAAAGCATTGTTGCTATAAAATAAGTCTGGCATTTCCATCTTTACCCCCCAGTTAGTTTGAAGGAGTTTATAACTTTGCTTACTTGATTGAAACTTGCAGTAAAGTATTATTTTCCAGTCTTGGATGTTTGGGTACTATTAGTGACTAATAAGAAAGTTTCTTCTGACAAAAAAAAGGAAAAAAAAGAAAAAAAGAAAAAATAAGGCAGCCTGAGGCTTACAAGACAATACTTGCCAGAGTTCTTTCCAAAGTCTTTCCTTATGTTGACTAGTTCTGACCAAAGACTGAATTTTCTCTCTACTGTTTTCTTACTTTCACATGGTTTAGCTAAAGAATGGCTTCTTTAAATTAAAAGAAATGAGGAGGGAGGAAGTGGTTGGTGCAGTAAAGTTAGTTCTGGTGCACAATGAGCATATGATACTAAAACTAGTACAGAAATAGAATGTTTTGAGTAAGAAGAAGTGGTAAAACAAAGGGGAAGGGACAGAATGAAACCCACAGAGCATTGTAAAACAAACCTCAACACATACAAGTTTGCAGAATTATGGAAATAGAATTTCATGAGGCATTAATATGTAGTGTTATGGGTTCCCATCTGCCCTGTAACTTCACAGGACATGCAGACTTCTTCCCAGCCACAGCCATTAAATGGTTAACTGCACAGTTCATCTCCTCGGAGGTATAAAACCAATGAAGGTTTGAGCCTGAACCACTTAGGAACTGACAACATGCATGGTCCAGCAATCTATCCATCCCAGCTAATTAGGGCAAAAACCTATAGTTTAATTCTTCTGCACGGATTTAGAAATGGGCAGTGGTGCCTTCTTGTTTTGCAGAAAGAAGAAAAAAAAAAGAAAGAACAGAAAAGGGAGTGAGCAGCATATATATGGTCCTAAAAATTAACTGTGAGCCTCCCTGTGACAATCGTGCTCTGCAGATGTGGTCTTGGGAGCTTCTGCAAAGAGGGAACTCCCAGACAGCACCACCATTAAAATGGGGCTCCTGTTTCTGTCTCAGCAGGACCCTGAGTTGTAGGATATCTAAGAGCACAAAGGGAAGATGATTATGAGCTGAGCTATCCTGGGAAGGACCCAGAATAAGAACGATGGCAAAGGGAGATCAGAAAGATTTATATCAGGCTATTAGACCTTCTGTAATGGATTTTTTTTTTCTTTTTGTTTATTTTGTTGGGGGAGGGGGCTGTATTTATTTTGAGGGGTTTTTTTGGTGGTTTTTTGTTTGGTTGTTTTTGTTTAGTTGATTTGGTTTGTCTGACTGAAGTCAGTTAGAATCATAGAATCATAGAATGGTTTGCGATGGAAGGGACCTTAAAGACCATTTAGTTCCACTTCCCCTGCCATGGGCAGGAACACCTTCCACTAGATCACGCTGATCAAAGCCCCATTCAGCTTGGCCTTAAACATTCTGGGGGTGAGGCATCCACTTCTCTGGGCAACATTTTCCAGTGCCTCACCACCCTCACAGTGAAGATTTTCTTCCTAATATCTAATCTAAATTACTCTCTGTCAGTTTAAAATAAAACATTCTTTATGGAAAGAAGCAAAGAGAGATTGCACACAGTCTACCAACTGGAAGTTGCAGCTCGTGACAGTTCTGGTCAGAAGGAAGAAGATAAATATGGAGAAGTTAAAAATTTATATATACTGATAGAACATCTGATTATAAATACCAATATAAAAAGCTCCGAGTGCTAAAATCTGAAAGGCTTGATCCTGTTTTTCTTCTGACCTATACAGAATTTTTTTGTATCCCAAAATTCATGAATAAAATCAGAGGATTAGCTGTATGACATTTCCAAAGAAATCTGGCTTAGTGCTAAAGTAAAAGAAAAGCGTTTTCTTGATGATAGTGAACACAGCACAATACTGCTAGTTGTCTGCAAAGAATGGAAAATGAAAGAAATTTTCTGTGGTTATATCTTGCTTTTTTTCAATCTTAAACTGATTCATTATAAGTTTTGAAGTAAGTCTGGTACAATGATTGCAGCATTTAATTATTTATGTTGTTACAGGTAAACACTCAGCATACATCTAATGAAACAAAATATAAAATCCAACATTAAAGTATATAATTTATCAGAAAAGGAATTTCCTTTCTAGCAGATGGACTTCCTTCTGCATTTCTATGAAAAGCAACATTCAGGCTTCCAGTATATTATCCTTTCTTCAGTAATCACAACTTCAATTAGCATTTGTCAACATTTGTACTTTGTTAGGAAGGAAACAGCTTATCAGCCATTTCCTTTCCCGCAATCAGGCAACGATTGTGTTCAAGATGAGATAAGCCACTTTGGAACTACAAAACTTTCTGAAAATATGGGAAAAATTCTGGTAAACAGGTTGCACTATGAAAGATTTCTCAGGTAACAGGGAACTTGACATAAAACAGGGTGGTAAGGAGGCTTTGAGAAAGAAAACTTTCCAGCTGAAGTTAGTGAGCCAGAGCCTGAGTTTTTCTCCAAGTACTCAAACAGCACAGATCATATGCCAACACCAGGAAAACACGGTTGAAAACTGATTTTAACCAAAAGATTTATAGGAAAGGTAGCTGTCTTCAGGACACATTTATGTTGAACTGTAATTACTAATGGGCTCAATGACACTGTGCTGAAAGAGCTCAATAATAGCCATGACATTAATAAGGATTGTTGAGACACCAACCAAACTTCCTGGAAGCAGGAAAAGAGAGAGCTGGTTCCTCCATCCCCTGTGAGAACCTGTGGCAGTATAGAAAAGAGTCTGAAAAGCGGATTAACCTGGAATGTGCTCAAAATCTGAAATGTAGATTATACTATATTTTAAAAGTTCTAGCTTTTAAATTAAAATCAATAACTAAAATCAATAATTCTTGCTGAAAAACTTGCTCCTACCTGACAAATGCCCTATTTTTGTACTTTTCAGTGTTCTCAAAGAAAATATCTGTGCTACGACAGAATTATTGCATTTTCTCTACTTCTGTCATGCTGTAAATGTTTGAGTCAATTGGATGGGAATAAAGGAAGATGCTCAATACACTGTAATTACTTTTCCTTTTTCTTGATTTACCAGTTCTTGATGGATCTTCCCACTTCATTACAATTATACTGAAAGCTTTTGGTTTATTTCTATATCTTATCTATGAAGATTCTTTATATATGAATGAGGTGAAATGACTGTAAAAGGAAATGCAACCCAGTCTTCTCAGTACAGTGTTTCCTTGTTTCACTGAAGTTTCATAAGAAGATTTATACTTCAGTTACTGGAAAGAAAAAAACCTTGTCAAATTTATACCATTTATTCAGAATACCAATGCCATGGAGAGTTTAATCTTGATTCAGTATAATGAGTAACTATTGAAGTCTGTTATGTATAAACTCTACATTTTCTGTAACTTGCTAAATGTTCATTCACTTAAAACACAATTAGCTCCTTTCACAGCCCCAGTATCCCTACCAAGAGAAAAGATCTAGTCAACATCAGTAGAATTTATGTAAGATGTAGTTGGTTTGAGTCAGTTGGTTTGTCTCCTTTTTTGGCAAAAATCCCACCTTGGACCTTTTTCTACAGCTCTAGTCCTCCAAGCAAAATTCATTTTTGATTAAGGCACATGATGTCTCATAACCATACAAACTATGTTACCATTTCTAATAAACTAATGATTCTTTTCTTCATGCAACTCAAACAAGCCATATGCAGACAAAACAATAAAATACACCTTTCCATGCCTCTGTGCTTCCTCACTCCTGACTGTGCTTTGGGCTGCTATCTTTCTGCCAGGAAAGGAGACGGCATGTCCCATACCAGGCATTTTCTTCAAATCATAGGGCATCTCAAATCCTCTCATATCCTTCTCCCTTTCTAAAACATCCAAACTTCCTTTCTATATCATCTATATCAGGAAGAAGTCATGAACAAATCCCTTGTCAGATTGTTGTTACTGTCCCATCAGACCTGCTGCTTAGCTACCAGCCAACCAGATGCCTTCTTGGTCTGGCCATGCCCTTGTCCAGAGGTTCAAGCAGAATTGTTTTAGAGCTTCACAGAAGTCTGGTTTTAGTCCTGTGTCACTACTTCCAAGAACTCCAATCAAAGATAAAGACAAAAGATTTGCCTATTTGGCTACTCCAGTAATCCACATAGCATTGGCAGTTCATGACTTCAGCTGGAAATATCACCCTAAGTAGACTACGTATCACGAAATTGCCATGTATAGATTGTGGCTGTATTCTTCGGCATGGATACATTAGAAACAGGCTGAAAATGGGCTTGTCTCAAGTGTTCATGGGAAATGATCCAGGTCAGATCTGCCATGGTGGACAGATTTACTTGAACCCTGCTACGGGATCAGAGATGTTACAGGCATCACAGGACTACCTAGACTTCAGCTTCATCACAGATGGTGCCTTGTCCATCTCCAGCCAAAAGCCCAATTAGCAACAATTAGCAGCACTTGCTGCACTCAGCCCTGACAGCTCCCTATAGCTCCCGAGAACCAACCCAGCACACCCAGCGCCCTCCTTTGCTCTCCCTGCACAGTGGGAGAGGAGATATTCATGGGGAAGATAGCAGGACTGAGGAAAAAAACTAAACTAGATAATTTTAAGAACTTTCTGGGGAGAGCAGAGGAAGAAGAGCTTTAACCTTGGCCCCTGGTCCTGGTCCACTTTCATACCACAGTCAATCACCTATATAGTTCCCTCTTCAGACAGGATTGGAGGCTCTGCCAACCCCACAGCTAGGGTCAGCTGTACAGTCGGGCTTCCCAGCCTAAAGCTGTGTGCATATCATGGAGAAAAGAAATGACCAGACTTTGTCTTGTGAAGAGCAGATCAGATAGTCCTGGGACAAGCCAGCATGACAGAAAAGGAGGAGGGAAGGAGGGAAGGAGGGAAGGAGGGAAGGAAGGAGGGAAGGAAGGAAGGAAGGAAGGAAGGAAGGAAGGAGGGAGGGAGGGAAGGAAGGAAGGAGAGAGGGAGGGAAGGAAGGAAGGAGGGAAGGAAGGAAGGAAGGAGAGAAGGAGGGAAGGAAGGAAGGGGTGGTGGTGACCCTTTCCCCTGCTTTACTTTGCATGCTAAGGACCAGGGTCACTCCCTTTCTTCTTTGGATTTGTTTTTTTGTTTGGGTTTTTAATTATTTTATTTTAAATTAATTTTTTTATTTTTTTTCCCCTGTCTGGGCTACATCTCTCCTTCTTCATATAACATAAAGAAAACTCTCATGCTGCCTTGGCTATCAACTGCTGGGCTTGTGCTGGGAATACAGAGGTGGGATGGTTTGGAGGATAAAGCTGTGTAATAACTCTATGCACGCTTGAAGTTTACTTGACCTTTTGTCAGTAAAACAGCTACACACCCTTCAGGGCTCTTCTTCGGTGGTCCTTTCTCATACATCTTTGCATTTAATGGATTGTTTTTCAGGTTCAGAGTTGCAGGGTGTGCCCGTGTGGGTGTGTGTCAGAAGAAGCATAAGACTCTTCCAGAGCCTGACTGAAATATCTTCTTTCCACTTGTCAGAGTGTAAGTAATAAGAAAAGCAAAGCACCTGTTCAGCTGATCATACGTGGTGGATACCAGTGGGGTATGCATTACTGACAGTGTCCTAAGGTGCATTTGAGTGGACAGGTAAGGTCTGCCTGGGGTATTCAGTGGCAATGCACTTCCTATCAAAAATCAGGGTTACTCAGCACGTACCACAAGGCTTGCTGGTGATTCTTCACCTTAATGTGATTGCAAAGCATGCATTAAACTGCATTAAACTGTTTTTAAAAACTCTGCGCAGGCACAATTTAATGCAGCTGGCCAGGATGTGCTCTGCCCACAACCCAGGGTTAAATAATATTTTCAATATAACTGTAAAATTGTATTTTTTTGCAGAATATTATAGATTTATTTATTAAATAAATGAAATTATGGCATGAGATACTTAGTTTATTTATTTATCTCCCTTTAAACTGCAAAGGAATACTTGCAAGACCATATAAAATGGCCTGTGGATGTTTTTCCCTCAAAGATTTTTACTTAAAAAGTTTGAGGTAAATTGCTTTAGTGACACAAACGCAGCATATTAAAACCAGTTATTAGCCCATGTGACAAAGAAGAATGAGACTTGTTTCTGTTTCCCAAACTCAGAATAATTGTGTATATTTTGTTTTGTTTTTGTTTTTAATTAAAACTCTAGTACTGCATCTTTTGTGTTTGTGGTAATTATGCTGGACTTTGTATCCCAAAGGAGAAACATGTAAATGGTTCACTCTTTTGTGAACCATTAGCTCTTTTGGTTCCTGCCATTAGCTCAGGAAATGTGTTTTCCAAGCTCTGCATTAGTTTAGCCAACTGGTGGCAAAAGCAGTCATTTGTGTTAACACAAGCAGAGCAGAGTTAAACAACAGAATAGACTATAATTATGAGTAACATAATATGACCATCTGAGAAAGCAGCAATTGTACAAAATGGTTTGTCGTAAGATTATCCTTTATTATTCATGTGCTAGTTGTCAATGTGGATGGAGAATGGCTTGTAAATCATTGACAGCTGTCACTGGAAATGTTTATATTTTGAGAACTTTTCAAGCTGTCCTGCTGTCCTTGAAGCCAACGTGGATACTACTCTCAATTTACACTGTAACAAATAGGGAATTTAGGCTTTATCCAAACAAACATAATGTTATCTGCTTTGGATTTGAAGGATACACTACAGACTCAGCCTGGAAACGTGACTGAGGCTCTGCCTCGAGCTAGCAAGGCTGCAGCACATGAGCAGTGATGCTGAGGTTCACTTACCAGCTGTCAGGGGGGAAATATCTGAGTGATCCTTCACCAGCACAAATGCAAATGGTAGGGCAGCATGGCACAGGTGTCCATAAACTACCAAACCAAGAATTTTGGAGAAAAAGAGGTGTGCATAAAGCCACATTCATCCAAGACAGAAGCTCTGAAGTCAGCTCAAGTCCATCAATTTACAGCAAATCTCTGTGGAGGTAAAAGTTTGCACTCCATGGGGTCCATAGAGAGTGCAGGGCAGATCTGGATTTGAGTGCTACAGTGGGAGTCAGGGCAGTGATACCTGCCCAGTGGTGGGGAGCTACCTGCAGAGCTGCCCATGGTTGCTGGAGAGCTCCACAGTGCTCCTCCATCCTCACCAGCTTGCAGGGACACAGAGAATTACATGGCCCTTACACTCACACTGTGTTTACAAACTTCTCTGGAGCTCTGGAATGGCAGACACCCACCAAGCTCTCTTCCTGCAAGTCCCTGCTCCTTCCTCAAGCCCTTTCCATCTCCCCATTTCTCCCTTGTGGATCTCAGTGCTTCCACATCTGCCACCTCCACATCCAGTCTTCAGCGTTGGCTGATCCCTGATGAAAAGCCAGCCTGAGTCTGGGCTAGCAGCACCCACATCCCTGCAGGCAGCCTGCCACCACTCTCAGCTCCCTGAGCTCCCAGCCCCATGCTGTACTAGCCCACACCTGGCAGTCTGTGCCCCATGCCATGCAGCCGCCTGCTTCTGCAGAAATGGTCTGGAAATATGTTTCCAAAGAGCTTCCCAACTTAATATCAAGAGTCAGTGTGGAATAATGCTGACAGATTAGTCTGGCATGCATTCTCTCTCAAAAATAGCACCATTAAACCCTTGCTGTTCTACAGTGTTTCAAATACTCCTGTTTTATGCTAAAGCCAGGAGCTGTTCCTATAGCAAACTATTAAATTCTGCCAAGTAGACTTTTGCAGTAATCCTGAAGGCTAAAATTTCATTGCAGTTTGCACTTCAGAACTTGAATCTCATAAAAGGTATATGGTTTCTCAAACATGTGCTGTGTCTAACTGGAGACCCTTCCATCCCAGCCCATTCTACCAGGTCACATTACCTGGATGCTGATGTCCATACCCCATCACGTCTCCTCCAGCAGGAGGCTGGACTGAAGCCCTACTGATATCCCATCCAACCTGAATTATCCTGTTATGATTCTACTATTCTTTCCCAGGTACAGGACTTTGCATTTACTTTTGTTGGGTTTGTTCTTTTGGCCCATCCCCAGTCCCACAAGGTACCTCAGAATGTCAGCACAGCCCTCGAGCATGGTGGCTGATTCTTGTCCCCCAGTTGGGTGTTACATGCAAACTTGCTGAGACCAGACTCCACCACTTCCTCCAGGTCATCACTAAAAATGTTTAAGTTGACAGGTCCAGGGTGAACCCCTGAACTCTATTCCTGCAGCATCCAGAATTCCATGGATTATGGCCCATTAACCACTGGCCTCTGATCCTCATGACCCAATCAGTTTTTTCGCCACCTAGCTGTCTATCCTAACTATCACATCCTAACTTCGATACTTGAAGGACTTAATGTTTGAAAAATAGACCATATGCTCTGTCAGCTCTTACTGCTTGAGCTTTCTAAGAACTGCTGTGAGGGTCTGTTCAACCATTTTTCAGATCAACTCTACAGTTATTAAAACCTTCATCGCATGTCCTTTCCTTGTCTTGAGTCTGTCTCAAATGAGTCTGGTAGTGCAAAACCACTGATCAGCCAAACTTTAGCTAGAGTTTAAAGTCAGGGTAATCTTGTGTGTCAACTAGGTTTAGAAAGACATTCCATTATAAACACCCTAAACAATAACTGTTTCAATGAATATTTTATATGATGTAGTTGGCACCTGGGAGTTTTGTCCTGTCTGACTGTTACCATTAAACTGCAATGCTTGTATTTTCTGTAATGACTCAAGGACAGGTGAACAAGAGGGTATTTTGTCCCTCACAAAATACTGATCTTTATGAAATGAGGAAATGAGACATTTGGAAACTAAAAACAAGTAA
Source organism: Sclerurus mexicanus (assembly GCA_013396755.1). NCBI lineage: Eukaryota > Metazoa > Chordata > Aves > Passeriformes > Furnariidae > Sclerurus > Sclerurus mexicanus. The sequence continues at coordinate 1,656,635 of VWZF01006093.1, forward strand.
GGCTTGGCTGGTTTTGTGCTGCTCTGGTAATACAAACATGGTTTTGCTGGCCAGTGTATGCTGCCTGCTATGGTCTGTTCTGAATCTCTCCTTAAAAGTTGAAAAAATTTGAGTGGTTTTACCACCAGACTCCATAACAGCAAAACATTAAAAATAGCAAGGGAAGTTGTTCAGTGTTTATTTATGAACTCATTGCTAACTGTTAAATCCCAAAAATATTTCTAGACAAAAATGGAGATAAAGCTGTTCATCAGCAAGATAAGGGTAAGAATGGAACGTATACCCCAAATCACCTCTCCTGAGCCCAGATAATTCAAAGTCAAGCTAACTGAAGTGAACCATGCTAACTATTAGTGATGTATCACCAAGACATCCACAAAAGCTTAATGCTTCCCAGCAATGACAATGTGAAGGAAAAATATTTTAAAAGCAGGTCTCTTAAAAAAATCACAGAATTAGAGTACTTGAGGCTGGCAGACACCTCTGGAAACCATCTAGTCCAGCCTCCTACTCAGAGTAGGGTTGACTACAGCAAGTTGCTCAGGGCCATGTCCAGTCAATATTTGAGTATCTCCAAGGACGGACAGTACACAACCTTTCTGGCAATCTGCTCCACTGGTTGACCAACTGAACAGTAAACATATTATTTTCTTACATTGAAATGGAATTTCCCTTATTTCAGTGTGCCCCCATTGCCTCTTGTTCCTGGGCACCACTGAGAAAAGTCTGGTTCCTCTTCTTTATATCCACCCCCCCAACAGATATTTACACACACTGATGAGATTTCCCCGAGCCATCTCTTCTCCAGCATGAACAGCTCCGTCTCTCTCAGCCTCTCCCCATATGACAGATGCTCATCACCTTTGTGACCCTTCATGGGGCTTGTTCCAGTGTGTCCTTGTCTCTTTTGTGCTGGGAAGCTGAGCACTGGGCACAGTGTTCCAGCTGGGCCTCACCAGTGCTGAGCAGAGGGGAAGGCTCACCTTATTCTGTCTGCTGGCAACACTAAGTCGAATACAGGCCAGGATACACTGACTTCCTTGCTGCAAAGGCACACTGCTGGCTCATGGTCAAGCTCTTGCCCACAGTCCTAGGGCTTTTTCTGCAAAGCTGCTTCTCAGCCAGTAGGTCCCCAGCTTGTGGTGGTGAAGGAAAATCCTTTCAATATACTTTGTCAAGAAAATAATTAGGACAATACTCAAAATTACTTTGGCACCTCAATTAGGTGGACCTTACTACCTTTGGTCCCAAGAGCCCTTTCAGTACTGGCCTCAGGTCCCAAGATGCTGTAGGACTATGACTGGCATCATCCGCTTTTACATCTCTGCTTGTGCACTTGCAGTTCACAGTTCTCTTTACGGACAGTGGGCATATGTAGGGTACAACTTGTCCTGAACACTTTAGGATGAAATTAGTCATATGGCACAGCTGCTTGTATCCTTCCACCTATGGTAAAGGGAATCTAGGTAACTGCTTGGGTCAAATGAATCCATCCCTTGGTTTCCATGCTTTCACAGGAAAATGCAGGACACTAGATGATGCTACTCTTTTATTCCTTTTTCTGTGATTCCCAAGTGAGTCTTCACTGCCAAGTTAGGACACTTGGGAGCCCAGGAGATGAACAGGGAACTGACCTCAGCTGAAAATAGCACATCAGAAAATGGTTATTTTTTCAACTGAGTTATGTTTCTTTCCAAATAGTTATATCCTCACTAGGGAGAGTGGAAACCAGCAGCTGCATAAGCAGGAGCTATGAGGAGCTGTAACTAAGCAGATATTAAGTACACCCCACCAAAGTCATCTCAGAGGCCACCTTTTAGGAGTGCACAGAGCATCTGACACACACTGGCAACACACTGTCCAAAATCTGCAGGTGTGATGCTGTCTCTTGCTGCTGCAGCTGGAATGATCAGGCCTCAGGGGCACCAGAATGTATTGCTTCTCCTTCACTCCTCAGCCCTTCCCCAAACTGCCTAGTGCTGAAGATGTTATGGAGAAGAAAAAGAAAAATTGCTTGCAATCACCTTAGATAGTGCAAGAAACTGGCACAAAGCCTCCCTCTGCTGAGCCATTAGGGAAGAGGTACACACAGTGGCTTCTTTCCAGCTCACTTTTTAGGGAAAGTAGTGCAAGCTAGGCATTTGCATCTGAAGAACATGGCTCTCCAAAATCCAGAAGCACCTCAGGGCTATAGGTAGGCACTTCTGCCCAGGGAAGAAAGAAAGAAAAGAAGAAAGAAGGAAAAGAAGAAAGAAAGAAAGAAGGAAAAGAAAGAAAGAAGAAAAAGAAAGAAAGAAAGAAAGAAAGAAAGAAAGAAAGAAAGAAAGAAAGAAAGAAAGAAAGAAAGAAAGAAAGAAAGAAAGAAAGAAAGAAAGAAAGAAAGAAAGAAAGAAAGAAAAGATCAGTTGTTTCTTCAGAGACATAATTTATCTCTTTTTTTCCACCCTCTATGCTTGATGTGCTAATGCCACCTCCCTCTCAAGACAAATGGGATGGCTCTGGGATTTCATCTTTGCAGGGCAGAGGAAAGGAGGCTTGGATATTCTAAGTGTATTTCAAGTTAGTTCATTTCAAGCTACTTCATTTCAAGCTTTCTGACTATTCTTGGAATAAAGTACTTGTGTTACTAAAGCTTTACATTCAGGAATATCTAAACTTACGGAAGCAAGGGCAAAAGATTAGACGTTTTTTGCCTGGAATATGCATGAGCCACCAAGCATTGCAAAACCTGAGGGTCATGGTAAGGCTCCAACAGTATTGTATCCCCTTAGAAAGTAGAAGTTTCCCACATACAGAGGAAACTGTAATGACTCAGCTACAGGCTGCACAGTGACTGCAGTGACTGCAGGTTTTAAGAGCAGCTAGTTGGGAGTGATTAAAAAATATCTTCTGAACCACCAAAGGGTCACAATCTGTGTTCATTGTGATGCTATGACAAAGCCAGAGATGATGTGGCTTGTTTCTGTTTCAGGTCTTATCTGAGAGTGGGCAGAATTCCTAGTGTGCTCTTGACATGCTGCCTGAGTGTGGGATGGCAGTTTTCTCCTGTCTTCAACTACAAGCAGAGAACACACTACAGTCAATCAGAGCAAATATCATGAAAATCAATGGATCATTTTTAAATTCTGTGTGAATTTCACTTTCACATCACCTGATCCAAAGTCTGTTAGAATCAATGAATTTCACTTAAGGACTAAGTATTATATATATATATATATGTGTGTGTGTGTGTGTGTGTGTGTGTATAAAAATATATTATATAAACAACATAATTATCTACAAGAAATATACTATAGTAACAATATTATAGAAAATATATAATATAAAATTATGTAAATGTCAGGTCTGATACTATGATCTAATTTTTAACAGAGATTACTAAAGTGCTTCTACTGATGCTTTTTATGTGTGAGACACAACAGACATAGTGGCATAAATCAGCTACGTACAAGTGAGGTTGCTCAGTAGGAGCAATAACTGACTCCTTAATTACGCCAACTTCTTCACATGGAGACAAGCAATACAAAACTCCTTTCCCAGCTGAATAGGCAGGAATGCCTCTGTAAGGAAGATACAATTGCCTGGGATAGCAGAGTTCTCATCACATTTTACATAGTACAGTGGCCAGAATGGCTCACCTTCAAACCTATAACCCAACCCATCCCTTTAGGGGAATGTTATGTATTACTCCATGCATAGCATTGGTTCAGTGGTTCTCACTGGGAAAAGGTCACATCCTACTTTTACGGTGCTGCTTCTCAGCTCTGTTGCTCAGAGTTTTCCTGTCAGCCTTCTGCTGACCCTGAGATACTCCACTCAAACAGGCACAGTACAGCTCCGGAAAGATGGATGAAAGCAGAACACACAATGATACAGCTGGAGACCATCTGCTCTCTGGACTTAGCTCTAGGCAACAGGAGCTACAGATGTGTAAGCACATGTTACTACAAAGCACAGAACAAAGAACTGTGTTGCGAGGCTGAAGATGTGAATGGGAACAATTAAATAAGTGCAGAGGCAGAAGTAACTGCAGGATTTGTGGAAGCAGTGCCTACAGTATGATCTCCACAGTTGTGTAGCAGTGCTCTGGTCTGCTGCTTCTCTCCAGACAGTGAATATCTACAGCGAATATGCACCAAATAGAAGACATTTATGAGCAGTATATTCTTAAAACACTTCTTAATTTGTGCCCCTCTGCCAATGTAGACAGAGAATTTAGGCAGGATTTAATAGCAACCATGCTTATCTAAATAATCAGATCACAATGCAGCTTTATTGCTTAAAACCTGACTGACATCCATGATCAGTGAGGAGAACAGTAAACAGTTATGTGTTACTGTAAGCAGCATAATAGGACATTCAGTGTTTATAGAGGCAGTTAGCAGAGACTAAGGTTACACATGCACCAAGGCTCTGCTGTATTGCTAAGGAGGTGCATGCAAGCTGCTCCAGCATGTTGCTTGAAGCTGGGTCCCTGAGACAGCACTGAAATCCAAGGGCAGACCTGCCTTCGGAGTGCAGCTCTACAGTCAGGGTCCAAACTGCTTCAGGGGAGGCAGTTCCATACCCTGTGCCCACATATTCTCAACACCACCTTCTACCAGCCCTGGATTCACACAACTACACTGTTACTGCATCAGAGAACTAATGAGAGCTACTCCTGAGAGTGCTACAGCTTACTTTTATTTGCAGTATGACAGCTCAGCCCAACTTGACCTGAAATCCCACTCAGAGGTATATGTTTTGCTTTGAGGAACAAGGTGTCGTTCAAACTCAGTGTCAAACTCAATACAAAATGGGCAAAGATGTTATCATTCCAAAGGGTCACATGTTAACTGTGTGAAAAATAAGTGAACTCATCTTTTCCCACTACCAAAATAATTACCAAGGGAATTTGCAGATTTCCCAGATGAGCTCTCTCTGCCAGTCATTTTCTCAGGTCTCTGCTCAGGTTTTTATAAGGCCACTTCTGGGCTGATTTAACCTCCCTTTAACTTACAAAAAAAACTTAGCTTTAAGTTAAAAGGGAACTGAATAAGGGAACTGTATATCACAGTTTCTCATAAAATTACAAGGATATAGGTAAAAAACTACAGTAAGCCTTTCTAGTGGCATCAGAGCATGATTTTTGAGTAGCATTTATCTGCTAATGATCCCTTAATGGTTGTGTTTGACAAATAACACAATTAGAGGAACTAAAAGATGTCTCTGCTGATAGCTATGACTGCTGTGGTGGGAGATACAGATCTGTCTTGGATGAGTCAAAGGTAGGGTATGGCAAACATTACAGTGACAAGTACTTGGTTTCAGATGTTTCTCATAGTCTATGGAGAAACACCAGTTATGGAAGTGTTGCATTTCATTTGACCCTGACACTGTAGAAGACAAGTTGTCACAGATCGCAGTGGGGATTGTTAATCTTCATCCCTTTGCTTTAAAACACAATAGCTGGCTCAGGGAGGAAATCTTCACATTTTTGGTCAGGCTGCAGAACATATTTGGCTGCACAGCATAGCTGTGGTTTTCCTTCCTATTAAAACCAGGATATCATGTATTCAGTTATTACATTCTTTTATTTTTTTGTTATGTAAATGCCTAAGACCCAGTATTACAAGAGGCTGTCCCCAGCCTACAGCATGAAACTGTGTTACTCAGAAGCTTTTCCCCAACCATGAAGGAGAGCTGACAGCCCTGCCAGTCACCTCCTGTATGCCAGTGCCTGTCTGCCACCACCATAGTGCCAAGCTCAGGGTGCTCTCACAGCCCTGGAGGAGACTGGTAAAAGTAATTCCCTAAGCCATGCATATTTTGCATAAAACATGTGTGTGTGAGATAAATCATGGTTTCAGGCTGCTCAGAGCTGTATTTTGGAGGAACCTTTTCCTGATCTTCCTCCAGTTTGTTTTACAGCATTTTTGTTTTCACAGCTGACTTAGCAAAGCAGAAATTCATGATTTATAAATACGGGAGGAAAGAATGGAAGCAAACTCCTGTAAATATAAATAAAATAATACAATAAATATAAACAAAAATAACAAAATATAAATTTTTAAAAAGGCAACATCTGGATGGAATCCTGTGTAATGTGCTCTAGGACAAACTTGCTTGAGCAGGGAAGTAACATAAACCACTTGGCCCCTTCCAACTTTACCCATTCTCTGATTCTGTAAATGGAAGATGTGGTGTCTCAGGACTTTGTAGGCTCTGGTACTTGAGGTGGTTTTTTCCAAGCTATCTTCTCCCTCTAGGTTATAGAGGCATTTACCTATATGCAATTTCTAAGCATAATGTTGGTCACACATGCCTTAATAGGGAAAAAAAAAATCACATCTGCTTCTGCTACTGCTTTTTCTTTTGCTCTACTTTTACTGACACAGGAAGCACATCCCCAGAGCACAGCACACGGACATCAGGAGACTGTGTAACCATATAGCCCTGTACTACAGTATTGCTATCACTGGTAATAAGCTTTGATACATGTCTCAGGACTGGGGCTGGTCAGGCTTCTCTTGACTGAACTGTCCATGACCTGCCTGCAGCTGTGGCTTACATGGTTGACCTGAGAAAGCAACTTCTCTAACTGTTCAGGTGTCTATGGCTGGTATCGTTTACTTTGTGTAGACAGTCACTGTAAAGCAGTTATTCTGCACAGAATGAGATATGTACAACTCCAACACTAGATGTAGTGCAGAGAAATATGGCCCTGGTGCAACAGCAGATGTCTTGAGAAGCACAGACACAAGATGTAGTGTAGAGAAGCATGGGCAATGAGTGATAAGAGATGAGGTGCAGCTGTCACTGAAGACCCTCTAGCTATAAAGAGTTCCCTAATGGTCAGTTAAAGAAATACAGTGCTGAAACTGAAGAAAATTGAGTTTTGGGGTAACAAAGAGAGGAAAAAAAAAGTAGTATCTAATCTATGTAAAAGGCACAATTTACAGTAAATGTGGATACAAACATGAAGCTGCAGACTGGTGAAGAAAGAACAAAGGTGCAAGAGTGTGTTAGCAAAGGAAGACCCAGGTGGGTCTTAGAGAGAGGTGGAAGAAACCATTGACACTAACACCGCATTCTTCCAGAGAGGCACTCCAGGTGCTGAAAACTCTCCCACCTATCCAGTTACCAGCCTTAAGACCTTCTGGAACAGCAGACAGGTGAGAGGGAAAACGGGGTAGAAAATAATACAAATGTGTATAACAATTTGTAATTGTATTCTGGTTTTGGGAAGCACCCTCTAAGCACAAAACCAAGGCACACAGAAATGCTCTGTGCAATGACGTGTGACATTATTATTATAATTTTTTTTTTTTTTAATTAGGAACTGAGTTGCACAGAAATGTTTAGTGTACTTAGATATGACTTCAGTGACTAAGCCATGATTTCACAAGAAGTCTGTGAAAGGCAGGCATCCCAGAAAGGGTCACTGACTACAGTCCTCCCAGTTCCAGGCCCCACATCAACCCTGTTAGAGAGCTTTGAAAACTCTCTTGGTCTATCCATGCAGAATACTTCTCCATTTACAGAAAATTGAGCTAGTTATTATTCCCTCTCAACACAGAGCTTCAGTTACTTCAATGAAAGTTTATACTTTCTGACATTATATTAATTTTATTAACATCATGAAATATATTCTTGACACTAAGGAAATACATGGACAATACTTTTTATGGTTATTGTATAGCATTCATGTGTCAGCCTTAACAATTCATGAACACATTCAGTTCCTAAAAAAGTCCCAATGGGCACAAATATCGGTTTCTGTTGTATTTGGGAGGTCTGGAGCCAAAGTTTTAGTGAAACACTGCTCATGAGATTTTTTTCTGGAAACAGCATAAGTGGTTTAAAGTCTACCAGCATTTAGAGGATGTGGGGATGTTTGTATTGCTACTGCTTTAGTGGGTGAAAGGAACACTTCAATGCCGAGGGCTATCGAGCTGGTCCTAAGTATGTCTTCAGCAGCTTCAGTTCAGTGTTTGCCCAGAGAAGAGTTTGTGAAATGAGTTTTCTTTATTTCAGGTGATCCGACAAGACAATGAAGGGGCAAAACCTCCTGAATAGTGAGTAGAAATACTCCTGCAATTTTCTGTGATGAAAGCCGTGATGTGGCATTTGCCTTCTGAGCAAAGCTTTGAGGCACTTTCAGTTAAGCAGCCACTGATGTTATAGCCCAGGTATTTATCAGTCTGAAACATACAAAACATTGAATGTCTGTACTATGACTGCATTTCTGAGGGTTTTGATACCCAAATCCTTGGAACTTAAAAACAGAATTGAAATCCAGTCCAGTACTGTGTGTTGTGCACAGTCACCCTTATCTCATAGGTCAGGGAGACACTGTTGAGAGGTGGAATTGGTTGCTGCAATTAGCAGAGGGCAGTGATTGAGAAACAACTGCACCATCTTAACATCAGTGGTTTGTAGATCTCAGGATTTAGTTTGTTCTGTGTGTGAGATTAATAACTAAGCAAAAAGTAATGCAGCCTGAGAAGACTGCAAAAGTTTATCTTATTTTTTTTCCCTCTTTCTTTTATCTCATTATTTCATGGCCATTATTTATAAGTATTGATTCCTAAAAATATGTTAATATGGGATTATCTTTCAAGAAAAAGGTCAAAATATAAAACCATGTAGTTTAGTGGTCACATAACAAGGTTAAGTGGGACAGTGATGCATCTTATATCTACTTAGGGGAAAAATGCCATCAGAGCCAGAGGATGGAAAAGAGGATGTCAGGACCCCATTGAATGGATTCATTTCACTCCATAGCCTGTCTGTACATTGGTGTCTTCACTGTCCCTGTGTGTGCATGTCTGGAGTCTGTCTGCTGAATACAGTATATGCATAAAGATAATCATAGAATCACAGAATATTCCAAGTTGGAAGGGACCCACAAGAACCATCGAGCCCAACACTTAACTCTCACAGGGCCATCCCTAAGAGTCACACCATATGTGTGAGAGTATCATCCAAAAGCTTCTTGAACTCTGTCAGGCTTGGTGCTGTGACCACCTGAACATCAGGGAAGAGCAGAATAGAAAAAACACAGAGAGAGGCATAAAAGGCCATTGCTAAATAATGCTCTGTTCTAGCTGGAAAAAAAGTAGTGGCTAAAGCACAGTTCAGCAAAAGGCTTTTCAGAGGAGTGCTGTGGTGACTGAGTGTCTCATTGCAGCCGCACTTTCCATTGAGCCCTGCACTTGAAGAGTGAGAAAATCCGACCTGAAGTTCATCTCAATCCTGCACATCACATGCCTGGGAGTGTGACTGCAGAGGCTGCCACGGACAGGCAGATAATTTGGCATGGGCTGTATATGTGCTGTCAGGAGAGGCTGGTGCCAGCCTCTGGTTCTGCTGTCATGTGCCAGTAACACGCAGCATGAGCATCTAGTGTAGAACTCTTTTTTTTTTTTAATTATTACTATTATTATTATTATTATTATTTGAGTATATTGGGATCTGCAGTGGAATAAATTAACCTTCCAGTACAAACCTACTAATTTCTACAAGAATGAGAAGGAAAACCTAAACTCTCTCCACCAGTGAGGCAGAGCCCTCAGAACTAATTAGCAGAAAACAAACTGCTTATAGGTACCTCTCCATTTTTTCCTTTCTTGGGCCAGGAAAAGCAAAAAGATTCAGACCACCATTAAAATTGAAATTTATTGTAGAGACCAACCATTTAATGTAGGAAATTAGAGGCTTTACTGGAGATAAAACCTTTTATGTTTTGGTTTCCTGCCACTCTTCAGTGCACAAGGCAAGCCTATCTCCTACCAATTTCCTGGGACTCTGCAGGGCCCCAGTGACTCAGCAGAGGCTCCCTCTTCCTCCCATCAGTCACCCTCAGCTGACTGCTTCTTTCTGTGGCTCGGTCCTCATCCAGCCTGGAAATTGTCTCCCCTCCCAGTGTAATGCTTTAGTTACCTTTTTTATATTCTGAAGAAACCAAACATTTTAGAAGAGGCAATATATTACACTCAACAGCTGTCGTTAATGCTGGTTTATTAGCAGGTAATAAAACTGTTATGGAAGTGCCTTGCAGAGCACTGCCCTAACCAAAAACATGTTTAAGGGCTGCTTTCAAAACTCTGGAGTGAAACCAGCAAACTGATTTTACACCACTGCTGACTCTGTCTCCTCCTATACTCAACCTGACTGGTACTAAGTCCTTCTCTCATTTCTCTGCTATACCTTAGAGATAAATTTTAGTAGAAGTGAGAATTTCACTAGAGGGAAAATATTCAAGAAAGCATCTTTTTGTGTTGCTCATCCTAATAGTCACCATATTAAAAAAAACCCCAACTCTTCATACTTTTTTCTGCTCCCAAGTTCCCAATCCTTAAAAGTCAATGGCTAAACATCCATCAGATACAGTTTTAACTGCATCAATCAACAGGAATTTTGTTGTTGACTTTGATGAAAGAAGAATCTAAGACATCTCCAGGGTGGGTTTCTCAAGTTTAAACAATAAGTTGTTTTAAAACAGAGAGCACAGTTACTGTGTTGGTTTTCTGTACTCTCAGCTTGTACTGAAATCATAGAGGCTCACTTGCAAGTTGCAGGACCTTCCTTTACGCAACATCTTCTCTACAAGCTTGAGTTCAAAATAAAGTGCAAGTTAAATAACAGCCAGCCCAACCCAAGGTTAATAGCAGAGCCAGAAGATGGCCAGAGAGAGTACCAAAGGGAGAAATAATGGCATTCAGCTTAATTTCTTAATTAGAAATAATATCTAATAACAAAAATAGACTGCACAAATCTGCTCTCCAAGGTAACAATTTTGCCAACATGCCTGCACAAATCTGGTTTGGAACATATGATCATTTCCTCTTCCTCTGAGTGTTAAAGAAAACAGATGAATGTGAGAATGGATGAGTATATTAAGGCCACAAAACCCCTCTATGAAATTCCTTTATAAAGTCAGCAGTCTCCTCTCATGCTGATGGTAATCTTTTAGTACAACAACCAGACCTAAATGACTAACAGGAATAGTGAAAGCACAATTTCTGAAGGTTAGCAGCATCATTAACTGATAATATTCCAGTGTTAAAGAGAAGAAAGGTTGCCATTTTGTCATTAGAAAGTGTCAAATGCCTTAGCACTTTGGTCTTGTTAAGCCTTTTCTCTGGAGCTGGAGACCTGCTAATTGGCAAAAATTTTGTTCCTGAGTAGACCAGGTCTGAAAATTTGGAAGGGAAGCACAGGAGGTCCTGATAGCATACAGAGAGAACTTTAGAAATACAGATAATGTATTTCCCTCAGTGTGTTCTGGCTTACTTTCTTCTATTGTCTATTCTGTTGCATGCCTCAGGAGGCACCACTCCTCTCACTGTGCCCTGTACTCTGAGTGTGGTGCTGTCACTTCCTTAGACTGGACTGACTTCTTGGTGTCCATAAGACTCAACAAAGAAGCCTTTCTTCCATGTTCGCGGTTTTCTTGACCAATGTCATATATATGTTTTACGCTAGGGTCTGTCTTACATAAGCGGTCCACTAAAATCAGGCTCAGCCTGCAGGTGTAGTCGTGATTTCTGCAGCCTGTACACAAACCAGATCCTGTGTAGCACACCGTAAGACAGCCTCACAGCACTGAAACTGTCGGTTTGGCCAGTAACAGCACCTTCCCCTGGCACAGGTCTTACTGGTGTTACCGGAACAAGAGGAGAAGCCCAGGCCCAGATGATGTGTGTGCACACCTTTTAACCTTGTGAGCCAATTCTGGACCTGTTTTTCTTGTGCTATGACACTTTCTTCAGATGCAATACACAGACTGCTGCTGAGAACTGCAAGTGGGCAACAGTGTCAGGGGACTGGCTAAAGTGACATCATCCTCTTCACCATTTCTCTAGATGGCATGACAACTTAGGTGTTTTGATTCATTTTCAAGTGTTCTCCATGTCTATTGCATCCAGAGCCTGGCTACCTCGTGCAGAAATGGAAGCCCTTTGGGCACTAGATTCAAAATACAATCAGGTTAGGAACTTTACCAGTATACCCTAGAGATGTAAAAGGGCATCATGGCTTTACTTCTATCTTCCGTGTCTTCTCCAAAGTGCTTTCCTTCTGATAATTTTCCTTCCAAAGCACATGGCCTGTCCTTTGAGAAAAGGGAAGGGGGCTTCTGAAGAGGTGACTAAATAGTAATTGTCATTGAGAAAAAGATTCAGTAGGAAGTTTTCCTGCTGAGCATCATTCTCTCCAAGTAAACATTCATCAGGAGGATAAAATTGTATTATTTTAGGATTAAAAGAATGGTTGATAGTATAGGAAAGAAGAAATTGGAAGACTTACAGAGATTAAAAGGAGATGTATTCTTTCAGACAACAGATAAAGGCCGCTTATGTGTGAAGGCCAGGTCACTTGTAGCTGGCATGGTGAAGACATGGGGTTTAGTCTGCAGCAGAGGAAATGGAGTTGAAGCTTCTTCCTGTGTTGTGAATAAGGTGGTCTGTGAGATGTGTACAATCTCTACCTAGGGTTATTGCTATGTATTTTATTTAGCAGCTCTTTAAATCCAAAATGCAGTGTGGTTCCCCAGAATCCAGACATGCCTAACTCCTCAGCTCAACCAGCGCTTCCACACATCCTTCCATCTCTGCCACGGCTGACCAGCTATGCAGTTTCACAGAGGCTGTGAAAGTCCCTTTTCCTCCACGTGCCTCAGAGTTGTCTCTCGGGGACCCTTTTCTGCACAGCAAGAGATGTGGGTAAGAAGTCTTTTAGGGGTAAGGAGAAACTTATTCACATTCTCCAGCATCTGGGACTCATGCTACAGGGGAAAGACTGAGCAATACAGCTGTCTTGTCAGCTTTTCAAAAAGCCTGAGGTAAAATTAGATACCTGAGAGAAGAAAAGGTTCAGCCATCTGTCTGCTCTTGCTCTGCACCCCAGAAACAACTCCTGAACCCCTACGATTTTAAACATATCCAGAGATGTCTGCTCTGTCTGTTTGGTTGGCTAAAGGCACCACTTGCCCAGAAACCACTGAATTTATTTCAGATGCTGTCCTACAGCACTCAGTATGTATCTCCAGTGGCCTTGGAGTGGATCCCACAGTGGTGCCTCTTCTGTGCTAGAGCCATGGAGGAGGTTTCAGTCAAAAGCCCATTTGAGTCCATAACAAGACTCAATTAATGGGTTTCAGTGGACTAGATATACATCTGAGCTATTCCCTTTATAGTCATTGACATGAATAGGTACAGCTAAACTATGACTCATTTTTCTCTTAAAGGAGATGTCTAAAATATGTTTTTAAAGTACCATTTCCACAGTCTATACAAGAGATGAGAATATACATGCCCACCTGGCTAATCTCCAAAATTAGGTGAGATGAATCCTATCCCTAGAGGCTTGCCAGGCAGCAGCAGAGCACCCTCCAGCTCCAGTGAAGGCACTGTAAAACACAGGGGAAGTGCTGGTACAGTTAATGTTGTAACATACGGAGCATGCATAACCCCAGACTAGACATTTATGAAACCCATGCAGCAGGAAATAGAGCCTGGTGCCAGGGCAGGAGGAGAGCCCAATCCATAAGAGAAATCCACTACCACAAAATCTCTCTAGTGCCATTAGATGCAAAAGCTGGAAGAGTCCCTTCTCACAGGGACATCCATCAGGGGGAGATAATGTGCCTCTTTTATGCAGATACCAATGGTTAATTTATTTACCTGCCATAAGGAGTCCCCATCTTCTGGAGTAGTGGAGCACTTGTCAGAGGGCACTTTTCAGACTATGCACTGAAAGGATTTTCTGGGAATAACATAATTCAGTGCTGACTGGAGCAGTAATTAGAGGGCAGATTTTGTCTCACAGCTATATGCTGATCACCATCTAATTCAGCCATGCCCGTCATCCCTGAAAATCTCAAGAGATCTGTGTGGTTTCACAGTCCCAGTAAGTGGTTCCTCTGAGGCTGACTTCAGCTCCTCTCCCAACAAAAGAAAGTTCCAGAGAAAGCTCAGTGGGAGATGACTGCATCACAGCTTCTTCCAGCTTATTCTTCCCCTGCAGAGCTTTGGGTAACAGATCTTCTTAAAAAAAATTCATTTTTGCTCACTTCTAGGGGAGATGATGTATGTGATTTGGCATCATTTGACAATGGCCCATTGTGGAGCCTTGCAAGGCAGGCACTTATTCCATAACTTTCCTTTTCCGCATGAAATGTGAGCTGTTTCTATCCAATTTGCCATTTTCTTCTTGGCCCCTATTCAAGAAACTACTTGTTTTTTGTGTTTTCTTATAAAAAAAAAAGAATTTGTCTTCAACAATTCAAACTGTATTAACAGTTATGACCTGGATACATGTGGTTAATAAACAATAGAACAGTAAAATAAAAAACAAAATCACATTTGAGTGTAAGGGAACTTGAGAAAGAAAGGTGTCAATTGAAGACCCATAAGCAAGTCATGTCATCTTTGCACCATCTCATTTCGCTATTTTTTGGCATCCTTAAAGATAAATCAGCAGCAAAATTAAGGCTGGTGTTGAGGAACATGGGAATCACCATCCTGGATCCCAGCCTCTTGTTTCACTTTGGTTTGACAAGTATCCCTGCTCAATGCTTCTCAAGAAAGTACATGATGTTCTTTGTAGAGAAGCAGGATAATCTGACCCGCCAAAAGAACTTTTCCTTCCCCTGGTTCATGGAGACCAGCTTCAGCCCCGAAACTCAAGTAACTGCATCCCTTCAAAAAATTTGTTAGGAGTGGTTGTGATATTGAGGTCAATGTTGATTCCTTATCAGAAAATCCACCTGCATGCTGATTTGGGTATTTTACCTGTTGAAACAATTTTCAGACAATATCACAGGTGCTGAACTAGACAAAACAACACCCTGGTTGCAGCCAAGGAAATAACTGAATTGCTTAGCAAGTGTTTTGGGGTTTTTCCCCCTTTCTTTAGGCTTTAATTACTTTGCTTGGTTCATTCATGTTATCCTTGTTGATTATGATTAATTGACTGGCCAAGAGTTTGTTCTCCTTTTGCAAACTTGTACAAGTAGGACCAACTTGAGAAAGGGAAGTATTTGGCCAGAACAACAGATTTCTGGAAATACGAAGCCTTACTTTTCCTGAAACAGCTCTTCAGCAGGTTTGTTGACTCTAACCCTTCCTGCCGATAGTGAGCAGGCTGTGTGCTGTAGTGCTTTTTAGTGCCTCTTCCAGCTCCCACACCTCCCATCTTTCCTGTGGTCACAGCAACATACTGTGGTCCTTAAACATCACCCAGATATTTCACGGAGTCACAGAATAGCCAGGCTTGGAAGGAACCTCTGGAGATCATCCAATCCAACTGCCCTGCCAAGACAGGGTCACCTAGAGCAGGTTACAAGGTTATGCAGGTGCATTTTGAATGTCCCCAGAGAGGGAGACTCCCTGACCTCCCTGAGCAGCCCGTTCCATTGCTCTGCCACCCACAACATAAAGAAGTTCTTCCTCATGTTGAGGTGGCACTTCTTGTGTTTTAGTTTGTGGTCATTATTTCTTGTTCTGTCCCTGGGCACCACTAGAGGGTTTGACATCATCCTCTTGGCAACCACCTTTGAAATATTTTTATATATTGATGAGATTGTCTCTCAGTCTTATCTTCTCTAGACTAGACAGGCCCAGCTCCAGCAGTTTCTACTCGTAAGAGAGATGCTCCAGACCCCTCATCATCTTTGTGGCCTCCACTGGACCCTCTCCAGTAGCTTCTTGTCTGTTTGGGACCAAAACTTCCAATCTTGCTCACAGTGCTGTCTTACCACAGCTTTTAATTTTGAAATTCTTGTTTACTTCAGCCTTTCTCCCTTAACAGATTTGCATTTATTTACAGATTTATTTAGACCACATGGAGCAAAGGAACAAGCTTCAAACTGGCAAGAGAAGTGCTGTATTCCCAGTTTGAAAATGACTAATCTATCCTTTGCTGATCCACTTGAATTCCCATCTGGCTCCATCTCCCCATATGGAAAGGTGGCCAGGCTGCATCTGCAAGCAGAGACAGGCCATGCCCTAAAGCCCATGCTCACTGTGCCATCGCTGGCATGACCCCTGCAATCATTTTAACTCATGACAGACAGCACTCTCCTAGGTAATGTTTTCTGGGTGGCATCGGCCAGCCCTCACTCCCAGAAGTTTGGAAGAGGAATTCTTATTTGAGGAGGAAAAGGTAAGGGACAAAGGAAGAGAGTTCAGGTGTATGGATGCAAAGCAAGCCATGCTTCTCGGTCTCTGTGCCTGCAAAATGGAGCTGGCATGTTTCATTGAGCAGTGCAGATGTGACCTGACTCAACGAGGTCCAGAGGCTAAAGGGAGGCAGGGACACCAGGACAGTGCTGTCATAGGGCTACAGCAGACAGCTGGCACTTTGGATGTCTGCAAATGGAACTCAGGTAGCTGTTTGAGAGCAGGAATACAACCAATCCTCATGCCATGGCCTGTCATTGAGGTCAAGGTCAACCATGATATTAGTCTGAAGTCCTGAGGTTTGCATGAGAAGATGGAGAAGCTTAAGTGGGTCCATTTTCCCCTTCCTCACATTTTTGTGTTCACAATATTCAAATTCATTGCCATTTGGGTCTCAGGAGTGAGATTTTCCTGGATGTGTTCTGGGAGCAAAAAGTACTGAAGGGAATAAGCCCCTGTTATTCTTTTATGTCTTGTCCAGAGGGTGGCATCCTCATTTGGGGAGCTATTTGCTTGGCCTGCCTTGGAAGCTGAACTGCTTTAGCTTTAGCTGTAGCTGATAGTGAAAGGTGCTCAAAATGGCTTTCCAGAGGATCCTAGAGTTATCGTGGAGGGCCTCCTGTCTCTTTCCCTTGAGTGCAATTAAATAGACTCTTAAATTTGGCCCTCTGAATTTTCCCTAAATTAGATGTCTGAGCACAGCCTGAGGAACCATCTTGGACTCTAACTGTGGATTGACAAATGATGTTGACACCCAGCTGTCACAATTAGGTTTCTAAGTCAGCACTGGTTAGGAAAGCAAAGCTGCTGAGGGTGTGAGAAACTGTATGCCAGATTATTCTGAATTTGATGCCTAAGGCATCTGCTCACATTTTAAGTATCAACCAGGCACATATTAGATGTGGAAAGGTCACAGGGAAGTAGCTTGGGTCCAGATCTTTCTTAAAGAAAACAAGGAAATAAAAATTGTGCCTAAACATGTAAAGAAAACAATTGCTATATAAAAATATGTTCTTAGCTACCCATGTGTAACTAAAGAAAACTAGCCCTAAAGCTGTACAGATACTGTGATCTTTACTGACACCTCAGCATGCTAATTGAAAACAAGAAATCCTGGGTTAGAAGGGAGCAGAGTTCACAGCAAACTAAAATGGGGATTCTTATGTTACTTTTTTTTATTTTTTTCATCTTAATGAACCTTCCATAGTTGAGAGCTGCGCCAAGAGGATTTTTTGGTTTTTGAGTTTTTAAAGATTCTTTAAGCTGCTGACACCTTAAGGAACATGTTACCTCTGTGTCTCCACTCAGCATTTCCTTGTCTAGCACCTGGCTCATGTTTAGGGGACAGATGACAGATGCAGCTGGTTTTTGTCTGATTTGGTGGCCTGCTTCACTTCACGTGACCCAGACACTTCTGGGCTCACTCTGATATCTACTCTTCTTAGCTCTCACTTTATTTCAATGGCTAAAGTGTATCAGAATATAAAAAAAAAGTCCCTTCTCCAACTTGTATCTTTGCTAGTGAGGAATAGAGTTGCCTATTGGTGAAGTGCCGTATTACTCCAGGGCTGTTACTGAAGAGCCAGAGCTGCTGACTTCCAGACTGCTGGGCCAAAACACAGTGTTTGTACAGCCAAAACACACTGAAGGACAGGACACATTTCTTTGTGCATGACATTGTGTAACTGCCCTGATGCCTCAGGCATTTGGCAGATGATAACTAAGGCTTCTGAAAGTCCAGGTTAGCAGATCTGAGAGTAAGCAGTTGTTGAGTTCAAACTCCAAAACACAAAAGCACAGCTTGGAATTTGGTATGGAGTCAGAATATGGGCTGAGAAACGCTTAGATTAAGAAAATCTTTGTGCCATTTTCAGTGTGTAAGAAGGCACTTCAAATGTCCTCAAGCTCTTTAACTGAGTTTCTTCCCATGCAGCAGAACTCCCATGCAGTGTGCTGGTCCCTGGGAGATGGTGTCTGATATAAATGATTCTTCCTCGTCTTCAGGAATCTCTCTGCCAGTATTTAGAAATGTTGCTGCTAAAGTACCAATTCACCAGAAAAAAAATGTGGGATCAAACTGGATATCAATAAAATATCTGTGGCTTTGATAACTTTGCATTGCTGCTTCATCCCTCAGTCTTCCCTAAATCTCTTTTAATTTTCATCAAGGGGATAATAATTTTGGCTGCTATGGGCATTCAGACTTGGTTGACATGCACTGGCAACTGTAGTACTGGCCTTCTTTTCATGCATCAGATGCACTATCAGCACAGCAGGACCTACTGGTTGAGTTCTGTCCTGTTTTGCTTTGTTTTCATTTCAGTGAATGGTGTCACCTAAAGAGTTGGACCTGATGATCCTTGTGGGTCCCTTCCAACTCAGAATATTCTGCAATATAAATATCATCTTTAAAACACTGATCATTCTTTAGCAAAACTGTAGCTAGACAGAAGGACTTTGACTAACAACTCTTACACTAGCCCTGCTAACAGCTGTCCAGAGAAATCATAGAATACCTCAAGTTGGAAGAGATCCATAAGGAGCACCGCATCCAATTCCCTGCTTCTCGCAGGACTACCTAAACTTAAACCATATGACTAAGAGCATCATCCAGACACTCCCTGAACTCTGACAGATTTGGTTCCATGACTGCTTCCCTGGGGAACCTGCTCCAGTGACTGACCACCCTCTGCGTGAAAAGCCTTTCCCTGATGTCCAACCTGAACTTCCACCAATGCAGCTCCATTCCATTTCTTCATGTCCTATCACTGGTCACCCAAGAAGAGATCAGCACCTCCCCCTCCACTGGCCTCTGTGAGGAGGCTTTAGACTATGATGGGATCACGCCTCATGCTTTTCTTCTCCAAGCTGAACAAGCCAAGTGATCTCAGCCATTGCTTGTGAGTCTTGACCTTGAAACAGTCTAGCAGTGCCAAACCTACTCCCACCTCATTGAGGTATTCTAAGCCGCCATGTCCATAAAATTAATGGCATCTAGTGCCACTCACCCAATCTGTCTTCATGCAAACATTAGTTCAGTAATCTGCACATTTTGGATGGTCCTTAATAAACCATACTTGTTTGCAGGAACAGTCACAGAGGAAGGCATTTATGACAAACTTTTCCTTAGTCCCGTGCTCTGCACTCTCTGTAGATCTAGGATGCTCTTTCCTTTCTGTGTGACCTCATGTCAAATATATTTTGGGGCATCAGTGCCCTGTGGTTTAATTAGTATGGCTGCTTCTCTTTCTCCCCAGGGCTGGGCTGAGGAGTGACCTGACATGGCAGTGTGTCAGATCTGGGAAATTAATTCCCAGCCATTTCCTCTTTCATCAGTTATCAGCTGCCTGCTGCCCTCAGACCAGATAATTATACAGGCAGTTCAGATCAGTCTTGCTACTGAAAGATCATGGAATCCTTGTTCTTATTTCTGACTTCTAAGGCTGGATCCCCTTCTCTTAAGCACAGCTGTGAACTTAGACATTCAACACAACCCAGTCATCACTTTCTGCTTTTGTGGCCAATAGAGCGAGAGGGGGAGAATCTGATCTCTCCACTGTGGCTCGTCCCATCCTAAATAAGATATCTAAAATAAGAAGGTATTAACCAAATAATTCCAGAAGTTAATTTGTCTTTGGTACTAGTAGCGTGTATCTGGGGGTTTTTTGCTTGTTTGGTGGTTTTTGTTTGTTTGTTTGTTTTTTCCCAGCTAAAGCTAGCTCCTATAAACCTGTTCTAAAGATGAACCTTTCTTTGCAGGGAAAAGGTGCATCTTCTTTCTTGCATAGCTACTTGCTCCTGGTAAAGGGTTGCAGTAAATACTTACCAAGGAAGGGACAGAGAGGGTAGTCACAGCTGGAAGATGGTTATGAGATCTACAGCTCTGGTGTCTGCTGCTTGGATGTCAGGGAGGTGAGAATTGCACAAAGGTAATAAATACAAACTGTTCTAGACTCTCTCACAGCATTATTTTTGTGAGGAAGCTGTGAAATCTATTGCTTTGATAACTTTTATACAGTAGTAAACTTCTATATAAGAACTGCTACATTTTAATTAATTATGCAATTGTGAACAGCTATTTGATAGTAGCAGGAAACTATGAGAATGCACTGGTGGTTAGGATGTGTTGACTCCACACTCACCCTCGTCATGGCAGAAGTATCTTGCTACTTAAGCCTTGAAGACCTGCAGTAAAGGCATGGAAGCAGAAAAGCCCCACAATTAGAGTGACACGGTATTTTACTGCATTTTTTATTGGCACAAACACTTCTCAGAATAACAACATGAATCAGTCATCTGAACCAATGTTTAGTAGTCATGAGTAAAGCAGTGCTGTTAACATTAAAATGATCTAAGCATGTTTGGTTTGAAATTAAGTGGAGGTAGGTTGACAAGAAGAAACTGGTGACAGGAAATAGCAAGCAATCTTGAAAAACTATCTCAAAGGACCCTTTACAAAAATAATATGTTGTGGCTTTACTTTTGTCCTGAACAGTTCAATCAGAATGCCTTTTCAAGTATTTGCTGAATGCAATTGTGTATATTTCTAAAGAGTGCCAAAGGCAGACAAAGTCTCGTGTTCACCTCTGGAAGGAGGTGGGTTTGCTGCCCTGCTGCCCACCCCACCAAAGGGCTGGAGGTGATGCACTCCAGGGCACAGGGCAGCCTCATCTGCCCTTGCAGCCCAGTTCCTATCCAGGTATCTGCCTGCCCTGGCATCCTTGCAAGAGCAATGTCAGTGTCAGTAGAAGAGTGGAAAAAAGTGATATAAATGGCTTAACACACCAGAAATCTCGGTCTGTTCCCCCAGCACATCACTTTCAGATGCGGTACAACAACTGGAGTTCCCATCTTCACAGTTCCCATCAGTGCTCTGCCCCAAATATACTTGCTTTTTTGGTGGTTTTGTCTCATGACAGTACTGCAGTGCTATTCTTTTGCCTCATACCTGTAATCAAATACACACATTTTGCTGTGCAAACTGCCATCCAGCCTCTCACTCCGCAGTGAATTCCCAAGACATAGGTATTTGATTTAGTGAAGTGCTTATGTTTTGCCCAGTCACCGCTGTGTTGATGCTGCCTCTGAGGGGTCAGGTAGAGATAAAAGCCTTCACTTCCTCCATCTCCATCTGTCCCTGACATAGCTGTAGAGGTGTTGGACCACTGCCTGCTCCCTGCTGTGGAGGCTGCACAAGCCCCTGCAGCCACTACTGTCAGATGAGCACTGTCCTCATTTATACCCTGCTCAAGAAAAAAAAGGCAGCTAATATTAGGTGGTATCCAGAGATAGGGTGGAAGCCTGCAAACGGATATGCTGGCAGTCTAACTGGATGGTGGGGCCACTCCAGAGCAGATGGTGGGAGCACTTCACAGTCTCAGCACATTTAGTGTGCTGGTTATACCGGAGTTGGAGCATGTCCTCACAGCCAGGGTTGGCAGCTTGGAGCCAGCTCTGTCCCGGGAGCTGTGCGCTCTTTGGCATGTGAGAGCTGGAGGGCAGCTGGAGCGCAGAGCCTGATGCCTGGCAGGGGGCAGGCAGACCCGGCCTCCCACTGCTCCCCAAGCCTGGCAGTGATCGTGGCATCTTAAAAATGGCATTTCACCTGCAGCCCCACTCCAAGAAGAAAAGCCTGCTTGTTCTTCAGCTGCGTGAGCTGCTTTGCCACCAGCTCCACTGAAGAATGCTGCCCGCCTCGGAGAAAAGCAACAAAGCGCCGCACGCAAATTCTGTAAAGAAAATGTTTTATTTAAAGTGTTAAATACTATCACCAGAATGAGTTTGATTTACATTAGTTGGTGTTCATGACAGGCCTAATCTGCCTTTTTTTTTTTTCCCCCAACTGTAATTCCTTTTAACTTTTTAAAACGTACTATGTACAAGACAGCAGTGATCACTGGAATAGTGCTATTTACATGACTAAACAATAAGTAGAGTTGCAGACGTGTGAAAATTAAAAAAAATACATTAATTTTTTTTTAAAATAAATACCGCATAATGACAAGTATGTACAAACCTTCCATGCGTCATGTCCTTGATTTTAAAATTTGAAATAATTTATATAGGACTATGCATACAAGAATGTGTGAGCACATCTCACAGTGTCAGGAAAATGGTTATGTATTTTTGTTTATAACCTAGGGGATATTGTAGACTGCATGTTAGTAGTATTTATTTGCTGCTGGTAGACAGGTGTCTAAATTATTTCAATAAATATAATTTTACCAGTCTGTCTATTAACTTAACAATAATCCATTATATAAACTCTGCAGACAAGACACAATCTCAATTTCTATGATATTGCACAAAGTAAAAGGCATTATAAGTGATATTGTTATTACTTTTGCCCTCCTATGAGGCGTATACAATTTGTTAATGGGCAACTTCAATAGATTTTCAAATAAAATCGGAATAATTCTGTGTGGCCTTAAAGGTAAATGCAATGTATATTTCAAAAATTATTGCCAGGTTTCAATATTAAACTTTAAGTAGGAATTAAAGGCATACAAAGACCCAGAAAATGAAAGGATATTTTGTTATTAAATGTTAGTCAGGTACATTCCCTTTAAATAATGTAATTTAATGAGAAGCTTGAACTTGCAGCACCACCCAACGGTAGTTACTGTATGCTACAAAAACCAGGTTTTTGAAGAGCCATTAACTGCAGCGAGGTTCTGATAATGGTGTCAAATCACTGTCAGAGTGGTACTGATGAGCTTTCTTTAAGGCTATTTTACAAACCAAAGACTGTTACTTTCCAGACTGTTATTACCTAATTATGTATTTTGCAACGCAAATGTAATTTATGAAAATTGAACTTTACAGCAGAACTGTATAGATTAGTAACCTTTGTTGCTTTTGTAATCTCAAAAATGTAGCAATCAATTTGGTTTAGTGCAAATAAAAGTGCTTAAATTTATTTCCTAAAAATCAACCAGGTACTTAATTTCTTCTCTTTCCAAAAACCTTCAAGAAATGATAGTTCAGTCTTTGAATGAAATATGCTGGTGCTGAAAACAAATTTATTTAAGACATCTTACAATGGCCACATGATTCCAGTATTTTGCTGTAGAATTCAATTTGAAGGTGAGAAAAAAATGAAAATAAGTTACCATGCACTGTACAATAAATTGCAAAAAGTTCAAATATCTTCTTTATCAAATACATGCTGAATTACATTAATGTGCTCCCAAGCCATGTTGCAAAATCCTTTTCAACATGCTTGAAAAAAAGTAAGTTCTTAAACAATATTTGTCTCAAATAATTCAGAAATGCAGAACAATCTGCAACCCTGAACCAAATATGGGGCATAAGAGAGTAATAAGTCAAAAGGTAGCCTTTTTAGAATATGCTGATCATCCTCGGAGGTAGAGGGGAAAAAGAGCAAAAGGAAGAAAGGAGACGGGAAGGAGAGACAGAGAAAGAAGGAGGTAAAAGAAGTGTACAATTTGCACATTATGTTGAACTTTACAAGGCTTGTACCTTTTACATTTAAATAAATTTAATATATTACACTTATTTCTTGTCACATAAACAGAATTTTAAATATTTGCTAGAAATTATTTTTTATTTTTAATATAAGTCTGCAAAAATACAGACCATGACTGGTTTAAAGAATGATAAACGTGGTGTGTCTTTGTATCACCCTGTTGCATTCTCTTCCCTTTAAAACCATGCACTAGTGAAATTTATTTTTAAAAATAATATAAACTGTTGAAAATGGCTGATTTATTCTTTTTTTTTTTTTTGCAAGTTGCAGCCCCAAGAAAATAATTTAAGTGTTCAGCTAAATCTGTGTCCATGCAAAAAAGTTTCTTAATTTCATACAGTACAGTATATCCACAGAACTTTATTTTTCAGAGAGTCCATGATGTCTGGGCTTTCACTGTGTGAAGAGCTGGAGGTATGAAGCCCGCCACTTTAAGTCTTGAACCTTTTCGATATGAAGATTTTTCAGAACTCCAGCAACTGCTACAAGTGCGAGTTGACTTTTCCAGCATCCTTACATTCTTCTTTTCTTCCAGTGTCTGCTATTCCACTGACTTGTAACGTGGCTTCGCAGGAGGGTAACTCCATTTCTGTGGCATAACCAAGCTTTAGGAGGGGAGGGCAGTTAAATAAAGAAACGGGAGCAACAAAACAGATATGCTATTGAAAAGGACTTTTGTTGCATGAAACAGATTGATTCTTTTAGTTTAGTCCATGGCTTCAGATTGGACCAAAACTGAGTCCCTGAACTCCAAACCTATCAGTTCTTCATGATTTCAGTCCATCACCTGAGGGCCTTCTGTAGGGCACAATGTGTGCGACTTCCTTGAGAACACAGGATCGCGTTGCAGCCCTAGAAACAGGCTCAGAAGACACAACATTAAGCATGCAGTGTTACCAGGGTTTGCGACCTGTAATTTTATTTTTTTGTAACGCTGGTTGCTATGACAACAGTTTCACAGCTGCTATGAGCGAGCATACGAAGGTCCTGTTGAACTTTCAAGAGATGATTGGGAAGCTCTTCTAGTGAGAGGAGCTAAAGTTGGGTCTACTAGGGAGGAAGGAGGAAAAAGTTTGAACCACCCAATCACCATGTTGGACAGGTCCAGTTCATCTAAAAGTATCTGTGCCACTCCCATAAAGGATTTGTGATCCATACGTCCATAGTCTCCCCAGACAATTATCTGTTAGGAAAAGAAACACAAGAAAACAGAAAAATTTCAGCAAAAATTATGAACCCTAATGTCTCTGCTTATTTAGGGACATGAATGAAGGAATGAAATATCTGACTGTTGCCATAGTTTAGTTCTCTGCATACTAATCATGAGGCAGGCACAGAAATGATCTGGGCAGTTACAGAGCAATCATCCATGACACCACAGAAAACTTGGTGAGAGGAGCTCGTATATACAGCAGAAGCAAAATAATCCACAACTAACTTTTGCTCAGTACCGTCTACTTGCAAAAAAAAGTTATTACTGTTGTATTTATCTCCTCAACAAGTATCTAAAATATCAGAATTTAGTGTCAAATGGAGCATGACAGGAACTTTGAAACTTCTTCAGTGAAAACTCTACAACTGACATTTTCAAGTTCAGATGAGCATTGATGCAAATTACCTGTAAAACCTTTCCTTGGGGACTTTCTTCAAATGATAGAAGTTGCTGATAAAGTGGTTCCAGAGTTTTTCTTGCTACCTTTGTCTTCTTTTTGGCTATGCAGACTCCATTTTCTAATAGATACACCTTTACATAGGGTGCTTAGAAGAAAGAACATAAAGAACAGTAAGTAAAAAAGAAGTCCAGATTTTTTGCATAACACATGCAGTTTCTATCACCATATAAAAATCTGAGTTTTAATGGATATATATAACATATGAACAAATCTCCACAAGCAATTTTAACAATTACTCCCATGCAAAGCATCTATGTGTTTTCTTTACTCTTCTCCCTGGTACATTTTTTCTTGATTTCTTTTTACATGTGTCTTTTGCCATGAAAAAAATTCAGATTTTGACCTGAAAAAAACAGGTATTCCTATATATAGTGTCCCTATACTGTACAAAATGCAAAATAGGCCTATTAGGTAAATGAACAACTTGCAATGACTTTGGTGAGATTTGGATCAATGCTCCAAATTGTTAATAATTTCAAATTATCTACAAGGTGAAAATCAGTGAAGAAAAGACTCTGACACAATTTCTATTTTGGCAGAAGAGCTTGCTAAAAATATCGTTATTTTGTCCTTTTCACATAGTGTTATAGGACATCAGATTATAAAATAAGGAGTAAGTATCAAATACTGATCTACTTTTTGAGTAGGTGCCTATTCCACATCTTGAGTCCCTCTTCATTCCTAAGATTCCTATAGAAAATCTTCAGTATATACTTTTCTTTCTACCTCATAATAAAGAATCCCTTTGCTATCATTAAAATACTTCTGTGTTGTCTGGTAGCCTGATTTTCAATTTTCCTGAAGCAGGGTTGATGTTTTGTTTATCATTTCAATATGTTACGCATTTCAATGCACAATACAACATGGTAATCTACTGAGATGTGAATTCAATAAGCATTTACCAACTTGAACAGAAAAGCCATGGATTTTTCTGTAGAACTCTATGCTTAGAATCATAGAATCATAGAATGTATTGAGTCGGAAGGAATTCATCAAGATCAACAAGTTCAGCTCCTGTCCCTGCAATAAGATTGTTGCTAAGATTTTTCTTTCTCACCTGGCAGTGTCTTTGAACCTGGTTTTACAACAAGGCCACGGGCTCGGATTATTTCTACTTCCAGTTGTCCTTTCTTGTCCATCATTCCCACCTGAATATCTCCTAGATAACAAAAAGAAATCCTGGCATTGCAATTCAGAAAGGCTTAAATACATGAAATGTCATGAGAATTTCTAGGATAAATACGTGGTGACTTGTATCATCTGCTTTCCATCAGTAACTGTGATCTGGATTTAACACCACTAGGTAATTTAATACTTACCCTCTTCACTGCTGTTTATGTTAGTAAGCAATTTAAAACCCCTGCAATAACAGCTTGACTGCCATTTCCCATGCCCCTACTACTTCAAATTAATTTATCTTTCTTAAGAATTTCATATTAAAAAAAGACAGCAAGGGAATTAGTACAAAGCAGCTCTGCTTGAAACCTCTTCACCATACCTCTAGTTTAAGACACGTATGAAAAGATAACTTGTGAATATAAAAAAATCTGCAAGCACAATAATAACAAATACTTTTCACCTAAATTACCATTTTTATACAACATTATCAAAGGGATTCAGAGAAAAGAGCCCTTAGCCCCATTTTAAGGATGGAAAACTGAAGAAGAGATAAAAGACTGATTTTTTCAAAGCACCTTTCTGCTTTAGCATGTCTTAATAAGCAGCCATGATTCCTTTGGCTGAGGTTATAGCTTTGGTCTTAACTGAGTTGTTCAAGACCACATGGGAAATCCATATTTAAAGGGAATCTAGGTAAAACCAATGTTCTAATTACCAGAACAAAGAGATTGTATCATATTTACAGGACATAAACACTTACCCATTGATGGTGTTGCCAAAGTCTGTCGTCCTACAAGCTGGGCAGGACCAAGTCCATCCAGAAAATCACTGAACTGACTGTCTGCAGCCAACCTCACACCAGGGAAAATCAAACTAGAAATAATATTAAAAAAAAAAAAGCCATGCAAAAATAAAATAAATACACTTTTTTTGTTTGTTGTTTGTTTTTTGTTTTCTAGATGTTTTGCACTTGGTGTTTCTGGTTTTGGTACTAATGTTCACAAGGAACTTAAAAAACAATTACTGCAATTTTCAAAATTTCACAGTGTTCAACAAGCAGCAATTCTGTCTCCAGCATAAAAACAAACAAGTAGCAAATGCACTAATCCTCAGTAATTTCCCCATTAGTATTTTGCCATCTCACTTTCTTTTTCCAATATATTAATGACCACTGTTAATTACCATAGTATTGCTATGAGACCAGTTCAGTAAGATACTAACACATCCTTACCACTGATTTAGTTACATGAAGGTAAAATTACTCACATTTCTCAGTCACTGTGAACTCAATGGCTGAATATCAAATGCACACAGTGAAATGATGACATTAGACTGAATACTGGTTGCGATTTTCTAAAATCACCTTTTAAAATCAGCATTCATTCTAAACATTTTGTTAAAAGTGTTTTTAAGAATGCCATCTCTTCAATAACGGAACTGAAATCCATTGTAGTAAATGATCAAAGGAACTTCAAATTCTTACCATAAATTATCTGTGACCCATTACAAAGCAAAACAAACTAATGAGATTTGTAATGACCAACCATAAAGAAACCTCCATCTTAACTGCATACAGTGCATCAACTTGGATGTGTAACATATATTGTGCAGCACAGATGTATCACCCATGCTGTGAATACCCCTAATAAAACAATCCACAGTAACACTTTTCTGGGCAATGCCTCAGATACACCACTCAGAAGTCTTTAACTTGGGCTCTTATGAAAAGCATGATACATGACAGACTCATACTTCTGCCCAGACAGTTTCTTCAGGATTAAAGTAGCAGAATCTTTGAAAAACTCTAGAGCCCAGTGAATGACACCTGGAAGTGCTCTGGAAATGCTTTGTTCTGCGAAGTACTGACATACGTGAGGAGTTTTTGGAAGAGAACTTGCCCTTATCTGTGTTTTACATTTTTCCTCCAATCCTCCAGGAGCCTTTCTCATGGCATAGCAGAAGGATCCTCATCCTTCCTGCATCACCAAGGGGAGACTCTTTCCATCACAGTGAAAAGACTTATGCTTGGCCAATCAATGACTAGCTTGTGAAGGCAATTCTGACTGAACAGGACCTACAGCACTCACTGTACTTCTCTCTAACTACCAGTTTCATGCAGAAACATCAGGAAACCACAGTTATAACTCCTGCTTACTTTCCCTCAGAGCTGTAGCTGTTCATGCTCCCATCCGTGGATTCCCGGCTAGCCTGACGAGTCATCCAGTTCCTCATCTCCACAGCCAGCCCTGTCTCAGTGCTCCTCTGGACGGTGCTCCGCAGCTTCTTGCCCCCTGCTTCTGTGAAGACAAAAGAGAAGCCCCCATCACGCTGTGCTGTTCCAGCCAGGCGGCCCTGCCTGCAGCACACTACTGCTCCATGTGGCAGAAATGCTCAGAGCCAGAAATTAATGACCTGTACCAAAATGTCCATTTAAAAATTAACAATTTTTTAATAATAGGCAAGTAGCATCATAAATCTCTCTCCCAGGTCCTTGGCTCTGACACAGCCTGCTTTCCAAGGTCAGACAGCACATACACAAAGCAAGTCTGCCCATGGAGGTAACCAGATTTAAACAATCCATAGTCTAGCATGTTTAAAATATATTTTCTTTGGATGAATAATTCCTCTTAGGAATTCAATTAAAATGTTACCATGATGTCAAAACCTGCAGAGAAATGTTCTAATTCAGATGAATTATTTGGTTTAAAAACATTTGGTCATTATCTGCTAAATCAAGTTACAGATACCCATTAGGAAGGATAGTAAACAACAAATGAAGAAAGTTTCCCATGCTTTCTTCTGTATTCACTAGCTGCTTTAAATTTATATTTAAAATATACAGTATTGATTTTTATGCACAATATGAAACTTTATTACCATCTCCAAGAATAATGATTTTTCTATCTGCTTGCATAGTTTAACTTTAGTTGTAAAAACAGCAACATGACAGACATCTCAGTAACAGAAAAGGGAAAAAGTACACAAACAATATAGTAGCATTTTAGTGTAGGAATTTTGATCAAGACCTCAGCTGGAGGTACTGAAGGCAACAAAAAAAAATAATAGTAGGAATGAAGCTTCGGTTTTTCTTTCATGAATAAGGACGTCACTTTATGTCATTTCTGATTTTAAATGCTGTTCCCTGCAATGGGGCATAGAATTCTGCATACTGATTTCTTTTATCTGTTCTATACATCTCTGAGTTCAGCACAGTGATGTGTGATATACATATAACATTATAAAAGAACAAGAATTCTAAATGTATGCTACACCAAGTAAAAAGAGAATTCTTAAATATTGATACAAAGAGGGTAGAGTAATATCCAATATCCTAGGATATCTAGGGACTCAACTTTCTTCTGCACTTGTTTATAACATCTGCTACCCTTTACACCTTCGCTGGCTCATCATGTACCAGAGATCAGAAGAATTTCTGTACCTGTGTGGTCAGTGAAGCTCTATGGATTGGAAAATGCAAATGAGCAAAGGAACAAGGACTCTCACACCCCAGAGGGAATGTGTGAGCACAGGGACTGGCTTAGAGTAAGAGGAGCTGCACCCTTGGATAGGGAATGGGAGAGAGACATCAATTTTTAATATGTGCATTCAGTGTCACTGTCCTACAGGCTGAAGTATGGGTTGAAGTCTCCCAGGCCCCTCAGTCAGGAAGAATATTAGGTCAGATAAAGAACATGGGAAATGTAGTGAAGTGGGAACTAGACACCAAAAATACCTTGAAAACCACGATCTCCTTGTCAAGAAAGATTAATAACTCTGCAATATTTAGCAGCAGTGAGACATTTCTATAGCAGTTCATGCGTGGTTCAAATCATATTGGTTATTACAAGTCCCCTACATACTCCGTTACCATAACTTTTAATCAGTATGTAAATATAACAGAAGTAGTAATTTTCCTCTAGAACTTCAGCTACCCACATGAATGTAGTACCCAACAGAATGAAAAAAAAAATACTTTTACTACATTAAAACTACTTCTCAAAATGCCCATCAATACCTGATGTAATAAATACAAACAAAAAGGATACCAGCCTAACATGACACATGAAAAAATTAAGGGCAGAAATCAACAATTTCATTTGTATTGGGTTGTACTGTTCCAAGCGTCTGCTGGTTTATTATTTATATTCTACTAATGAAAGCTGGCAGCTGATTTCCAACACTGGCCCAGAGTTGTTCTAAAATATAAGCATTCATTTCAAAGAAATATTCCCACAAAACTGCCAGAAAAATACTGTGCTATGGTTTTGCAGAAAAAGTACACTGCATCATAGTTACACACGAAAGGCACACAACTCCTAAAGCCCCATGCTTGTTAATTTATTGTTACAGGATATTATTCTTCCATTCTAAGAGGTCTTTTGATTAGTAAGTATTCCATTTCCTTCAGTCTCGTTGAATTGTGGTCATTCTCAATTCATTATTGCACACATGAATTCTCTCATGCAAATTCAACAGAACATCTGTGTCTTGCATGCTTCTTCAATATCTCCATATCTTTCAAAGATTTTGGGGTTTGGCAGAAATATATGTTTGATTATGTGATATATGAAGGAATATAGTAACTTTTACTAACTTCTAACACAGACTTTTTTTTTCTGAATTAGAAGTCTGTATGTCTTCACTCTAGAACATTCATAGGAAAAAAAATCAACACATCCACTGCACATCAATTTACTGAGAAATCAAGGCACAACTGGTGCAACTGCCATTCAAATCTTCATAGAGACAATGTGCAGCTGTTCACAGCATCCCTCTAAACCTTATTTTAAGTAGTTTTACTTTCCCACATTCATTTTAACTGAAGTAAGTGCTCTGGCTTAAATGACAACAGGCACACAGCTGATAAGATACAACTTTGATACAACATGAAGTTAGGCATGTGTTAGGCATTGTTGTACAAAAGACCCAACTTTTGTACAAGTGTGAGCAGTAACTATTTTGACCTTAACACTGAATTTAAGGAGGGCTGAAAGGAAGCTATGTGAATAACTATTTCCCAGTTTTCAACAGAAACAGCCAGTGCTCTCTGATGGTCTCCAAAGATCTGGCCTTTCATCAATAAGGTTCCTAATCATCATTTTGATGCTTCTTGAAGTAAAAATTGAAGATTTCAACAGCAAAATGGCAACTTGAAATAGACGTACAGAAGAAGACCCAGATCACCAGCATGACTCCTGGGCTATTGCTTTAGAGATGAGTATTCTTTCAGATGAAACTTGGCTAAACTAGTATTTAATAATACAGATGAGAAATACGTCTACTTGATTACCCACAATACTGGCAGTACATTTATCCCTGGAAAAATGTTAATAAATCAAAAACAATCCTAACTGTTTGTTCCTCAAACAATTTAAAATCAAACCAATATTTTTATAATCCATAATTTATGTTTCATAAATTCAGCACTAAAATACTTTAAATGTTGCAAGTAGCAATGAAAATGTAAAGTATTGACTCATATCAAAGAAAGAGCCTTTGGTGTCATACTTCCAAACTGTAGCTGGTAGAACATCTAGTTGAAGATCTTAGCACTCTAGTAAATCCAAACTCTTTTCCCTCATTCCTGCCTGGACATTGAAACCTCCTCTCTTGTGTTAATTTAACTACTCATGTGGCCGCATTCTGTACCGGACTCAGACCAAAAGGAGCAAACCAACAATATGATTTAAAGTTGTTCTTTTTCTTTTAAGACAGATCATTTCCAAAAACACATTTGTGAAAACAAGCATACAGTTGAATGAACCCAACTGAGGTGATGCTAATCTCTAGCTAGATGAATAATTTGGGAACACGTCTGACTCTAACACAGAAATAAACATGTAACTAGCATCACTATAGAAGAGGAGGTTGGTTTTATAGTCCTAATATATATATATATATATATACACACCCACGCATACTCATGTTATGCATGCTGTTTTAATCTTACCAAAATAAAGGATACAGAAACATGAGAGTTTAAAAGTGTACTTTGTTAAGTATGCTGCTGACTACCTACACTGAAAATCATTTTACTCACTATTTCCTAAAGTCTAATAAAGTACATTGAAAATTTTCTCCAAATTAGTATAAGCTAATTGCCCTAGCAAGAAGAAATTTCTATCAAGTCCCCATCACAAAATATGGAATATATTATCTGGAAAACACTAGTTCAGATTCTTGCAGCCATATTGTAATGAGTGGAATAAATTACCGGAAAATAATTGCTTTGGTATTTATGAAAGCACATTCATTCTTATGGTTAATCAGACTGGTAATTTAACTAATATGGTTACTGCAAATAGACTCCGCAGGCCACATTTTCTAAATTACACATGGAATTATTTGTTCCCACAACTTGGAGTGCAAATCACTTGCAAATTAGGGATGCAAAACTATTGATATGATCTTCAACAGCAGATGAGGACAAGTCAAAAACTGCACTGAATGCAACACATTGCCTTCCATCATCTGGGATCTAGCCAGATGAAATCTGCCTCTGGTGGGGAGAGCAGGAGCTCTCGGTTTGCTCTCAGCAAGAGCTTCCTACAACTGCTCCCCAGCAGGCACAGAGCACTGAGAGATGACACAGCTGGCACAGGTAGAGGCAGGCTGGCTATGCCAGTCCCCAGGTGATACGTGAGCTCTTGGTAGGACTTATTACTGAGTACAGAGCAGCTGTGGCTTCAGAAACACACTCAAGTGCTTGGGGTGGCCCTTCTCTGCTCTCCCCACCTCACCAAAAAGGCTGCATAAAAACTGCTTCAGTATTTTCATTTGAACTCAGGAGTCAGACCCACAAAAAGAATAAGTTGCCTTAAAGTGACCATTTTTCAAGAGTCAAACTCTTCACATATCTAGTTACATATCACTCTGGGCATGTTAACACGAGGCTAGATAAAATCATCAGAGACAGTCTAACAACATTTGAATGTACCAAAGAAAGGTGGACAGTGTAGGTCTCAAATTCCCTTGCAGCCACTCAGTTCTCTGTCTGGAACAGCCCAGGTTTTGGCTGCATTGAACAAGGCATTTACCTCCTACTGAAACACTGGGAACCAAAGCCAAGCTGTTTCTTTCTTTGTGTCACCCACAGACCCCAAGCAGAAGACATGGATTAGGGAAGACCTGTGTTCTAGTTCCTGCTTCCATGAATATCTGAGCATAAAATACTGAAAAATTTTGACTAGGACAGGAATGCTGTGCCCGGATAGGCCCAAAGCAGAGCTGCTTTCAGTAATGAAGCTCTTCAGTATGGGAGCAGCCAGGTTTGGAAAGGGTGAGTCTGGGTTCACAGCCTCAGTCTGCACTACACATTTTTAAATTTCTTGGGAGGCCTCACTAGTTTTTCATTTTCAGTCAAGAAACCCTTCTTCACTCTTGTCCTGTTGTGTTTCTTCCTCTCTCTTTCCTCTGGCCATAACGAAAGCATGGTTAATCTAGATTAAGGTTAATTACAACAGCACCTAAATAAAAGAAAGCGAGAACTGAATGAGATAATCAGCTGCAAAACTGTTGCTTGACCTTCTGGACAAAGGTTGGTATAGAAGCTTTGGCACCCCATTATTGATGAATTTCCATATACAGGACCCAAGAAACAGCCATCAACAAATCTCAGTTGTTCCTGGCCAGATTGAAGCATCCTTTGTCTGCATTCCAGTTCCCTTTCATGGCAAGGCTCATTGTATTTTCAGTCTGGAAAAGATCCCCATGGCTTGTTGTGGTCATGTGATGTGAAGTCAGTTCACCACACAAGGCTTCCAAGCAATGCTGTTGTTTAAGGCAGCCACCTGCTCCTTACTCTCTGACGCCTCTTAATGTGTTTAAAGCTGTATTCTGCCACTTCAATTTCACTGGTGTTCTGATATCTGTTCTCCAGTCTTAATTTATCCTTCAGCAAATTGTTCAGAGCATCAGACAACAGAAACTTCTTTTGTCTGTGTGGGGCACCCATCAGTTTAAGCTCTTCAATACTTACACTTTTTGAAACATTTTTACAATATTGAAGTGTTAACAAAGAGCTGTTTTTCTACATACACAGTTAAGTACTTAATGTTCCTAAAATTCTAGTATCTCTGGTGTTATTATTCAGAAGTATAAAAAGGACATATAGCTACATATAAAAATGACAAATAGCCATCTTGGACGCTCTAGGGCTTGTTCTCAATATCTGTGCTAAGTAACACCCCTGGAAACTCCAATTAAGTGTATACAGAACCACAGCACGAAGGTTTGATGCTTGGCCATTGCCTTGACAAAGAATTTGCCCTGAATAACAGACAAAATAACGGACTGGGGGACATCGCAGGGAATCATAACTAAATAGCTGCAGCTGCAAGGAAGAGAGATGTTAGTCTGCTTGATTTCCACTTCTTGCTTGGTTACCCAGCTCTGACAATAAAAGGAGAAACAGGCTGTGCAGGTCTGTTTGGATCCTTTGTTTTAAAGATGCTGATTACAGATCTTGATTGTAATACACAGTAAGGAACTATTTTTTTATAAATTTAGTCACCTATTTGGCCCAAGAGAGATCAGGACATCTCTATTACGTCTATGCTATTTTTTCAAATGTATGGCTGCCAGGCCAAGAAGGGGGTGTTTTCTTCAAGTTTGTGTAAGATACATTTGCAAGTCAGCTGTTATACTGAGGTTTACTGAGTTAGTAAACTACCCTTCAACTAGCCAGCCCAACTGGAGATCCACAAAGTTTTGAATCTAACTCAGAAAAATACTGTTCCACATTAAATATCTCAAATACAGGAACATAAAAACTGTTTAGTTCTGATGCAATATAAAAACAGCAGACATCAAACGCACAATGAATATCTTGTTCATTGTTTAAATGCACAACACCTGACAGTGAGATGTAGATCAGGAACAGAACTACACACAGCCACTCAGGCCTTTCCAGCACTACTGCAGAAGTCTCTGTTTCTGTTACTGATAAGGCCATTGGTTTTTTAAGTGTGGTCAGAGGATGCACCTGTACAAAACAGAGGATGTACCTTTTGTGCAACGTGTACAGTTGTATAAAAGCCTTGTACAACTGCTGTAAAACTGAACACAGACAAAGAAGAAGCACAAGGCTTTGAGCCCACAGCTGTATGTCCCATGTGCCAAGTGCCCTGAATGAACAGGTCTTCAGGAACCCCCATTTAGACCAGCTACAATCTCCACACAGATAATGTTCTTATCATCCAAATATAATAGGACTGACTTCATGAATACTTTGTGCATGTGTCAAAACAGAATGGTAACATTTCATATCCACTTTGTACATCTTGTACAATAATCTCTGTAACTACAAAAAGTGCAAAGCAGGGGGAAATCAGTCTCATCCCCAAGCTATTAAAATCCTGAAAAATAGAGCAAGCAATTTTGTGGAATTGCATTCTAATTTTGTATACCATTTTTATAAGGAATAATTAAATAGGTGCACATCTTCACCACAAGAAATCTTTACATCAGGCTTCAATTTTGCCAATGACAAAGGACGATCATCTTAAGTAAATAGAAACCATTGCTGCAATTTTGAGAGCTAACATTTTCATGTTTACATGAATATTCAATTTTCTAGATGTGTACCATTCTTACGCATTTACTAATAGCCATTACTCCATGCAGTGCCAAGAGCAGATTAAAACCGCTTAAACAGCAAAGGGTATATATACTGAGGAGCTTAGAATTGCCTTTTTTTTTTTTTGGTATCATATATGAAGTGAGAGATACTCTCTAAATATACAATAATGACAGTAACACTATTCTTTAATCAAACCTTGATTATTTTTAGTACAGCAAGGGTCATTACATATACTATCTGACAATCTGTGCAGCATTTTTGAACAATGTAGCAAGTGTGTTGAAACAATTCAAGAGCCTCTGTTAGGGCTTTATGAAGTAGATGGTGCCAAGGAGTTGGATGGCCACTGAGATTACACAAATCAGAAACAGCTCTTCCTCCTTTGCTTTGTCTAAGATGAGTAATGATCCTATGCAAATATCATTATTTAAATAACCACAGTTTGCAAAAAACTGAGCAAATTTCACACTGTAATGACCCATTTTCAAACTACTGCTGTTAAACATTTACCTCTCCAACAATGACAACACAGCATGTCACTGCTCTGACTACACTCTTGACATGGACATTGAAAAATGACAATTACAGCGTGTGGATATGAGACAGGCTTTTTCACTTTTATGTAGGTACCACCAGAGATGCAACTTGTAGCTTTACTGATGCAGCTATCTAAGTTATCTCAGCTATTCAGATACATGTACAGACAGTGTAACTAGAAGGTCAGAAGAGAAATACAACTATAAGAGAAATTCAATTGTAAAACTCTACTGGGCATTTCTATCATAAATCAGGATGAAGTATGTTGTACTTTGAATATCAACCCTTTTGCACTTTCTTCTATTTTTCTGTTAATCTTCCAGAGTTTTTCCAGAATACATGTGATTTTTTTTTTGTCACATTCTTTACTTTGCAGCAGCAGTATAATTTTTTTCTACGCTTATTTTCAAAAAAATCCTTTTGGCATCCACAGCTACTTCATTAGTATAGTACCTTAGTGTAACTGGTAAAAACACGTGTAACTGGAAGGAGAGATGCAAATAGCTGGAAATGCCTGCATTACTGCCTCCACCCTGGAACTCAGCCTGTGGAGCTGCAGAAGTGCAGAGACCCATCCCCACCACCCCGACAGAAAGGTTGACTCAGCACAGCCCTTGAGCTGTGCCCTAACAGCAAACAGAAAAAAAATATCAACTATAAACTTAAATGTCATGCAGATTCTGTATGGAACAATTACTATTGTATATTCAGAATGCTTTTTATCATCTAAGATGAGCCACCCCACTGTTGCATGAGATGTGCAGCAGATGATCATTGATGTGTCAGCATCAGTCAAGCCAGGATCTTTAAAGCTTTATCTCTTATAGTGGATAACCTG
Organism: Sclerurus mexicanus; assembly: GCA_013396755.1. Taxonomy (NCBI): domain Eukaryota; kingdom Metazoa; phylum Chordata; class Aves; order Passeriformes; family Furnariidae; genus Sclerurus; species Sclerurus mexicanus. The sequence continues at coordinate 1,694,037 of VWZF01006093.1, forward strand.
TCACAGGGCATTATACCCTTCTTTCATATTCCTTCTTGGCTCTGTCTATGAACATTCCACATAAACAAGGTCATCTTTATCACCAAGGCCAAAAAGTAGGTCAATTCCCCCAAGAAGATGTAGTTATTTTCATTTTCTTCATTGCCCAATACTCCTATATTACTTTATTCTTTTTAAGATGATAATTTTAAAGCATAACTACTTCATGTGCACAATTCTCTTCACTTTAGTAATTACTGCACTAATGAATTGATTGTTACTACTTCACTCATTTTCTATTTCTGGTCAAATTATTGTCTACTTGTTATTGTCTACTGGGACCTCCAGAGGGACAGTGTGATCTGGCGGCCTAACCACAGGAACAGAATCCAGGAACTGCTGAGCTTTATTCCAGTTCTACCAAGGAGCAATGATTAGTCAGTGAGAAATGTCACTGAAGCCAGCAACAGCGTTCAACTGAGCAGCTCAGCCTACATTTAAAATCTGACCCTTCCCTCACTGGCAGCACTCCTGCTATCCCATGTGGGTTTGAATAACCCCTCCAGCAAGTTTCCCAGGTAGTTATCAGCCAGGTGACAGGAGCACATTCTAATGTGCTTCTATTCCTGCTGAACTCCTGTGGCAACACTTGGATACTTCTTTCAGTAGACATCAATATGGAAAACTGTAACATAACTTCTCCTCAGCTAACTAATTTTTGCTATTTTTGGCAAGATTGTCTTGGACTGAAGAACATTCTGTGGCTTTTTTTTTTTAATTGCCTTTTGTTTTTCTAACATACTGGGAGACCAAGATGCTTTCCAGTTCTTTCTGATTTAATTTATGTCTTAAATTATCATAAATTACCTCTTGAATTGTCCTCAGCACCTGCAAAGAATTTGGCTTTCCTCTTCAATCTCATAGCTTCATTACCACCCAAAACCCTTTGCAAAAGAAGATATTAAATTGAAAAATACTCCCTTTTGGCAAGCATAACTCTGCACACAGGTCTTGCCATGACCACCAGTTCCAGAGCTGCACTCCTGGCAACCTACTATTTAACAGTTTATACCAACACTTCAGTGTTAATGAAAATCAGAAGTGAATGTAAATAGAGTATAAAAAAGGAACTGTAGCAGAAATTTATTACGGCAAACAATACACACAGTGGAATTTGAGGAAGTACCAAGTTACCAGTTCCACCCATAAAAACAGATGTAGGCTTTCTAGTGACCACATGTGATCTGAGTCTCTACTCTTTTCTCTGGATGTTCGATAACTCCAATTCTTCTCCAGTAACCTGCTCTAGCACATTTGCCAGCTGTTCTCAGGAAAGAAAGTACACTCATATGCACTACTTGTAAATATATAATTTGCATGAGATTTTGCATTATGACTACACAGATATCTAAAAGGATGTCACAAGCATTTATATTGCAAATTGTCTTCTGAAAATGACAAAATTTCCCTTAATTTCAACAAAGCCAGGATTTAAGAAAATCTGTGAGGCTTGGGATGCTTCAAGAGCATGATTTGTCTTCTGTCTCATGTCTCTTCAACAATTTCCATGTAATTTAAGTCTGTTCCAAGAATTGACACCAATTCTCACTTCACTACGCAGGCTATACATTTTATCACCATGAATCTAATAAAAAATTCAAAAGATGCTCTTTAAAATCCTTGATACTTTGATAACAAACATAATTGGCTCTGGTACCATGTGATGTGTTAGTCCTGTGTGTGCACATGCACACATACCAGAAATAAATTGAGGATGAAAAGAATTATTTTGTAACAGCTTTACTAGACATGGCTGAGAACAATAAATTACTTTAAAAATAATGAATGTGCATAAACTTGAAGGATTCATCTCAACTAATCAGCAAGTAGTGTGAATAGCAGTTTCCTTTACTGGAAACCTGGACAACCACGGCAAGTTCAGGTCTAGCCATGGAAAAGTCCCCCCTGTACTCTGCACTGATGAGGCTGCACCACAAGTACTGTGTTCAGTTTTGGGTCTCTCACTTCAAGGACATTGAGGTGCTGGAGCATCTCCAGAGAAGGGCAATAAGGCTCTAAAAAAAACCATTTCTTATGAGGAAAGGCTGAGAGAGCTGCGTTTGTTGAATCTCAAAAAGAGGAGGCTCAGGTGGGACCTCATCACTCTGTAACTACCTGAAAGTAGTTGTGCTTTCAGTTGTAGGGAGGTGGGGATCAGTCTCTTCTACTATGCCTGCAGTGAGTGGAGTAGAGGAAATGGCTTTAATCTGAGACAAGGAAGATTCAGATTAGATGCTAGAAAAAAAATTTTGACTGTTAGGATGGTCGGGCATTGGTATATGTTGCCAAGGGAGGTGTTCTCCAGAGTCACCATCTCTGGAGGTGTTCAAGAAGTCTCTGGATCTGGCACTGGGTGATGTGGTTTAGTGGTTATAGTGGTGGTGCTGGACAGTTGGACTGGATGATCTTTAAGGTGTATTCCAACCTTGATGGTTCTATGATTCAAGGTCATGGCTAACAACTGGAAAATGGCAGCCTTTCCACAGCTCACTTCTTCAGTACATCACAGCTTAAATGACAGGGCTTAAGAAGTCTCATTCTTTATCAGTTGACATGTCAATGGATCTCCATTGCACATAGAAATAACTACATCTTGAGCATAGTTAACTTATGAAGTGGGTTTAACTTTATCATTTTTTACATTAAACTGTAAAAGAGCACTATCTTCGTGAACATGGTAGTGCACACACCACATCCACTTAAGGGCACTGGTGGTATATTAATATAATTGCATAAAGCACTCAGAACACAACAACTTCCAATCTGCATGCAGAGGTGACTTGCCATGAAAAAAAGCTATCACTCTTTTTTTTTTTCTAATCTCAGTGAGAGCATTGGAAAAAGAGTTTAACTGTCATGCCTGTCACTCCCTCTGTAATCTGGTATGTGTAAAATCCCAGGTAGCAGGAACTCAGAGCCCAAAAAATCGTATAGCAATTACATCCCTATTTTTCCATGGGAATTACATGAAACACATTTTCAAGCATAGGATCAGATAACATAAATCTACACAACACATTAATCAGCATACATTCTTTTAACACTTCTGTTTAAATAACTTGCCAGCACAAACTAAATAAATCATTACAATTATCCTTAAATTTACAGATATTCCTCTACTGACTTCTACGTATTTCATGTTTCTTTGAACCATGAACAGTTTTAAACATACACAGATTCAACCAAGGAATAAGTTAAGTGTTTCCTAGAGAAGTAAAGAAAACAAACTAGAACAAAACAAATCGATACTCTGATTTCACACAGGATTAATGCAATTACTGTAGCTAAAAATGAGGACTGAAAAGTAAACTATTCTGGAATGGTAAAGGAAAATAATCCTTAAAGAATACCTAGGCATATGTAGTATAATTTACGATATTTTCAGTGTGTGTTTTCAGCCATAGTGTTTATTAACACATCAAAAGACTAAAAATGCCCTCTGAAGCCTACCCTGAAGTCTACTGGCAATATTTTGCAGTTCATTTCATTGTTCAAGGCAGGGAGCAGATGAGAGTACTGAACGACAGCCCAGTTTGTTTCAGGGAGCAACTCCCTCTTTTCCACAGAAAGGGGCAACCTGGCCAACCCCAGAGTAGGAGCCAGGGAATGGTGAGGGACCACACCTCAGCATTCACATCAGAAACAAAAGGTGCTTTGGAGAAGAGACTTCAGGGACTGTTGCACATGAAAAGATAAGACAACTAAAGACTGGGGCACACATTTGCCACTGAACTGTTGACCTTAGATATGGAAGGCGATGCACGCATATACAGATATTTCAAACACAGATCATGAATGGTGTACACACAGCTGATACATGTTTGTGTAGCAGCACTGGACATTAGTATTTCTGCTTTATATTGCTCAAATCTATTGAAGGTGCACCATATTCCATGAATCCTAATGAAATTAAAAATCTTGAAATAGTTTTGATAAACAAGGGGAAGCTCATCAGTTCACTCTATATGCAAACATATTTTAAAACACCAGATTATTTTCTATATGAAACCAGTATACTGAAAACAAACTCATGAAACACAAGTTCTGTCCTGGGTAGAGTTTGGTGCCATGCTTAACTATACACATACATTTGTTACACACATTCCAAACTGCACCTTTTTCTTTTTTTGTGTGCATAGCTATACAGAAAATCCATTACATTTCTTTTGTTATGTAAAGTTCTGGCCCTGCAACAAATACATGAAAATTACACACATGCTTTACTGGTTGGTCGTACTTTTATGAATAGAGGTTAACTGTGAGTGAAACCTGCAATGTCTACTTTTGCACACAGCCTTTTACCTACACAGCTGCTCCTAGGAAAAAGTTACACAGAGCCAATATTTAACTGCTCCACTCTACTGTTGTGTGTAAATTATGTTGTAATAACAGACAAGAGATACCTGAGCAAGCCCACACAGTGTCAGAAAACCACCCGCGAGGAAGCATGGTTCGTTTTTCTTATGAATGAGCAGAAAACGGAAAGACCCTCTATCCCTCTTTTTTTGTTTGTTGGTTTTGTTTTTTTCCAACGCAACTAAAGTTGAACTGATAACTTCATTCCCAGTGTGACGATAAAGCATTATCTGTTAAATTACACTTCGTTCTCCAGCTAGAAGCACGGTGCTACCAATCTCCCTCTCAACCCAAGTCACTCTCCGTTACCCGCGTCCCCCCATCCAGCTCCTCGTTCAGCGCCGACCCTGGCTCTTCGCGGGAGCGCCCCGGAGCGCCCGCGGTTCCCACACACCTGCCGCCCTTCGCCCGACCCTGACCCCGGCCCCGGCCCCTCACCTCCGTCCTCCTCCAGAGAGTTCATGCACGGAAAGTAGACCGCCAGCGCCTCGAAGGAGGCGGAGAGGCTGCTCCGGCTCTGCGACCGCTGCATGGTGCGCCCGCCGGCCGCCGTCTGCCGGCCCATCTTGGCCGAGCGGCACA